>VXBP01001727.1:53812-351502 GCA_013400115.1 Rhinopomastus cyanomelas | reverse complement strand
CCCCCCCCCCCCCGCCGCAGCTTGAAACCCCTCCCTCTGATTCTGCCACTAATTACCTGTGAGAAGAGACAGTTTAGTAGATCACTTGCTAATCACAAGACAATCCTATAATTTTTTAAGGAAGAAGCATAACCTTTGTCATGAGTGTGAATTACATAAGCCTGTCTCATTATCATATTGGCTAATTACATCTCAGTAATCCTAAGAAGAATCAGACATCTAAAGTAAAGGTGGCAAAGTACTCAGAGATGCCAACAATACTTGCCCATCTATACAAACCCCATGGCAGATTTTTAACGGGGAAGGAGGTTCCTCTGCTGTTCTCTGATGGTATCACAGAATCATGGAACATCAGGGATTGGAAGGGAACTCAAAAGATTATTCAGTCCAGTCCCCCCACCACGGCAGGGTCCCCTAGATCCAGTCACACAGGAACACATCCAGGCAGGTTTTAAACGTCTCCAGAGAAGGATGCTCCATGACTCCTCTGGGCAGCCCCTGCCAGGGCTCTGTCACCCTCACTGGGAAGAAGATCCTTCTGATATTGATGTGGAACCCTCCTGCGTTCCAGCTCACACCCACTGCCCCTTGTCCTGTCATTAGGTGGCACTGAAAAGAGCCTGGCTTCTTATATCTGCTAGATCCTTGCTTAGATGTGTACTGGTATGTTCTGGCTCCACTGTGTAGTAGCTTCCAAAAGGACTACTTCTGCAGTTACTATTAAAATTACTGTTACTGCTTTTCTGAGGTCAAGTTTGCAGGAGGTCAGAGTATTCTTACAAGCATTACTGGGGCCTGTGCTGCCTCCTCACAGAGTGAAAAATGAGCAGCTGTGCTATGACAAAAGCAGAAGGTCCCGCATTGCAGGCCTGACTGTTTCCCGGCGATGCAATGAGTTTCTGGAGATAAGTATTCTGTGAAAAATGAGCTGTTCAGGAGGAAGTGCTTAAAATGGAAATGTAATGCTGTTTGTGAAATTCCTGTGCCTTCTGGCAGATCTGTCGCAGCGCTTTTTGAAGTAACAGGCAGTGAAGCGGTTTATTGAGTTGCTGGGTCTTAGTCAGCGCTAGTTGTGCAGCGTTCCTTGTCTTCTGCAGACCGCAGCAGTCTGTACCTGTGAGCAGCCTCACTGGGACGTCAGGGGTCACATCTAGACTGACTGAATGGCTGACATTTCATTTCAGTTTCGTTCTGACCTGTTGCGGAGCAGTGGAGGACAAAGGGACCCAGGGGTCCTGGTGGACAGCAGGAATGGCCAGGAGCCAGCAATGGGCCCTTGTGGCTAAGAAGGCCAACAGCATCCTGGGGTGGATCAGAAGTGAGGTGGTTAGCAGATGGAGAGATGTTCTCCTTTCCCTCTACTCTGCCCTCATGAGACCACAGCTGGGCTATTGTGTCCAGTTCTAGACCCCTCAGGTGCAGAAGGACACAGAGCTGCTAGCCACAGAGTCCAGCACAGAGCCACAGAGATGATGAAGGGAGTGGAGCATCTCCCTGCTGAGGGACCTGGGTCTCTTGAGCTTGGAGAAAAGGAGACTAGGTCTTTCAGTGCCTTCCCTTGAGCCATGTCGGAGTGCTTCACAAACTCTACGTTGATAAATCCAGATTTTCCCTTTGCAATTAATGTGCATTTACGTGATGTACAGGCACTCTTGTAGTTTTTCTTGTATTTGTCAGTAAGTCCCACCTTTTGTCTCCTTAGGCAGCAGTTTTACAGCCCCTTGGATCGCATTCAGTGTGCTGTTGTCCAGGGCACGGTGGCAAGCCGTGGCATTGTTTTCCTGGGATGGCCAGGAAGGCAGAAAGACCAGCCAACCTCGTTGGAAGTGAGTGGTAGTCACAAAGTAAAAGGCCTTGAACTTTGCGATGATAAAGATTACTTTGTCAGGTCATATTTTTCCTCTTGGTACTCCGTTATCGGTTTGAAGAGATAAAATGCAAGTTGTTTCTACCCGTGAGCTCTTTCTTTAACCATTCTTATCATTGCTCACAGAGGCTGCAGCTACAAAAATGCAGACTTATAAAAAGTGCTGGGTGTTAACTGCCCAGATTGCACATGTGAACAGCCCACATCTGCATACATAATCGCCCGTAAGTCAACTGGCATGAGTAAATACAGATAAGCTAAGCCTTTGAAACTGCTCCTGTGAGAGGTCCGTTCCAATAAGTAAACTGCACGTAGAGAAAGAAAGCTGTTGGAAGGGTCATCAGGCATTGGAACAGGCAGCCCAGGCAGGGGTTCAGTCGCCATCCCTAGATGTGTTTAAAAGTCATGTAGATGTGGAGCCTAAGGACGTGGTTTAGCAGTGGGCTTGGTACAGTTTGGTTAGTGGTTGCACTAACTGAAAGGTCTTAAAGGTCTTTTTAAGCATCAACAATTCTGTGATGCAGCAGTGGGGCCAGGAAGGCCAATAGCATCCTGGCCTGGATCAGAAACTGTGTGTCCAGCAGGAGTAAGAAAGTGGTTGTCCCCCTTTACTCAGCATTGGTGAGGCTGCACCTTGAGCACCTCAGGACAAGGGAGACATCTTGGTGCTGGAGCCCATGCAGAGAAGGGCAGTGAAGTTGGGGAAGGGCCTGGATAATCAATCTTCTGAGGAGAGATGGAGAGAGTTGGGGCTGTTTAGTTTGAGGAAGCAGAGACCTCATCATTCTCTACACCTATCTGAAAGGACACCGGAGAAATGCTGGTGCTGGGCTCTTCTCACAGGTAACTAGTGACAGAAGCAGAGGGAAGGGCTTCCAGCTCCAACAGGAGAGGGTTAGGTTGGCCACCAGGAAGAAATTCTTTCTGGAGAGAGTGGTCAGGCCCTGGGATGAGCTGCCTAGGGTGGTGGTTGAGTCACCATCCCTGGATGTGTTGAAAAGTCCCTTAGATGTGGTGTTGGGAGATAGGGTTTAGGGGTTCCCTTGTAGAGTGGGGTTGATGGTTGGACTGGATGATCCCAGGGGTCTTTTCCAACCTGAATGATTCTGCCATTCTGAGGAACTCTAAAGTTAGATTTCAGTCTTGAGTCAGTTTATCCAGCTGTGATAAATCCCTCAGAAAAGAATGGCCTGTTCTAGTGGAAGTGACAGCCAGCCCTTAATCAAACCAGCAGAGTGGACATAACTATTAAAGTTAAATAAACACTTAACTGTACAGAGACAGCTTTTGAAAATGTGATGCTTTCTCTAACGCAGGAAACAAGCAAACAAAACAGAGGCTGCCGGGCAGATATCCAAAATTTTAAACATGCGAAGTACAGAGTGAGGTAGAAAGGGCTGTGGTAGACTGTGACCTATTATTGAACTCCAACCTTTAAAAAAAAGTTTCCAAATGGATTTTTCATGAACCACCTGTTGACAGAAGGCAGCGCTCCTGCCAGCTCGCAGTCCACATGGCGCAACGGGGGACACGTGGGAAGAGCAGCTGGCAAACGCAAGTCTCTGTGGAGGTTCTACGACGGGGGCTGTGAGCTGTTGCCAGGGAAGATGCTGCATGGGAAATAGGTTATCCTCAACAAAACCTTCCTAAGATTTAGTGCTGTTTGCTGTGATATCTGGGGTGTAATCTGGGGAAACAGTGTGTGTGGGCAGTAGGGTGAAATGATGATCACAGAACAGCAGGAATTGGAAGGGACCTTGAAAGATCATCCCCCCCAGTCCCCCCACCACAGCAGGGTCCCCTCGATCCAGTCACACAGGGACATGGCCAGGTGGGGTTGTCATCAGCTGCCTGCCCGATCAAAGTGCAGCGATTTCCGTGTTTCCGTGACAAGGGGTGTCAGCTGGAACAGAGGAGGTTCCACATCAATGTGAGAAGGAACTTCTTCTCACTGAGGGTGACAGAGCACTGCAAGGGACTGTCCAGGGGGTTGTGTAGTCTCCTTCTCTGGAGACATTTCAAACCCTCCTGGCCATGTCCCTGTGTGACTGCATCTAGGGGATCCTGCTGTTGCAGGGGGACTGGACTGGATGATCTTTGGAGGTCCCTTCCAATCCCTAAAGTTTTTGATTGTGTTCTTCCAACAGTCTCTTTAATGTCCAAATACTAAATCAGAAGGAGACAAAGGATGTGAAAGAATGTAGTATCAGCTGCGTAGCCTTGCCCAGATGCATGCCTGTGCAAATGCCTTCTCTTTCAAGCCTTGTTTTATCAGTAACCTTAGTCTGACCCATGAGCCTTGTTGGTAAACACAGGCCTTTCCACTCAAAGCAGCAACTGTGGGACATGTAGCTGGAATCGGGTTGGTTCTGTTGCTTTTATGTTGACTAAGGGGTCATCTCATTAATGTTTATAAATATGTGAAGGGTGGCTGTCAGGAGGATGGAGCCAGGCTCTGCTGAGTGTCATCTGATGATAGGACAAGGGGCAATGGGTGTGAGCTGGAGCAGAGGAGGTTCCACGTAAGTAAATATAAGAAGGAACTTCTTGACAATGAGGGTTATATAGCCCTGGAAAGATGCCTCTTCTTGAAACTGTGGAGACGTTTCAAACCCAGCTGGATCTAGGGGGTCCTGCTGTGGCGGGGGGATTTGACTGGAGGATCTTTGGAGGTCGGTCCCTTCCAATCCCTAATGCCCTGTGATTCCTCAAAGTCGCAGAAGTACCAGGCTTGACCCCTAAAGGTTTTCCCCCCGTTGTTCGGCTCTGTGCAAAGCAAAATAATGACCACTTCCTACGTTTTACTTGCTCTGAAGTTCTCATGCAAAGATTGCTGCTTTTTAGAAAAAACCCGTGTTAGAGGCTCCTAAGACAAACAGCCAGAGGACCATTTCTTGGCCGCCCGAGGCGCGCGTTACGATAAAACGGTTTCTCACAGCCGATAGCGGAATGCTGATAAACGGCGCTGTTTTTTCCTGTGTTTGTCTGTGGGGTTGGATTTCCATCCCGTCTCCCACCCTGTCCAAAGAAAGCATGGGCGAGAAGCTGTCCTCACGGCAAACAGACCCAGATCGCGTGTGACACGGCGCTTCCCCGACCTGTCTCCTGCTTGTTTATACAGGTGCCCGCAGAGGAATGCGGGTATTTTAAGTGACGCGTCAGACCCGATAAACACACAAGTGATGGGTCGCGTTCTGGAAGGGGTGCTCCTTAAAGCTGCTAATACAGGACGTTCTTGCCCTTCTGTGTGTCTCAGCAGCACTGGCCTGTGAGTGTCCGTTGAGCGTGTTCGTGTCTCTAGCTGTTGGGCTGTTCTCCACGCCTCAGTTCCTCCCCCATTTCAAGGCCCTCTGTGTCTCAGAGGAAGAATTTCCTGTACCAGAGGCACATATTTGGTGTTTTTTCAACAAAATGGGTGTTTTAGATCCAGTTATCTACATTTGCATCTTGTATCAGTGTCTTTTCCTGTCTTGTGGATATGATCATTTCTAAGCAGAACTGAGTCTGGGAAGATACAGCAATTCATGTCGATACCGCTATGATCGCAGAATGTTAGGGATTGGAAGGGACCTTGAAAGATCATCTAGTCCAATCCCCCTACCAGGGCAGGATCACCTGGCACCCTGGCGTGGATCAGAAGCGGGGCGGTTAGCAGATCAAGATTGGTTCTCCTCCCGGTCTACTCTGCCCTGGTGAGACCACAGCTGGAATCTTGTCTCCAGTTCTGGGCTTCTCAGTTTCCAGAAGGACACAGAGCTGCTGGAGAGAGTCCAGTGCAGAGTCACAGAGATGATGGAGTGGAGCATCTACCTGCTGAGGAAAGGCTGAGGGAGCTGGGGCTCTTGAGTTTGGAGAAAAGGAGCCTGAGGGGTGACCCCATGAATGTCTATAAATATGCGAGGGGTGGGTGTCAGGAGGATGGAGCCAGGCTCTGCTCAGGGCATCTGATGATAGGACAAGGGGCAACAGGTGTGAGCTGGAACAGAGGTGGTTCCCCATCAGTGTGAGAAGGACCTTCTTCATGGTGAGGGTGCCAGAGCCCTGGCAGGGGCTGCCCAGGGGGGTCGTGGAGTCTCCTTCTCTGGAGACATTTCAAACCCACCTGGAGTGTGACTGGATCTAGGGGATCCTGGCAGGGGGATTGGACTGGATGATCTTTCGAGGTCCCTTCCAGCCCCAGTGTTCAGCGATTCCGTAATCAGTAAAACAATACACGGCAAGACCAGCAAACCAAGAAAGCATTGAAGAGCTGCAGCGGAGGTATCGCAGGCTAGCAGGGCAGCGTTTTTGAAGAGGTCTTTTCCTCCTGGGTTGTTTTTGCTGTGCTTCTTTAGATGTGTGCAAAGCCTGGTGTCCCTTCATCATCACGTCTGAAGGACTTCTAGTGTCGCTGAAGCAATTGTAGTTTTCCTGTGCAGCTTTGCAGTTTCCACTTCTCGAGTGCGTTATCAAGCGGAATCGCGTTCCTACAGCCTTTTGGAGAGCTGGCAAGGAAGGGTTTGTGGTTCGGTGGTGCGCAGCGCAGGGCAGCTTTCGCTGTGAGTGCACGCGCCCTTCTCGGTCCTGGCCGCCGCTGCTCAGGAGGCAAGGTGTTAAAGAAAAGCAGGTCTGATTAGCACGAGGGTGGCTTCGGCTTTGTGCTGGCACTCTGGTGTTTCAGACCGGTTTTCTGATGGGTGTTGTTTGGGAAGCTTGGGCTGTGTGGAATGTGCAGCCTCCCTGCTGAAGTGAAAACGCTGAGGGGGTAACTGAATACTCCCTGCTGTCCCAGCATTGCCAGCCTGAAGGAAAAACAAACTGAGAACAATGAACATTCCTTGGAACCCTAGGAGACAGATTTTTGACCCCCTCCCCACCCCCACCCACCTTTTTTGTGTGTGTTCTATACAAAGAAAGACCCTGTTGAGGTCACCAGGCCCAGGTGGCAGGACCCAGGGGTTTCATGCATCTTGTCTTTGGGCTAGTGCCTCACTCAGGGTGGAAGGGCTGCAGCTGACCACAGAGTCCCTAGACATTAGGGATTGGAAGGGACCTCGAAAGATCATCCAGTCCAGTCCCCTAGATCCAGTCGCACAGGAACGTAATGGGTATCTACATTTTGGAGCTGAAAATGGGTCTTGCTAGGAGATTCCTTTTTACTTTGTTTTTTAAACTTTGTTTGACCTTCTCCCTCCAATTCCAGCAAATGATCTCTGACTTCCATTAATGGTTTTGTGCTGCTTTCCTAACCCACTAAGCTTGAGACTTCAGGGTGCAGTTCACTTAGCAGCAACCCGGAAACGTGGCTGGGTCTGGACACTTGAAAGACTCGCAGTTGCCTGCTAGGAGGCTCGAGGCACCCGAGTGCCAGGCTGTCTGCTCCCTTGCGCAGCATCACTTACCTTCAGGGTCCCTTGTACAGCAGCTGCTCTGTACTTGGCAGACCTGACCTGGAGTCTTTCCTTCCTTGTGTGTAAGCAGTGTGTACTGCTGCTCTCTTGTTTTCAACTTCACTGCAGATTTGCACTGATGTTCTGCAAATTCTGGGTATTCTGGTAAAGTCTTGACTTTCAGAGGCTTCACGGACAGGTTGGTCTAGGCTCCTCAATTCCAAAAGGGCACAGAACTGCTGGAAAGGGTCCAGCACACAGCCTCAAAGATGATGAAGGGTGTGGAGCATCTCCCTGATGAGGAGATGCTGAGGGAGCTGGGGCTCTGGAGCTTGGAGAAAAGGAGACTTAGGGGTGACCTCATTAATGTTAGTAGAATCAATATGTTGATAAATATGTGAAGGGTGGGTGTCAGGACGATGGAGCCAGGCTCTGCTCAGGGGCATCTAATGCTAGGACAAAGGGCAGCGGGTGTGAGCTAGAGCAGAGGAGGTTCCACATGAATGTGAGAGGGAACTACTTCTCGATGAAGGTTACAGAGCCCTGGAGGGGGCTGCCTAGGGTGGTGGTTGAGTCCCCATCCCAGGATGAGTTTAAAAGTCGCTTACCCGTGTTGTTGGGGGAATCTGTTTTAGGGGTGAACTTCAAGTAGGGTTGATGGTTGGACTTGATGATCCATGGGGTCTTTTCTGACCTGAAACCTGTGTTTTGTGAACAAAGCTCAGAGTCACAGATGCTTTTGCCTCACAGATTTCCATCAAGCTGTCTAGTTTTCACAGGAGGTTTTTTCCCTGCCGTTTTTTCCGGTTGTAACTGTGACTCTATCAATATATTTTCTCTGTGGTGATTTTTTTTTTTAAGTACTTTAAGAACTAAGTGACTGTATTAATTACTGGATGAACTCTTTTAAAATAGTGGGAGCTCATTCAATTGCTGTGAAGGTGATGTTGTGCCACCTCAATAATTCTACTGTGTAATGTGCTTTTCCTTCAGATCGAAGATGGGAGCAAGGCTGCAGCTGTGGACAAGTTACTGGCTGGGGATGAAATCGTTGGCATCAATGATGTGGGCCTTTCTGGCTTCCGACAAGAAGCAATCTGTCTGGTGAAAGGTTCACACAAGACGCTGAAGCTTGTGGTGAAAAGGTAAGCAGGCGGTGTTCGGCTGCAGAGCCGGATCTGTTCCGGGTTGTCAGCTCCAGGGCGACTAAACTTGCCAAGCTTTATCAAGGTGGTGTGCTTGGTGCACGAGTTATCCTGTGGTACCTTCTCCTTGAACACAGATGCTTTGCTGGAGCAGGCCCAAAGAAGGGCAGCGAGGTTGGAGAAGAGTCTTGGGAGAGCATTTGAGGGAACTGAGGTTCCTCAGTCCATTCTGAAGAACAGAAGGCCGAGAGGAGACCTAATCACTGCAACTACCCGAAAGGAGGTTGTAGACAAGTGTTTTTCAAGGGTGTTTTCCAACCTGTGGCGCTCTTTTCGTTCTCTAGCACATGTGCAGTGAGCAAAAGCAGCCCAGCTGTTGTAGCCAAGAGGCTGAAAGAAGGGCTGTTTTTAGGAAAAACATTCTTGTCTTAAATTCATTAAGACTTGCAGAACCTTCAAGAGGCAAAAGCCTTTTGGGTCACTGATCTGCAGAATATTTGATGCAAGTTCATAAAACGTAATGACTGAAATTAGTTAGGGTTTCAACTTTGCTCTTTCTCTTGGAAAGCTGCCATAGGACATCAGTCCTTCGACTGTCAGAAAGCCTTTTAACGTCCAGTCTCATTTTATTCTTGGCCAGCTTGTCGTCATGCACCGCTCTCTGTGCGCTGAAACAGCTTTTCCTGTTGGGAGTTCAAATGATGCAGGTTTTTGTAAAAGCCTTGTTGCGTGCTGGCTTTCGGAAGTCGTGGTTTGAGCAACAGGATTGGGTTTCGTTTGCCTTAAGTCTTAGGCTGAAGTGTCACGAGTGCTTTGAACAGTCTTGTGCTTCAAAAGCAAGCCAGTTGTTTGGTGTTTGTTTGAGCACCACCGCAGGTCTGGATTGAATTGGACCGGGGGATGGTTCCCGTGCCAGCTGTGTTCTTAGCGAGGTGTACATCCAGAAAGCACTCCTCATTTTCTGCCCGCCTCACCCACTTCTTAGTTGCCTTAGCGTGGTTTAATTCATGCTGTTAGTGCTGCACTAACGGACACTCGGGGTGGACATAAGCTTCAGTTGCTCCAGCTGGTGGGGGATTGTCTGTGGTTATCAGATTGTTGTCTCCTGGTTTGGCATGTTTGTCTGACACAGTTGTCAGGATTCTCTGGATACCTGTGTTGTGACCAGCAAGTTTTCATCTTGTGGTAACCTTCAGAACTCATTTCTTTACAGCCTGGAGTTCACTCTGTTTGTGGAACTTGACAAAACTGCAGCAGATGTCTCTGGTGTGTTACCAAGTCAGCTCTGTCAGGGTGCTGCCTGTAGCACTGGAAAGGGCAGGACATTTCCTTTCAGGCAAAAGGAACCCTCTGTGGTTTGAATGTGCCCTGTTCGGGAGGTCGCCTGTGGCAATGCTGCAAGGGCTTGTGAGGTGATTACTAACACTGGGCATTGCTGCTTTTGCAGAATGGAGAAGGCATCAGATGGGAACAACCAGCGAGTCGTCACTGGTTTCTAGAGTTTGTTTGTGGGGTTTTGTTCTTCAGTCCTGCAAGCGCTTGTTGAAAGGGTTAATTTTGAGCGTGACTAGTCTCATCCAGTCCAGTGAGAGCACTCACGTGCCTGAAGATGAAAATGTAGGCAAGTGCTTGCAGGATTTCACCAGAGCTTTTTGCCAAGTAATGCACTGCTTCATTCTTCCACGTGCTTTCCGCTGGTGTATTTCAGTGTAGGTGGTGGAAATTGAGGTGTAGGCCCTTGTGTGTGAGGGAGAAACAGCTAAGCCTTCTGAAAAGCAAGAGACAGGGTTGATGCTCGGACCTGATCATCTTAAAGGTCTTTGTCAACCTCAGCGGTTCTGTGAATTCCATGATTCTAAAATTTGAGGGTCTAAAGACTTCCTGATTGCACACAGAGGAGGTTCCACATCAAGATGAGAAGGAACTTCTCACTGAGGGTGCCAGAGCCCTGGAAGGGGCTGCCCAAGGGGGTTATGGAGTCTCCTTCTCTGGAGACGTTTCAAACCCACCTGGCCATGTTCCTGTGGGACTGGATCTGGGGGATCCTGCTGTGGCAGGGG
Source organism: Rhinopomastus cyanomelas (assembly GCA_013400115.1). Classification (NCBI taxonomy): domain Eukaryota; kingdom Metazoa; phylum Chordata; class Aves; order Bucerotiformes; family Rhinopomastidae; genus Rhinopomastus; species Rhinopomastus cyanomelas. The sequence continues at coordinate 341,061 of VXBP01001727.1, read as the reverse complement.
GACTGGACTGGATGACCTCTGGAGGTCCCTTCCAGTGCCCAGTGTTCTGTGGCTCTGCGATTTGCATGTGGAAGGCGTGCTCGGTGCGCGCTGTGCGCGCGGTGAAGTGCTGCGTGTTTGCAGCGGCGTTAAGCTCTTCGGAGCGCTGGCTTTTCTAAACGCGTGTCGAGAACTTTGCGCGTGCAGGAGCTGTACCCGCACGGCCTCAGGAGAAGAGCAGCGCTCCTCCCGTTGCAGCAGGCTGCCGTTCTCCTCGTGGAACTGTGACTTCTGCATGCGTGTTGCTCCTCACAAGGAGTGACTGACCCGGCGGAGGACTTGGGCGCTGCTCCAGTCTTTCGGTGTCAAGTAGCCTACCCCGGCGAACAGAGAGATGAGCTCTGCTTCATCAAGTGAGGATGTGTAACGCCTTCCAACGCGAGAAGGTTTCCAAGCAGCTTCCGAATGTAGCCCCTCGCTCCAGAGATCAGGCACTTGGAAGAAGGGCAGGATTGCGGGAGCACCGCAGCTTTAGTTACTGAATAACTCAGCAAATGTGCATCCTCTCTCTTACCCGAGGAAAGCCATTATTGTAGGGTCATTGCTGCTCAATCTGCATAACACTGGGTCACCTGGCACAACAAAGTCTGGCACAGAGGCACAGCTGCCACACCGCGGAGTTATACAGCCCTCATGCTTTTAGCCCAGCTTCATGCTGAGTGCAGAGGAAGGACAGTGACAGAACACAGGGTTTGGTGAACTCTCTGCTGGGTCATAATTGAATCAGAGTCGCTTCTGTGCTCTGGCTCCTGGAGCAGCTGTGCTGGCCGGTGGGTAGCTGAACCAGGAATCACATCTGATGGGGACAAAAGGGCTCTGGGGGATGGTCTTCAAAGTCTGATCTGGCACAGGATGTCTTTATTGATGATCTGGGTGTGGGGACTGAGAGCACCCTCAGTCAGTTTGTGGACAACATCAAGGCACAAAACTGTGTGGCAGTATTGATCTGCTCGAGGGCAGGAGGGCTCTGCAGAGGGACCTGGACTGGCTGGATCGATGGGCCAAGGCCAGTTGTCTGAGGGACAATAAGTGCCGGGTCCTGCATTTGGGTAACAACAAGCCCTGGCAACGCTACAGGCTGGAGGACGAGTGGCTCAGAAGCTGCCTAGCAGAAAAGGACCTGGGGGGTGCTGGTAGACAGCCGGCTTCATGTGAGCCAGCAGTGTGCCCAGGAGGCCAAGAAGGCCAACAGGACCCTGGCCTGGATCAGGAATAGAGGGAGGTGTTGGCCTCTTCTCCTCAGTAATTAATGACCAACCTAAGGTCAATGGTCTGATGTTGAGGCAGGGGAGGTTTGGGTTGGATGTTAGGAAGAAATTCTTGACAGAAAGAGTGGTTGGGCACTGGAAGGACCTTCCCAGGGAGAGGGTTGAGACCCCATCCCTGGAGGTGTTTAAGAAACACGCAGACGTGGTGCTTCACGCCCTGCTGCAGTGGCAGGGACGGAGGGGCTCAGTTTGTGCTTGTCGGTCGGTCAGGTGTTTAGGTTTGTTGTTGTTGTGGGTCTGGCTGGGCCCTGGGATCTAGGAGGACCTTTCCAAGCAGGATCATGCTGTGACATGTCAGAGCAAAATAGCTTTCCCAACTAAAACATGAAGCACCTCAGCTTGCGGTCTTGTTCTTTGTGGAGGCTCAGCAATTTGCATCATGTGGCTACCGTGTTTTAACCCAAGAAGGACATGAACCAAGGCTGAGCTGTCTCCTGGAATGCCCCTGGAGCTGGAGGAGCTTTCTTTCCCCACTCCTGTGTTTGAATGTGGTTAGGTAAGTCCCAGCTGAAATTGGTTTGGGGACACACTGCATCTGTGTCAAAACACTGGCACTTGGAGTGTGGTCTCTGAGGAGACCCAGTTCATGTGGACTGAGCTACTGAACGGGAAGCTTATTGCCCTAAGCAGCTGGGAGGTGAAAACACCCCCATTGTTTCTGGCCGCAAGCAGCACAAGGCTTTCCACAACCATGTGCTCCGAGGATGCGGCAAGTTCCCTCTTGCTGCGGTGTGCTGGGCTGGCGTGGGCAGCTGCGTGCTGCCCTGCTTGCTACCTTTGTCCTGGCTACCAGGTGATGTCTGGAGGCTGCTCCTGCTTCCTCACGGAATCGCAGAACGCCAGGGATTGGAAGGGACCTCGAAAGCTCGTCCATCCAATCCCTCTGCACAGGAACATGGCCAGGCGGGTTTTAAACATCCCCAGAGAAGGAGACTCCGCAGCCCCCTGGGCAGCCCCTGCCAGGGCTCTGGCGCTGTCACCAGGAAGAAGGTCCCTCTCTGTTCAGCACCTTACTCCCACAGCATTGTCATTTCCAAGACATTCTGAGGTAAACCCTGCTGGAACCACTGTTTGTTTATAGCAGAATTTTCAGTATGTGGAGCACTTGAGATGCTTCTAGGTGATAAATACTCATTGTAAGGGAACTTTTGATAAATGCTGGCAAACCTGAGGTGCGAGAACGACATCAGGAGTGTACTGCCATCAAAGGTAGCAGAAGGTGCACAACGCAGGGACGAGGAGAACGCATTGGTGTAGCTTCCATGGCACGCCGTAAATCCCAAGGCCGGCACCTTTATCTCCGACATGCAGATGTATGTGCCTGTCTGGCTCCCCAAGGCAGGACGAGGAAGAATAGCTCCAGAATATGAAAGTTTTATCAAGATGGTTTATTGTGAGTTGGGCAGGCAGGAAGATGGATGAGGTCATCTCTCACACAACTTAATACCTCGCTGTCGACAGTGCGTATCCTACTTACAAGTGGAACTGCGGTTCCGTCCTGTTCAAGCCTGCGCAGCTGGGCTGAGGCAAAGGAAAACCAGCGCGAGCTGCGATGGGGAGATCCTGATGTGCTTGGTTAATGGCTGAACTCTTCAAGGCCACTGCGACCTGATCATTTACTGGTTCATGCGAGCACTTGCAGGTCTCTTTCGTTTTATTTTACGTAAAGTGACAATTAGGAGGTTCTGGGTAGGGAAAGAGCGGCTCTGCTGTGCCGCGGAGTGCGAAGGCTTTCGAGAGAGATGCTGGTGATCCTAGGGCAACACTGCTGTGCGCTCCAGCGACAGGCAGGGAGCAGAACATGAGGGGCTGGAAGGGACCTCCAAAGATCATCCAATCAGACCAATCCCCCTGCCACAGCAGGATCCCCTAGATCCAGTCACACAGGAACATGGCCAGGCGGCTTTGAAATGTCTCCAGAGAAGGAGACTCCACAACCCCCCTGGGCAGCCCCTTCCAGGGCTCTGTCACCCTCATCAGGAAGTATCCCTCCTCAGATTGATGTGGAACCTCGTGTGTTCCAGCTCATACCCAGTGCCCCTTGTCCTACCTTTGGACAGTGTCTAAAAGTTCACACTCAAAATCGGAGACACCCAGAATCTCCTGACTTCTGAAGGTCTCGGCTAAAGCAATTGAATGCCTGAGCACTCCTTTTAAACGTGGACGTCAGGCCACTTGACCGCAGCAGATGCGTTTGTCTGGTGGGTGAAATGCTGCAGAGCTTTAAGCCGGTGGTTTCCCCTGCGATCGACTCCTTTGCTGGCATCGCCCTCTTGTGGCTCGTACTTTCAGTGAATGACTTTCAAACCCGCGTCTGCAGAGGTTTGTGCCTCCTTAGGATAAGCGTGCCCGTGCCCAGAGCGGTTAGGTATGTTCTGATGAGTGGGAAGGCCCGTCTACACAAAAGCATCCCCAATCTGCTGTCCAGAACAGCCCTGAGGGCACAAGTGTATTGATTATTCAGGTTTTGAACTGGTTATTTTGTCATTTTAATTTCTGCTAAAAAGCCCTGTGTCTGGGGAAGGCCAGGCGAGAGCCTTGGTGAGTAGTGAAGACCACGCTGGCAGCCAGATGTGGGTCGAGGAGAGGTCGGTAGGGGCATCTTCAGCAGTAGGTGCTGCTTTTCTTATGGCGCTGGTCTCGGTGATGAGCGGGTTAGTCACAGAATCACAACCCATTAGGGATTGGAAGGGACCTTGAAAGAAACTGATATGTGTGTTCCTGATGAAGGCTTTTCACCGTGGATCAATGTTTTCTGGTTCCAGCAATGGGCCAGGAGGCATGTTGGGTGTAAGATGGAACACAGGAGGTTCCACATCAATATGAGATGTGAGGGTGACAGAGTGCTGGCAGGGGCTCTCAGATGCTATTGAGAGCTCATCAGGTCTTCAGAGATGCCTGTTTTTCTGGAGATGTGCTTTTGGCTTTTGCTCCTGGTCACTCCTAGGTGACGCTGACCTCTTTACAGTGCAGAGCCCCAGAGCGCTCTCTTCGACAGAAGGCTGAACCCAAACAGTTTGAGCAGCTCAACCCCCGTGCCCTTTCCGCGTGCTCTGTCAAACGCCACTTCAAATGGGAAAGAAAACTGTTGTCCTCCTCTGGGTTTTCTTTGTGGGCTTCTTCAGCCTTTCCCCTCCGAGCTCTGCCGGCGGTGTGCTGGGAGTTGCTCAGCAGAGTCACCGGTATGACTAATGAAAACTGCTGCGGCCTCTTAGCAGAGAGCAGTAACAAGGCTCCTTTGTGAGTCTAATTATATCCCATAAGCTGGCGCAGCAGTGTGGATTAGTGTGGGAGGAGGACAGTCCAGCCAGTCGGGAAGGCTGCAGGGTCCCATGCTCTGCTCCGCCAGCATCATCCACTTTTGCCGGCTACGGAGACCTGCAGGTGCCTCCTGCACCCCACGCGTGCTAACCCAGCACACGGCGGTGGCCCCGTTGCTTCCCCGTTGGCCTGGTACCGATCCCTGGTGTGGAGGTTTGCCCGCCATCCGGGAATCGTGCCTGGTCCCTGAGGAAGGGGTCAGGGAGGAGGTGCTGCCTGGAATGGTGGTGCCCGGGTAGGTATTGGGGCTGCACTGGAGGGGGAATGTGCCTGCCTGGCTATCCAGGTAGCCAGGCACTAGCCCCAATCAGCTTCAGCAGCTCATCCTTCAGATATACAAGTGGTTGGGGTGCCTCTGTCTTGGCTTTTTTGTATTCTGCAGACTTGTTCGGGGAGGACGAAGAGGGGAGAGAGCGGTAACTTCAAAGGGTTGTCTCAAGTGCATCTGATTAATATTTCATAGTGGGACTGTTGCAGTGGAGCTGGCAGGTGTGGAAGAGGGAAGGTGACTTTGACAAGAGCACTTTGTGCTTTGCTTGCCACTTTGTCCTCCTTGTCTCACGCAGCCCTGGCTTCAGCATGGTTTGTGCTGCTGAGCGCAACTGCTCATCTCCCAGTCAGGCTGAACTACCGGGGTGATTTCCAGGTGCTATTTTGCAAGAGTTCTGCAGCTGGTTTTGTGGGACCTGTCTCTTCCATCAGGACAAACAGAGTAAGAGTCAGTTTGTTGATGAAACTTAAAGCATCAGACTGGAGGGCTTTGCATGCTCGAGCTTCCTCGGCGTGCAAAGACTGTTCCGAGTGAGAAGTTTCCCGGGCTGCGAGCAGTTTGCTGACAGGCACGGCGGCTGCAGCAGGACGTGGGGGCACTTCTGCAGAGCAGTGCTTGAGGAAGTGAGGCTGCTGAGACATGTGTGACACCACAATTGTTTGTTTTCCCTGTAAATCTAAAGAAGGAATCGTGGGATTTCTTCTTGGGAAGGAGAAAACAGCCCACCCCAACTGAACCTTAAATGTGCTCGTCTTGGGTATGTTCGGGAAGACCGGGGCAGGGAGGGTGTTAAGGGCTAAATTTGGCAGAGCAGGGCTTTTATTGTGTGCATTTGTGTGCTGCCAGGGAGTCACTGCCTCCTGCTTTCCAAGAACATATGCTGTGAGGGTGGGGTGCTGGAGCAGCGTGGGCTCAGGGTGTGTTTCTGTCTCTAGCTGCTTAGTGGTGACCAGACAGAGCAGCCAGCTCCATTAGAGAAATCCTTAATCCAGTGAGGCTAACGGAGCTTCCCCGCTCGTGAGCGGCTCGGACAGGAGCTGTGCTGTTGAGGCTGTGGGGCAGGATCCCACCGGAGTTAAAATCAACTCGGGTTTGTTACTATGGCTCTGTGACAAAGTCTGATACCGAGCAGAGTGTTGGCACCCAGAACACACGCTTCTGCTCAGCTCACTGGGCTTCAAGTACAGCTGCCCAGGGGGTTGTGGAGTCTCCTTCTCTGGAGAGATTTAAAACCCGACTGGATCTGGGGGACCCTGCTGTGGTGGGGAGACTGGACTGGGTGATCTTTCGAGGTTCCTTCCAATCCCTAACGATCTGTGACTCTGTGAAAACATTAGACTTCGACCTGGACCTCTTCTGTAGTAGTCAGGGTGTCTCTTTCAGTCTCCTGTGTTTTATATATAGATGAAAAGCGTCTCTTTCTGTTCTTTGAGGCCATTTAAACTCCTGTGAGGGAGCTCTGTACCACCCTGACAGCAGCATTAAAACCCAGCTTTGTTTTTCAGCTGAAGAGGACTACATCTAGTACACATAACACAAGGAACTCTGAGTAGTGACTCTTAGAGCTGTATTCCCATAATCACAGAACATTAGGGCTTGGAAGGGTCCTCAGAAGATCACCCAGTCCACTCTCCCTGCCACAGCAGGATCCCCTAGATCCAGTCACACCGGAACGTGGCCAGGGGGGTTTGAAATGTCTCCAGAGAAGGAGACTCCACAGCCCCCTTGGGCAGCCCCTCCCAGGGCTCTGTCACTCTCACTGGGAAGAAGGTCCCTCTCATCTTGATGTGGAACCTCCTCTGTTCCAGCTCACACCTGCTGTCCCTTGTCCTGTCATGAGACTCCCTGCTGTGGGTTTAAATGTTCACATACAACTTGTAGGAGAATAGAGCGCTGTTTGCTGTGAGGTTGCACGTGCATGAAGAGTGCACAGAGGAATCCAGTTATTAAATGACTCTGTCACTTCAGAGGGGTGACGATGCCCTGCACCTTCTGAACACAAGCTATAGCAGCAGGAGTAACCGAGTATTAGCTAAAGCTTTTCCCCCTTCTGTGTTTTGTCATCCGTTGTAACTGATCTGGCCTTGGAAAATCATTGAGGTAGTTAGTGATTTGATTTCTCTGTCTCCAGCCACATGTTTCAGTTTGCGGCTTTTTAGTTTGATTTTTGCCAGATCGACTCCCTTGTAAAACTGACTCTGGGTGATAATTAGGGCGACTACAGTTTGAGATCTGAAGGGGTGGTGTGAGGTGGGCTGGAAGATGAATAATCTGTTGAAGATTTGTGTCATTAACGGCTGCAAAGTGATTCTGTTTCCAATCTGACTCTGAAAATAGCTTTTACTCTGCTGTGAAGTGCCTGAGCCCAGCTTTCAAGTCTAATGATGTTAAATTGGGTGCAGTTTTTGGCACGTTCGGCTGCTGCAAAGCTAGCCTAAAAGCCTGCCAGAGCATTATCCACTAAACAAAATCAGCTCTGCTCTGCGACTCTCAGAAATCAGACTGCTCTGGTCACTTTGAAACTTCCAGCCCTAAGTGGTTCTAAGTGTTTTAAGGCTGCCACACATCTGCTCAGAATAAGGCCGGCGTGTGTTCCCAGGGTACCCAGGCGAAGGGAAAACAGCGCTGTGCCATTAATAGGTTACAAGGAGCTTTTACTTTTTGATCAGTGTTGGATGTACTGAAGGCTTGAGTGTGTTTACGCAGTGCTGGACTGGGACGGGGTCTTCACCTGGAACCAGTCTGGGAGCCACAGTTTGTCTGGGGCAGCAAGTGGAGTGACTTGTGGGTGACCCTGTGCCAGAGGAATTGCCAGTTTGACATCCTCGCTTTCGCTGCATTTCATAAAAATCACAGGATCGTTCTGGTTGGAAAAGACCCCCGGGATCATTGAGGCCAACCAGCAACCCCACTCTGCAAGGTCACCCCTAAACCACATCCCTCAACAGCATATCTCAGCGACTTTTAAACTCACGCAGGGATGGCGACTCAGCCCCCACCCTGGGCAGCCCAGTCCAGGGCCTGACCACTCTCTCCAGAAAGAGTTTCTTCCTGATGTCCAATCTAACCCTCCCCTGTTGAAGCCTGAAACCCTTCCCTCTGCTTCTGTTGCTAATGACCTGTGAGAAGAGACCAGCACCAACATCTCTAAAGTGTCTCCCCTCAGCCTCCTCTTCCTCAAACTCAACAGCCCCAACTCTCTCCATCTCTTCCCATCAGACTGATTCTCCAGGCCCTTCCCTGGCTCAGTTACCCTCCTCTGCACTCGCTCCAGCACCTCGATGCCTCCCTTGGACTGAGGTGCCCAAAATTGGACCCAGTACTCAAGGTGCAGCCTCCCCAGTGCTGAGTCCAGGGGGCAGTCACCTCCCTGCTGCTGCTGGACCCTTCCTTTTTGTTAACTCAGTCGCAGTTCCTGTTTGCATCTCTGGAATGGTTGCACGTTATTGAGAGGAGTGAGGAAATGAAACCATTTGCAGGATGCAGACATTCTCCTCTGTTTCTGGGTGTGTGACGGAGGAAAGTTTGGGTAGCAGTGGAGAACAGGGAGAAGTTTGAGTATCCTGTAGGTACGGTACTGCTGTGGCTACTGGACTGAATGATCTTTCGAGGTCCCTTCCAATCCCTAGCGTTCTGTGATTCTCCTTGGCTCTTTGCAGCCTCCATCCCCTCTGCAGGGACAAAGTGCCTTTTTCAGGGTGAGGTAGAGATGTGCAGTCTGGCTGGAGCTCTCACTGACAGCAGCGATGAAGTTATACCTGCCCACACAGATCCCTTCTCCTTCAGCGAAGTCTCTACACAAGACATTGCCAAGACTGTGTCCAAAGTAATAAAGGCCTAGGAGGAGCGGAGCTCGTTGTCCGAGAAGTTGTGGTCCTTCGCTGATGGAGAAATGGTAGGTGGGTGCCCACGTGTTTCACGTTGTACTGCTGTGGTCATCAGGTGGAGATTGTTCCGTTCCAAGGTATAGCCCCTTCTTAATCAGCTTCTCCACCTGAAACGCGAGCTGCCCCGGGAGGTAAAGGAGGGCAGCTATAACCACCTTGTGCCTTGGGCTTCCAACACGTTAAGGGAGCCGAGAGTTCGTGCCCAAGTTACGAGCTGTGTGAGGTGCCAGAGCTCCGAGGTCTGTTCTAATCTGAAAGTAGTGACGACAGTGAAAACCCCCTTCAAGAGCAGTTGCCCGGCTGTCACATTCCGTGGGGGCTCTGTGAATGTTTATGTCCGCTTGTCCGTGTTGCCCACAAGGGGCTCCCCCAGAAGAGAAGTTTTCCTTTATTTCTCCATCTTTAGTACTTTGTTGTAACGGAGCAGTTTTTCCTTTCAAACCTCCCATGTCCTTCACAGAATGCAGGACCCGTTTATTCCACCTTAGTTGGGAGTGAGACAAAAGAGGACTGCACAAGGTGAAGGTACAAGAACATGCTGTAAGGAGCTTCTGTAATTGCTGGAGGATTAGGAGCTGCTATTAGAGCAGGCTTATTAATTGCTGCATGGCTGTTCAGTTGTTAACAGCTTTCCTTAATTAAGACCTCTGTCTTCAACTGTTAGTTTCCTCAGTAGACTTTCAGCAGAAAGGATAAGTTAAAGGGATTCACAGAGTTAATTAGGAGCCGAATTTTCATCTAGCGTTTTCTGCTCATCAAAATCGTGTGGAGAGAGTAGAGTAGGGCACTCACGGACTTTCTTTGGGTGACAAAGCTGATAATGATTTTTTTGCCTGAAAACCCTCTATTTTTGATTTCTCTGCGTGGGTTTTGATGTTGCTCAAATCACCAACCGTTTCCTCGGCGGTCCGTGCGTGCTGCGCGCCCAGGCTTAGACGTCTGGGGTTTTTGCCTGTGGCTGATCCAGCTGTCACTGGCTCACTGGACAAGGTGATGTGGGCAGCAGGGCTCAGCTGTCTTAAGGCCACAAAAGCCTTTTTTCCTATTCTGAGCTGCACTGGATGAACCACTTCTCAACGCTGGCTGTCACAGGGGATTTTCCCGAAGGAATAGATGCTAATGTGCAAGGAGAAGCAGATGGGGGGTGTGTGCTGCTCTTGGTGGGGAGAGGCCTGAGAAAAAACCTGTGCCGTGGCTCGCGTGCTGCCAGTAGCAACTGGAATCTGTACGTGTCAGCCCTGTTGTGCTTGGCTCGGAAAGCAGCGCAGAGCTGGCAAAGTAACAGCAAGGCTGCTGTTGATGATTTCTGATACTACGGGCCTCACCTTTGGAGTCCCCTCCTCAGGCTATGGAGCTGGCACTCCAGCCTTTCCGATCTCATGTCAGCAGCATTTGGTTAGCTATTCCATTTAACCTTCAGCAGACAGCTAACAGCAGCCTTCCACAGCTGCCGTGGGGGACTGGCCTGGACCACCTTCCGAGGTCCCTTCCAGTCCCTGATGTTCTGTGATTCTGTGGAATGTTCATCTCAAATACAGTTCCATTAGACATTTGTCACGTTGAGGTTGTGTGCTGGAGAAGGGATGGTGTGCGTTGCTGTCACACCGCTCACTGCAGACCTGCAGGGGTAAAAGGTGTTCCTTAAAACTAACTGTCACAATGGTTAGCCAGGAGTTCTTCAGGTTTACTGGCCACCATCAACAGGCATTTTACACATTTCAAGTTTGATCTCTGTGAGGGTGACTGTGCTCCCTGCGGAGGAAAGGCTGAGGGAGCTGGGTCTCATTAGCTTGCAGAAAAGGAGACTGAGGGATGACCCCATGAATATTGATCAGTATGTGAAGGATGGGTGTCAGGAGGATGGAGCCAGGCTCTGCTCAGGGGCACCCAAAGATAGGACAGGGGACAATAGGTGTGTGCTGGAATATTGGAGGGTCCACATCAATATGAGAAGGACCTTCTTCCCAGTGAGGGTGACAGAGCCCTGCAAGGGGCTGCCCGGAGGGGGTTGTGGAGTCTCCTGCTCTGGAGACATTTCAAACCCACCTGGGCATGTTCCCATGCAACTGGATCTAGAGGATCCTGCTGTGTCAGGGGGATGGGACTGGATGATCTTTGGAGGTCCCTTCCAATCCCTAATGTGCTGTGATTCTGTGAGGCAGGCTTTAGAGAGGGGTTTGGACGAGATGGTCCCCAGAGGTCTCTCTCCTTCTGTGATGCAAAGCTCTCGGTGCTGTAACTGCGTTAATGCTCATTTTTGCATTTCTCAAGTTGTATCTGAAAGATCTCCTCAGGAGCTGTTCAGTACCTTGTCCTTGCGGTGGGTCCGTGTGTCTTCGTGTGAGCCTGTCACCGTGGCTGGTGTTCAAACCTCCTCTGTGCGCCGGTCAACGAGCTGCATGAGAGGGATGAAAAGCTGGTTCTCTATTTCAGAAGTACTGAGCTGTCTCTGTCATGTGTGGCTGCTGCTGCTGCTGGCGGGGAAAGATTTGCAGCCTTACCCTTCCATGGGAACCGTCCTGATTCAGCAGGGAGCTGGAACATCAGCAGGCAAATCAGTCCCAGCAGCTGCTTCCCACCTGGGCACAGGTCCCTGGACACCACTGCCCTTCTGCTCTGGGACTCCAAGAGCAATCCCCTGTTTGACAGGGTTACAACAAGGATGCTCTTGGGGAGAGGAGAACAAAGCAAATGCTTTTGGGGGGAGGGAGGGGGAAATACAGGCCTCAGAATGTGTCTGAAGGCAGAGGAAGTGGCTCCTGCTCGGAGATATTGTTGTGTGCTCAGTTAGTTACTTTATCCAATTTCCTGTTTACATTCAAATTTCAAGATACTTTTGTGGCCTTTGTTGCTGTTAAAACAACAACACCAATCTGCTTGACCACTTGAATTGTTTTTCTCTCTTGGTCAAGGAAAAACACCTTTTCTTTCTATTTCTGCTTCTGCTTTTCTGCTCCATGTCCAGTGAATCTCATCCACATTGCTGCAGCAATCTAAACCAGCATCTCTCGACTCCATGGCCTGTGAAGTTCACAGTGTCTGCCTTAATAACCTCCAAGCAGTAGCTCTAATAATACAGATTTATTTCAATAAACGGGATTGGAAGGGTTGTTTCATCACTAAACTGTCTGCACAGCCACAGCGTTAAGACACTGTCTTAGGATTCCTGTGGTCAATAGAAACTGGGGGGTGAGGTGCTCCCTTTGTATCTGCAAAGCTCATCAGCATTTTGCTTCCAGCAGCCCTTGTGAAAGCACTGCTGACACGCTTTTGTGAGGGCTGCAGTAGTGCTGGAGGTTTCTGGGTTGTAGGCTCAGATGATCTCATTCTGTCACTCAGCATTAATGCAGAGATACTGCATTCGCACACAGCTGCCCAGCTTTCAGCATCTTCGGTCGCCTGCTGAGCGTTGCGTTTTCAGTCTTGGAAGCCTCCCTTTCCAGCCCTTCTGCCTGTTTGTGTGGAGTCCGTGTTTGTGCTGTGCACCAGCTACTGCAAAACTGAGGTGGTGAGAAAGAACCTTGAACTGCAGGAAACAGTACGTGTGGAGCCAGCACTGGGCCCTGGTGGCCAAGAAGGCCAGTGGCATCCTGGGGTGGATCAGAACCGGAGCGGTTAGTAGATCAAGAGAGGTTCTCCTCCCCCTCTGCTCTGTCCTGCCCTGATGAGACCACAGCAGGAGTGTTGTGTCCAGTTCTGGGCCCCTCGGCTCCAGAAGGACACAGAGCTGCTGGAGAGAGCCCAGCGCAGAGCCACAGGGATGATGGAGGGAGGGGAGCATCTCCCTGCTGAGGAAAGGCTGAGGAGCTGGGGCTCTTGAGCTGGGAGAAGAGGAGACTGAGAGGTGTGACCTCATGAATGTTGATCAATATGGGAAGGGTGGATGTCAGGAGGATGGAGCCAGGCTCTGCTCAGTGGCATCTAATGATAGGACAAGGGGCATTTGGTATGAACTGGAACAGAGGAGGTTCCATATCAGTGTGAGAAGGACCTTCTTCCCGGTGAGGGTGCCAGAGCTCTGGCAGGGGCTGCCCAGGGGGGTTGTGGAGTCTTCTTCTCTGGAGACGTTTCAAACTCACCTGGACGTGTTCCTGTGCGACTGGATCTCGGGGATCCTGGTGTGTCAGGGGGACTGGACTGGATGACCTCTCGAGGGCCCTTCCCATCGCCAGTGTTCTGTGGTTCTGTAATTACAACAGCGAGAACCCGGCAGAAAGCCCTGTAAACTCAACACAGGACATTGATTTCTGGTCATGTTACAGACTTGAAGGAAAGCAGATGTCTACGTGATTCTGCCTTCTGTGATAGCCCACCAATAATTTTAGGTTATTCAGATTTAGATCTGAGAAAAACCCTCTCAAATGTGTGTGTGTGTGTCCACAAATAGAAAAAATTAAAGGTGAAAGTTCTTGTCCGATTGATTTCTGCCGCATGTTGGGACTCAGTCTAGTCTTTTCTTACCCTTGCTTGGCTGCTCAGGAGGGTGAAACTGGTGGTGGATGTTGTAGCTCAGAAAATGCCGTCTGAAAATGATGTTAATGTAGCAAGAAACTACCTTATGAAGATCCTGAGAAGTTCCATGAGGTACAGTACTGCCTTTACAAGTGCATCCTTGGTGTTCCCTCCCAGTGATTGGATTCCTCCTACCACTTGCGAAGCCTGTAGAAACCCATCGCAGAAGCCTCCTCCCAGCCTTCATTTCCTTGTGATCCAAACCCTGCTTGTGTTGTGCTAGCGTTCTAGTCTTGTGTTTCCCCAGTGGTGCATAACAGAGAGACCTTGTTGCTGAGCTGGTGTCGTGGTCTGTTGAGTTCACCCGAGCAGTTACTAGGGGTTTCCCAAGCTGGTATCAGTGCCATTAGAGGTTGGCTGGGGGGGGAACCCTTTGGTGTTTGTGCAGCTGAGCGGGAACCAGTGATTTCTCCATACCTGAGCACAGACTTGGAGCTCTTGGAGTGCACAAGGACCGTTTGGGGCCTGTCGTCACGTGGCCGAGCAGACTCTTTGGTGCTTGTTTGCACCAGGAGTGCTGGGGCTCCTCCTCCGCTCACTCTGAAGTTTATATCCTACCAAGAGCGAAGAACGCGGTGACCCTCTGCTTTCCTGTTTTCCGTCACGCTGGGAAGAGTAGGCTTTTGTTTGTGGAAACAATTACTGCTGATCTGAGTGACAGTAGTGATGCCGCTCTTCTGGGTGACATTGCAGCGCCCCGGTGGCATTGCTAGTCTCCTCTGGGAATCCTGCACGCGGAGTTTGGAAAGGCGCTTCGTCGCAGAAGTCGTCAGACCTCCCTGGGCGTGCTGTGAAACACTCCTGTGCTCAAGTCTGACCAGTTCTGGAGAGTGTCCAGTGAGCTCTGGCTTTGCTCCCTAAATCCAGTGCTGCGTGTGTGGCCTTGCGGGGGCCTTTCGGGGTCCCTGATGTGCTGTGATGCCACCTCGCTGAGCCGCGTCCCTCTCTCGTTTTCAGAAGAAGCGACCTAGCCTGCCGGCCTCACTCCTGGCACGCCACCAAGTTCACGGAAGGCCAGCCCGACACAGCCACGTCACAGCTGTCCTCGTCCAATGCCTGTGCTGCCTGGCACTCGCGCTACCATGCCAGGTGAGTCTCTGCCGACGGCACGCGGGTGCAGCTCCAACAGAGCCGCGGCAGTGGCGCGGGTCGTGTGGCCGCCTGTTGCTGTGCAAACCACGACGGCTGTGTAGTGCTGTAGCCTGGCTGTACTGTTGAGCTAGACGCCTGTAGTGTTGCTCGGAGCACGGGAAGGAAGCGTGACACACAGAGGAGTGGATTTCAGGGACACTCCGTGCCACACACCTGTGAGCGAAAGGTAAGACACTCACAAGGTTGTGTTTCTTGCTCTGCCTTTCACTTCAGCCTCGGCTTTGTGAGTGAGAACAAACCACTGACCTGGGAGTCTGTACAGGGATGTAGCAGAGGGAGAAGTCTTCTTCTCTGGAGACCTTCAAAACCCACCTGGCCATGTTGCTGTGCAGCTGGAAATAGGGCATCCTGCTGTGGCAGGGGAATGGGACTGGGGGATCTCTTGAGGTCCCTGCCAATCCCTGAGGTCCTGTGATTCTGTCAAAACAGCCTTTCAGACTATGAAAAAGCCTTTCCCTGCAGGGAGGGTGCAGAACGCTTTCTGGGGTAAGGTACTACAGGGTTTATTGTTAAGCTGCCTTTCTGTAACCTGATGTTCCCTGCAGCTGTGCACTTGTTTCTGGGGTTAAGGTAAAAAGACCAATGATTTTCAGTCTCTGTTGAAAGCACCAGGAGAGAGGGGCTGGCACCTGTGCGTTTGTAGCTTGAAACTTTAAACAGGCAACGCCTGCTTGTGTCTGGTTACAGGTTCTTGTTTCTTTCCTGCTGGTAGGTGACGTTCTTCAGGACTTTTGCTTCTTTCTTTAGAAAAGAATTTGCTTTCTGCCCTGGAATAGAGTAGCACTGTTAACATTTAGAGAGATTTCAGTGTGTTTTGTAGTACTTTGTTGTTAGCAGAAGTGTTAGCAGCTTGGAGAAACGGAGCCTGAGGGGTGACCTCGTTAATGGTGATCAATATGTCAAGGGTGGGTGTCAGGAGGATGGAGCCAGGCTCTGCTCGATGTGATCTAGTGACAGGACAAGGGGCAGTGGGTGTCAGCTGGAGCAGAGGAGGTTCCGCATCAATGTGAGAAGGACCTTCTTCCCAGGGAGGGTGCCAGAGCCCTGGCAGGGGCTGCCCAGGGAGGCTGTGGGGTCTCCTTCTCTGGAGACCTTCAAAACTCACCTGTCCATGTTCCTGTGTGACCGGATCTAGGGGATCCTGCTGCGGCAGGAGGATTGGACTGGATGATCTTTCGAGGTCCCTTCCAATCCCTAATGTTCTGTGACTCTGTGAAATTGGGGATGTAAAGGAAGAGGGAGAAGTGAACAGAGCAGTGCTCTCCTGTGGTATCAGAAGTAGCAGCTACTGCTGGGAGCGACAGGTATTGATAAAAGGGGCAGTTCTGCTTCCTCCAGTGCTGCTGAAAGTCGTATTGGCTTCAGCGCCGTCTAAGGCCGGGGTTCTCGGGGCACGGACATCCTGAACCCGTTTGCTGCTTGTGCTGCCCACGTGAAAGGTGGTGTGTTTGGGAGGTCTGTCAGTCCTGGTGTTGCCAGAGAGGCTTTTTCAGAGGCAGTGCTCAGATCAAAGTTGCTGGAGGCCCAGCATTACTGGAGTGCCAGCCCAGGGTTTGGGTGTTTGGAGGATCCCAGCTGCAGACAGCGGCTCCTTTGGCTGCCAGTCTGCAAAAAGAGAGGAGCAGCTTTAGAGATTCCCCTCTTTCAAAGTACAATTTGCTCTTGACTACTCAAGTAAGAGCACTCTGAGTCAAGCAGAGCTGAACAGAAGGCTCAGCCATCAGGAGCTGAAAGCAGCAGTATGCAAGGAGATAACAGAAATAGCCCGAGGAGGGGATATTTCTAGCCCAGGTTTCCCATCCTTGGGCTGTTTCTGGAACTTCATTCCTTCCTGGAGCTAAGTATCTGAGGTTGGGGTGGTATTCACAGCCTAAAATCTTGGGGAGGAGGGTGGGGACAGGTGATGGGAGAGGTTATTTTGCTCTCTTCCAAGCAGGATACACCTGGATTTTGTGTGTTGAGGTGATGGATGAAATACTTCTCTGAAAATTCAGCTTTCTACCCAGGTAGATGCTGGATAAAGCCACAGGTATTTTGGGTTTGTTTGGTCTGGCAGGGGAAGGAGGGGATTGGTTTGTTTTGGTAGGGGTTTTTTTTGCCAGCATACTGAATTTGAACCTTTGAGATGGTGCTTGAAGACAGAAGACCAGAAAAGAGCTGTAACAGTGTAGACAGGAGAGAGGGTAGTTCTCAGCCAAACTCTCCACATCCACTGCTAAATCTGTATTTTATATCATGAGACTTCCTTCCAGAGCCTGTTGAGCTGTGCTGGCAGTGCTGTGCCAGATCTAGGTGCCTCTCCTGCAAGGCTGGAGAGTTTAGACCTCGTAAGCTTTTTGATGCCTTCATTCTGTCTCTAAGCCTTCTGCTGTCTTTTTCACAGAAGTCAGACGTTACCGACAGACGCAGACATTTTCCGGCCCACCCTGGGGTCTCCTTCTCTGGAGGTGCTTAAAGGCCTCCTGGCCATGTTCCTGTGCAACTTGGTCCAGGAGACCCCACTGTGGCGGGGGGATTGGACTGGATGGTCTTTCAAAGTCCCTTCCAGTCCCTCGTGTCCTGTGATTATTTGCCTTGAGTACCTGTTGTGCGGATGGATCGTAGCCGATGTTGGTGAAGCCGGTGGCTGTTCATTTACGGTTGCGTTGTGATGCCTTTTGACTGGTTTCTTTACACTGAGGCTTTGTTTTTCTTTCCTGCCGTAGTTGTTCTTCTCATGACCTGTCAAACTCATGGGATCAGTCCAGTCTGCATCGCACTTCTGACCAGTTCAGCTCTTTGGGAAGTATGGACAGCTGGGACCACACTCCACAAGTAGCCCAGTATGGAAGACTTTCTTCTGCAAGATCCAACAGCAGCATTGATCATCTAGGGAGCCAAGGCAAGCGGGACTCGGCCTATGGATCTTTCTCCACCACTTCTAGCACCCCTGACCACACGCTGTCCAACGCCGACACTTCTTCGACAGAGAACATGCTGTACAAAGTAGGCCACTGGGAGACTGCTAAACACGGAAACAAGCCTGGCCAATGCTCGAATGACAGCAGCGGAGCAGAGGACAAGTATTTGCCTCCTTCCAGCCAATATGAGAACAACAGAAGTCCTAGGATAGAGGAACATCCTGATAACAAGCTCACTAGCTCGGGAAGATCCAGCTTTGGACCTGTCTGGTACGTTCCCGATAAGAAGAAGTCTTCGTCTCCCCCCCCACCGCCTCCGCCTCTTCGTAGTGATAGCTTTGCTGCTACCAAAGGCCATGAGAAGTCCCATGGCCCTGTGTACTCAGAGGGTGCCAGCACGCAGCACTTTACAGCCCTGAGCCGATCGCAGCCTAGGAGCGACTGGAACGTGGAAGCGGTGGAGCAGCAGCGGCGGCCCTCCAGAGCTTGTGACAGGAGGGCCAGCAGCTCCAGTCACAAGTCCGATCCCGCCTCAGAACACGCTTTTCCTTCAGCTGGTGAGAGGTACAGTGGCAACGCCGGGAGTGCGAGCAGGCTGCAGTCGTCCTCGTCCAGCGCCGACGTTCGGTTTGCACAGCCCGCCTGCAGTTACCACCATCAGCACCAGTACAGCGACGAAAGCACTTTCTTCCACCACACGAGGCTCTTGGCTGCGCCTAAAGATCCGCAACACTATTCCAGCGGCATCCAGGAGTCCCCTCCAGATCATTTCCGTGGCTACAGCCCAAACCAGGCCAGTCTGCACACCGCTTGCTCTTCTGCGAACAGCGCTGCAGAGCAGAAGGTGGACAACACTGGACAGAGTCGCTATTACTGTGTGACAGCAAAGCAGCCTGCTCAGGGAAGCTCCAAGCCACTGCAGCTCAAGGATGACAGCTGGAAGCCTGCAGCGGGGGCTGATGCATCACTTGGACCTCATGAAACTCCTGCCGTTGTCTCAATGGTCCAGAAACCAAAATACTATCTACCTCAACAAGCTGTGGAACCTTCAGTGAAAGGATGTGAGAACAGCTGTCATTACCCGGTGGACAGAGAGGGGGATGCTAGGTGTGCACTGGCAGAAGAAGCTAGAAAACCCCCCAGCCACACTGAGAGGTCTGGTCAGAGGAAAAGCTGTCAGAGCAGCTCTGAAGAAAGTGAAACAAGGAGCAGTCAGCAGGGCTATGGAAAGGGCTGCATCCTTGCCACTGGAAACCGATCCGCTCAGAAAGATTTTAGGTGGGGAAAAGATGAAAGTCACAAGATTTCTCCTCAGAAGACCCCAATGTTGCACTCTTTAGCTCAGGAAGGGAAGAAGCAGTCTGACAACAGCCCTGAAGCGGTGGCAGAGCGACCGGCTCCGTTTGACACTCACTTGTCCAAACAAGCTCGAAGGAGCGATCGCTTTGCAACAACCCTGAGAAACGAGATCCAGATGAGAAGAGCAAAACTGCAGAAGAGCAGAAGCACTGCTACGCTGGTCGCGTCGTCGGAAACGGAGGAGTGCGGGGACACCTGGAAGCCAGACTCAGTGGAAAGTGTCACTGCCTCCCCAGACACTAACTTCACTACTGCCTACAAAGACCACCTGAAGGAAGCCCAGGCCAGGGTTCTCAGGGCCACGTCCTTCAAACGACGGGACTTGGAGCCCAGCCCTGCAGAGTATCTCCCCAGGTCGCCGGAGCGGAAAACCGGTAGCTACAACTCTTCATTATTGACTTTGGTTGCGGAAGATGTGTCTGGACACCTTGAGGCTACACAAGCTAAAGCAAACCCTGCAGGGAGTGGCACTCATCACGTTTCTCGCATCGGAGCGAGGAAGAGGTTCACAACAGAGCAAAAACTCAAGTCTTACTCCGAACCAGAGAAGATGAATGAGGTGGGTATGTCAGATGACGAGCACAGGGCTCACTGCCATCCAGATACATCTGAAGAAGCCCTGGGCTCATTTGCGGACAGGTGGAAATTTTTTGAAGAAACAAGTAAACCTGCCTGTAGGAAACCAGCACAGAAACCAGCTCCCCACGGGGTGGCTGAGGGACAGCCCGAGAAGCTAGAGAGGAAAGCTCACAGTGGGCAAGAAGGAGAGGAGTCAAGTTATGAGAGGAGAGGTCGGGCAGCCTCTCTTGGGCTTCAAACTGCACCTGCTTCAAAAGATAACGTCCACCACAGCAGCAGCAGTAAGGCTGCTGGGAGGATTGCGAAGTCCGAGCAGCCGCAGCGCCTGGGAACCTTTGCAGAGTACCAGGCATCGTGGAAGGAGCAGTGGAAGCCAATAGAGACAAGGAGTTCAGGAAGGTACCATTCAGCTGACAATATCCTTGATGCAGGCCACGAGCAACATGAGAAACCCCAGTATATCCATGAGAGATCTAGATCTTCCCCTTCTACCGACTTCTACAAGCAGGTACAAGTGTCTCTTGTGTTGTCCTTCCCAGTGCTGGGGGCAGGAGAGTGGCGGGGGCGAAAGACCGCGGCTTTTGAAATGCTTGGGTTTAGGAGCGCAGCGGTGCCTGCTTTTCGTCAGCAAGGGGATAGTTGTTAATGTCTAGCTCTTGCGAGTAAGTGAGGATGACCAGACAGTGCCTGGATTCGAGTGCGGAGAAGAGCAACCGAGTCGGGTAACTGCTCGCAAGCCGGTAGAAAGAGCTGCCTTGGTTGGTTTGGTGACACCCGCTATTCTGCAGTGTCGCACTGGTGTGGCTGCATTCCCCATCTTAAGGCTTTCCATTCCCTGAGCCCACATTCCAAGGAGAAAACTTACCTGCTTCTGTCCGGTTCTGTTAGTAGTCTCATAAACGTATCACAGAGCGTGAGGGACTGGAAGGGACCTCCAGAGATCTTCCAGTCCAGTCCCCCTCCCACAGCAGGATCCCCTAGATGCAGTCGCACAGGAACACGTCCGGGTGGGTTTTAAGCATCTCCAGAGAGGGAGACTCCACACCCCCCCGGGCAGCCCCTGCCAGGGCTAACTTTCTTTACGTCAAAGCTACACAGGAACAGAACTTCTACCTCATAAAGTTTAGAGATTAAGAACGACACGTGTTGATGTTAAATCTGCAGCTCAGCACCAGATGGAGCCGCTTAGTGTTTTACTGTGCGTCAGCTGCCTTGGTTGAAGGTGTGTGCGCTCACTCCTTAGGAAGGTGCCAAATGTCAGTCCCACTTGCAAGCAAATATGAAGTTAATTTTTAACTGAGCAGGACCAGGGAATGGTTGGCAGGTGCCAGGGGAGGTAAACAGAAGCCAGGGTTCTTCTGTTGCCTGTTTAAAAGATGTTATTCAAAAGCTGCTACAAGACCGCTCGGTAGGTACAGCGAGTCACAGTGTGTTCAGCCTGTGTTGAACATAACCTGGTGCGAGAGGAGAGGTAGGACAGTGCAGCCGTGCGTTGTTTTCTCCCCCCTCTGGTAAAACACACTGCATGTGGATATGCGTGGGTGTCTCCGCAGAGCGCTTGGGTGGGGATGGCTGTGTGCACAGACGGTGGAACAAACGGAGCTCAGAGAGGTTAGCAGATCCAGAGAGGTTCTCCTCCCCCTCTACTCTGCCCTGGTGAGACTGGGCAGGTTGTCCTACACACAAACCAGTCCCCCTCTACAGCGTTAAGATTGTCGGTTTCAAACACTGTTGCCCTCCACCAGCCCTGCAGGTCAGCTAGGAGAAGTAGTCTGCTCCCCCTGGTGGGACCACATCTGGAATGTTGTGTCCAGTTCTGGGCCTCTTAGTTCCAGAAGGACACAGACCTGCTGGAGAGAGCCCAGCGCAGAGCCACAGAGAAGGATGGTGAAGGGAGGGGAGCATCTCCCTGCTAAGGAGAGGCTGAGGGAGCTGGGTCTCAAGCGGGGAGAAAAGGAGCCTGGGCGGTGACCCCATGGATGTTGATCAATGTGTGAAGGCTGTGGAGCCAGGCTCTGCTCAAGGGCACCCAGTGACAGGACAAGGGGCAGCGAGTGTGAGCTGGACCAGATGAGGGTCCACATCAGTCTGAGAAGGACCTTCTTCCCAGGGAGGGTGCCAGAGGTGCTGCCCAGGGGGTTGTGGAATCACCTTCTCTGGAGACATTTCAAACCCACCTGGACAGTTCCTGTGCGACTGGATCTAGGGATCCTGGTGTGTCAGGGGAATTGGACTGGATGGTCTTTGGAGGTCCCTTCCAATCCCTGATGTGTGATTCTAAAAGCTATGGACTCTCTCTGTTTTTCTGTGTCTGTAAGTTTTGCAAGAGGTAGCTGCCGAACTCCCCGTGCAGACGTCGCTGTGCAGGGTTTACTGCATTTACCAGGGTAGAGATCCCAAGCGCTGGAAATGTTCTCCTGCAAGTTATTTAGAACAGTAAAAGAGCGAAATGATTTGATAATTGCCTACCCAGCAGAAAAGCCATGCATGGGCTGTTTAATGTGTGCAAGTCTGGTCTATTAGTCAGTGCCCTTCAGTTCAGTTTAGGGCTCCTGAGGCAAAAAGCAGACACCTGTTGAGGCACCTGGAGAATCTGGTGATAAGGGTGTTGCAGATGCTCACAACAGAGCCAAGTAAATAAAGATGTTGTTTC
This sequence comes from Rhinopomastus cyanomelas, assembly GCA_013400115.1. NCBI lineage: Eukaryota > Metazoa > Chordata > Aves > Bucerotiformes > Rhinopomastidae > Rhinopomastus > Rhinopomastus cyanomelas. The sequence goes on along the minus strand of VXBP01001727.1, from coordinate 319,120 downwards.
ACATATACAATTCAGATGGTCCTGGAGCTAATGTGCAGGTAAATTTCCTGCAGGCTCCGTGTTTGTAATGCAGAGCTGAGCTTGGGGTGTGGTTGTTTGAAGATAGCAAGATAACAGCCGTTCTGGAGCTGCAGTGCCCAGAACTCCGCTGTGCGCTCAGGGATCCCAAAGCCTGCTCGCCTCCTCGGAAGCCTGGGCAACTCTCCTGCGACTTCGTTGCCGTGTTTTGTTGGGAGTGTTTTTGCCTTTGCCAACTGGAAGTTGCAAACTTCTGCTGTAAGAGCTAATCTCTTCTTTAGATCGGCGAGGCAGAGCAGCAGCTCGGGCACAGCCGGGTCGGTGGTGCTGCTGCTGCACCAGAGCTCTCCTAGCGTGCGGTGCCGCTTCAGACTGAACAGGCTGAGGACATGCTGTGCTGTCGGCTTAAAGTGTGTTCGAGCAGAGCAAACCCACAAATAAGAGGTTCCATAATCACAGATTTTTTCCAGGAGTCTGAAACATGATGACTTGGTGTGTTACTTGTGCTGTAAACCGCTTTTAGGAAGCCTCTGTTGAAGTGAGGAGGCACGCGGAGGGTTTGAAGGACGAAGGGGAGCGCGTTTCATCTACAGTCAGCAGTCTGGATGAAAGGAGCAGCACCGTCAGGTAAGCGTTGCTTCATTTGTGCTTCTGTGTGACAACCAGTCGGAGCTTTCTCACCCTGACCCAAACTGTAGTGATTTATTCCAAGAGCTTTTGTTCCTCAGCTTTCCCCCTTGTTCCACACCTTCTCCCCAGGTACTTCAAGGTCCGTGTTAGAATTGGTGTTGGGACTGGGATTTGTGGGGACTGAAAGGTGGGCTTGGAGAAGCTGTCAAGTGCTGAGTGAGTTACAGCTTGTTCAGAGCCGGGTGATTCTGATTTGATTGTGTTAAATTGTTCAGGTGTTCTCAATATTTATCTGTTATGGGTTGGGTGGGCGGAGTGGTTGGTGGTGGGGATGGGAAGGGAATGCTTGAGGTTTCCCAAAGGCTTTCCGGTATTACCCTTGGCAAAGACAGCGCGCTGCTGGAACACAGTTGTGCTCTACATTGCATGAGAAGGACCTTCTTCCCGGTGAGGGTGCCAGAGCCCTGGCAGGGGCTGCCCGGGGGGTTGTGGTGTCTCCTTCTCTGGAGACCTTTCAAACCCACCTGGACTGTTCCTATGCAGCTGGGTCTAGGGGATCCTGCTGTGGTGGAGTGATTGGACTGGGTGATCTCTTGAGGTCCCTTCCAATCCCTAACACCCTGTGATTCTGTATGAGCCTTTACAGAGTGCAGGATGTGAACAGAGGCCCCCTGAAGCTGGCTTCCCATTTGAACAGCTCCACTTTCCTCTGCTAGCACACGCTTCAACTGAACTCTGCAGTGGTTGTGGACCCTGTTCAGCCGTGCGCCTGCACTGACGATGCAGCTGAATGTCTGTCTCGAGGAGGGTGCAGGAGCTGTTGCGGTGTAAGCAGTGATTTCAGGGATCCCTGGTGGTGCAGCTGCTGAAGTGGCTGTGGCAGCTCAGCTGAGGTGGTGCTGCTGTCGCCTCTTCTGGTAGCTCCGGTTTCTGTGACAAAAGGAGCGCACACGTAGGAAAAATCACTTCTCTGGGCTGTCCCCGGTTCAGCAAGTGCTGCGTGGATATCTCACGGGGGGAGACAGTGATCAGCTGTGGCAAGGACACGCTCTCCAACCCAAGTGATTCTGTGACTCCAGCGGTGATGGTGGAAGCTTGTGAAGAATCAGTGTTTGCTTGTGGTGTTGTGTGGCTGTGAGGGAAATGATTTCCATCGGCCAGCGCTCAACCCTGGTCACCAAAGCACGCGACTAGTAGTCCTGCGCCGGCGCGCTGCCAGCGTTCGTGCAGCACAGCTCGTGGGCTCCGTGCAAAGCACGTGGCGGGGCACCGGCGGCAGCAGCACTTCAGTTGGGCTTCAAGCTGAAGCCTGTTCTGACGTCCTGCCTCAGGTGCGGCGCTCAGCCGTTTCGCTGCATTGCGGGAGGTTTTAAAACTCGGTCTGCGTAGCAGCCTTTCTGTCAGCACCTGTGTCACGCAGAGGGCTTGAATGTCTTCCCCATTAGAACAGAATCTCTCATTGGAGAGAGACCTCCTTCCCAGTGAGGGACACAGAGCCCTGCAAGGGGCTGCCCAAGGTGGTTGTGGAGGCTCCTTCTCTGGAACCGTTTCAAACCCACTTGGACATGTCCCTGTGCGACTGGATCTGGGGGATCCTGCTGAGGCAGGGGGATGGACTGGGTGGTCTTTTGAGGTCCCTTCCAATCCCTCACGCTCTGCGATTCTGTGATTACAGGTGCCCTGATTACTTTCAGGAGAAACCAGTCGTCCTACGGCGCTGAACCCAGAGCAAAAGAGCTGTGCTGTTGTCACAGCAAACGGTTAAGGAGCCACCAAAAACAAAGCTCATGGGAAGCGCTGTTCTTCTCCTGGGCGTTGTGCTGCCGCTTCTTTTTGCTGCAGTGTTTCTGTGGTGCTTTTTTTAGCAGACAGTTGCAAAACCTAAAGCAACGTTGCTTCTGCAAGTTGGGGGATTTTTAATTTGGTGCGGATAATTTATGAGCTCCTTTCATCTTTGGGCTGTATTTTCCCCCTCTGAGATTAGTGAGTGTTTCCAGTGGGTTCAGATTGTTTCATCTTCCTCTTCAGAAAAGCTGCAGCATGTTCTTCCAAATTGCTGCTTGGAGTGTTAATTAGCTAGGAAGAGAAAGTGGTGGCCCACAGTAGCCCTTCTCTCTCGTGCAAGAGGCAAACCACTCGTGTCAGGAACTTCCAGGCGTGCAGTCTGACGTGAGCTGGATTCTAAGTGTGTTCTGAACTTTATGGCAGCTTAGAAGTGTTTGCAGGATCACAGACCATTAGTGATTGGAAAGGACCACGAAAGACCATCCAGTCCATCCCCTGCCACAGCAGGATCCCCTAGATCCAGTCGCACAGGAACGTGGCCAGGTGGGTTTGTAACGTCTCCGAGGAGGAGACTCCACAACCTCCCTGGGCAGCCCGTTGTATGAGTCTGCTCAGCTGTAAAACAAAAATTGATGGTTATTTGTTTTCTGCTGATGCTACTCCTATTTCAAATTGGTTAACTTTTTACAGATGTAAAGTCTGTCCTTCTCTAAACACATCTTTCCGTTTGTACTTCTCACGTGACACGTGCTGGTTATATAATTCACTTCCCTGTGGAAGTCTCCACCGCTCATAAACTGACAGAGCCCTTCCGACGGCTGCACAGGAAGGGGCTGCCCGGGGCGTTGTGGAGTCTCCTTCTCTGGAGACGTTTCAAACCCACCTGGAGTGTTCCTGTGCCACTGGGTCTAGGGGATCCTGCTGTGTCAGGACTGGATGATCTTTCGAGGTCCCTTCCAATCCCTAATGCTCTGTGATTCTATGATTGTAGGACTCAGGAAGATCTCACCAGAGCTACATAAGCAAAATGTTTTCACTCTCTTCCCTTCCTGAGGAAGAGATGCCATGATCTTTGCTAAGTACAGGATGACCTGACAAGCAGCTTTTGTAGAAAATTAAGGGATAAACCTACCTGATTATTTTACCTGGTGTGCCAGGTACTGATACCTACAGCAGTTTTATTCAAGGGCTTCTAGAGTGAAGTGTTCTCTTTTCTAAATCATTGAAGGTTTCAGTGCTCCTTTTCTGAGGAGGAGTAATTATTCAGTTAAAGGGAGGAGAGAATGCGCTTCTCGTGTGTGAGGCCGTTCCAGTTTGGCTGAGGGAGTGCTTCAGATACCTGAATCCCTGATGGTGATGGATTTACACATGAAAATGCCTTCTTGTGTGCAGTTAGACGTTTTAAAAGGGTTTATTTTATCACAGAAAGTAGACTTCCTTTTGCAGCAAGCAAGTTGTGTGCCGTTCTCCAGCGAGTCGTGCGGTTGGAAGAGACCCTTGGGATCGTCGAGGGCAGAGTGGTGGGCATGGTCTGGGAGTCGTTCCCGCGTTGGTGTTTCTGTGCGCACGGAGATGTGCAGGGCAGTCCCTGCCCGTGTCCCGCTGCAGCCTGGTTTTCTTCTTCTCCTTTCTGTGGTACCTCTGGCCCTGTAGTCCGCGTGGCGGCGGATATCTGCAAGAGCTTTTTGTTTCTGTTTGGTCTTAACCTTCTGCTGTTTATACATCTGTTCCGTTAGAATAGTTCTGGGTTGCCCTCCTCTGGGTGGGGCTTTGCTTCCCGGGTGGATGTCCCTTTAGATGTCCTTCTAGCACTGGCTGATCCAGCCTTTGGAGGAGACGGACACAGAGAGCAGGAAGGCAAATGGGTGGTCTTCTGGGCTTTTTGGTGGGTGTTCCGTGCTTTCCCTCAGTTTCGTGTCCCGTTTCTGTGGTCACATGCTATCTCTGAGCATTTTGCCATCTGGCTTCTTGCTCCTTTAAAAAATATTCCTCTCCTGTATGCAAATGCCCTTTTCAGAATGAAATGCCACGCTGCTGAAGCCTGATCTTCCAAGAATGATTAATCTGGATACAGATGGCCGCTGGCACAGGGTAGACCTTCAAGCAGCAGAGTTCTCAGCCAGATTCTTCTCATACCTCAGGATCGGGGCAGGAGCTGCATGATAAATTGTCCCAGTTGTAGTCTTTTCCATCCTGCTCTTACCCTTTTAAAAACTTTCAGGCTGCTTTTGCTGAGCGATGTGTGGTTCTCCAAGAGCATCCCAAGTGCGTGGTTTTGAGATCTGAATTTGGTCGTGGCTGCGTGAGAGCGCAAAACCTTGCAGGCTCTTCCTGTTGCCTTCCCATTCCTCACTCTCCTAGAAGTTACCTGCTTCTAAACTTGAGGGCAGCTACCCCACCACACCTCCCTCTGTTTTATTACTACTGCTAGCCTATGACTAAGTGAGGGTTTTACTGCGTTCCCTTTAAAGAGGAATGTCTCTCCATGATGAGAGAGCTGGGTCTCTTGAGCTTGGAGAAAAGGACACTGAGGGTGACCCCATGAATGTTGATCAGTATGTGAAGGGTGGGTGTCAGGAGGATGGAGCCAGGCTCTGCTCGGTGTCATTTAATGACAGGACAAGGGGCAGTAGGTGTGAGCTGGAGCAGAGGAGGTTCCACATCAGTCTGAGAAGGACCTTCTTCCTGTTGAGGGTGCCAGAGCCCTGGCAGGAGCTGCCCAGGGGGTGGTGGAGTCTCCTTCTCTGGAGACGTTTGAAGTCCTTCTGGCCATGTTGCTGTGCGACTGGATCTAGAGGATCCTGCTGTGTCAGGGGGATTGGACTGGATGGTCTTTGGAGGTCCCTTCCAATCCCTAATGGTCTGTGATTCTGTGGCTAGAATGAGCCTGTCCGAGGGCTGGGTTTTCGTTGCACCACTTGAAGTCCAGCTGTCTTCTGGTGGCAGTTTCAGTGATAACAGTTGGGTCTAGAGATGAGACCGTATCAGGTATAGTCTCTGGTGATGATACTCATAAAAGCATCACGTGTTAATGCGTTGCGGGTTTTATTTCCCCCCACCTTCCTTGATGAGAAGCATCTTTAGGAATAGGTGACTGATTTGTCTCCTCGGCGTGGCAGTCCCTCTGTTTCTGACATGCAGAGCAGCTTTATGGTGACTGGGTACTGAAAGCTGGCCTGTGCAGCGTTCACCTTCTGCTCTAAGCCCCCGGGCGACATGGAGCACGGTTTGCTGTCCTGCAGGAGACTGTTCATGCCAGTAAAGACGAGTGCAGTTCTGTGCTGAGAAGTGATGCGACAGCTACGGCTTCCGTACCTCGGCGTGGCCCAGCCGTTCCTGCTGCACTGTGTTCAGCAGCTGCACTGGACTGTGTGGAGGGCTGAGCCCCCCCACCCACTTCACAGTCGAACGGACCGCTCTGGCAGATGCACGGCTTTTAGGGGAGGGTGCTACCGGGGTGTCAGCTGTGGCCAAGCAGGCCAGCGGCATCCCGGGGTGGATCAGAACGGGGGTGGACGGTCTCTCGTGCGTCCCGTGAGCACGAACCGCTGTGTGTGGTTGTGTGCCGAGTTTAGGAAGCGGTCGTCTTTGAACCGATCCTTTCGTGCAGCCTTGGCTGCGCAGTTTCTCTGTTGAGCCCCTAACGTGTTCTTGTAGCAAAGCTGAAAGGGCTTGAGCTCTGCTCCGATGAGGGCCACGATGCCTTGGGCTTCTAAAGATGGAGCGCGGGGGTGGCGGTTTGCTCATGCAGCATGAAAGCTTTTGGCTCTTCCCCTGCAGACTCTCCTGCGAGGGAGAGCGCGTGCACACACCGCGCATGCAAACACGTTCGAGCTGCTGTGGAGGTCTCTTCTCTGAAACCGTCTGGATGTCGTTCGGCAGCAACACACTGCTCTGTCTGAATGTTCTGTACGACTGGAGCTTGGGGACTGCTGGAATGCCGGTCGTGATTGTCACAAATGAAAGGGAAAACACTGAAAAAATCAGAGGACTTTGAAAATCTCTCTCTTTTTTTTTTTTTTAATAACCAAATCCAGGGGGGGGGGGCGGGGGAAGGGAAAGGCTTTGAAGTCCCCGAGATCTCTTCCCTGAGGTCAGGAGTTTCTGGTGATGTAACGCACAATACAGACCAAGCCTTCACTTATCAAGGTTAGAGTTGATAGAGCTTGCATGAACTTGTCAATCACAGGAAGCAGGCAAAAACAAGCCAGCTGTTGTGAGGCATGGCTTTGAAATCCTCTGCCTTCCCGTAACCGAGGCGCAGAGGTTCGGGCAGACCGAGCTCGGCGAGGCTCGCGAGCGGCTGGCACGTCTGTGAGGACGCGGGGCTCGCGCATCCGCTGAGTGCGGCGAGCGGCTGAGAGTCCCGGTGAGGTCGTCTTGTCGCTGGTGTTAAAGGTGAGAGGAAGGGCTGGAGGCGCGAGGTTTCAGCACCTTGCCTGTCGGTTCCCGGCAGAAGTGCGCGGCGTTAATTCCTACGGGATGTTCTTTTGTTCTCCAAGTCTTTGAGCGCCGGCCGCGTCTCCTCTCGGCAGACGCCACCGGCAGTGACCCAGGAGCGCCGCGATGCTGGGGTTTTGTGTTCCTTAGCAGGGTGGACTGCGCTGTTCCCCTGTGGGTCGGGAGAAGAGGGGGGCCGACGCGCCCCGGTTCCAGCCGGGATGCTTTGTGTGCGTGTGCTCGCACGCGCGCGCTGTTTTTAGCAGCTTTTGTTTTCACAGTTGGCATCGTGCACCCTGGAATTAGAAGGCAGTGCCTTTCAAAAATGCTTGTTTCCTGGACCGAGCGGGGCTGCAGTGCCGCCGCTGTGGCTCGGGGTGCCGGGCTCGGGGCTCCTCTCAGCTAGGGGAGGTGCGGAGCTCTTAATCCTGTCGTTTTGCTGGCAAGCTGCGACCGAGAGCGCAGGCTTGCACGAAGACCCTCCGCGGCAGCGGCAGCAGCGGGAGGTAGTAGCTGGCAGCGTAGGAGCGCTGGATGTGGCTGTTGGAGGCAAGTGGTGAGTGTGGCTCTGAGCGAGAAGATGGCTATTGAAATGTGTGCGCGCGTGTCGGCTGACGGAGTGAAGCAGCTCGTTTAGGATGGCTCTGTGTCTGTGCAGGTGAGGTAGGGCTCGTTCTGGTGCCTGCCCGAGAAACCCGGGTGACGAGCTGTTAGCCAGCCAGCAGCTTCGGCTCTGCTCCTGGCTTTTCGCTCACCTGTGAGCGGCCGCCTCGGCAGTAGCGGCGGCAGCAGAGCAGCGACAGCACGTCAGAAGGCAAGCCTCGAGACGTTCAGAGCGGCGCGCGGAAGGAGCGCAGCTGGGATGTCGGGGGATTTCTTAGCAAATTGACAAAACAATCCTGTTTCTTTGAGCTTTTTCCTGACGGCGGCTGCGATTTCCTCGCGAGCGGCGCTGGGAAGCGGTGCCTTTTGTTTGTGCGGTGGTTGCCATTTGTGTGATGCGATGGGCTCCTGTTAGAACCTTGGGGTGTTGTGGGGATTGGATTCGGCGTGCACGTGCAGAACACCTTAGCTGGCCGGCGTACGCCAGCAGAAGTGGTTTTAATTCCGTGCAGGCAGTCCTGTGTGCGCGAGGACAGTTGTGCAGGAGACAAAGCCAGACAAATGCTCTCATCGTTGATATTTGATGTGCAGAGCAATGGAGGAGGGGCTGTTATTCTCCGGGCTAAGGCGAGAAAAGCTTCCCTCCCTCTGCCCCTCCACACGGGACTCTTCCTTCTCCATAAGGGTCCTTGTGTTGCCCTGAGATTTCACTTGTGATCAGGTTTGATTTTTGTTGTGGGCCTGTGCGTTGCGCCGGCGCCCGCGCTTTGTCTGTCAGCATCACTGTGCTTGTCTGATGCAGAACTGAGCGAGTCTGAATGTAGTTCTCACTTTCATGGGAACAATCGCAGCGCATTAGGGGTTGGAAGGCACCTCAAGAGATCATCCCCCAGGTCTGGTCGAGAGGCATCCCTGCCAATGCCCACGAGATGGGAGTGGATGGTCTGTAAGCAGGTGATCTTCCAGCCCTAGCCATCCCCTGATTCTGCCGGACCGTGCTACCTCTCTGTCCAGGTTTAGCCAGGTCTCAAGTATGGGGCAAGTGAATGGAGTGGTTTGGGGTTGTTTTATGTGGCCACCAGAAGTGTTTTCCTTCTGATGGGCATCTGTACGTGGCTCATTTTGGTGCTTGCTCCTTGACTCTGCGGGCAGACTTCTATTAATGTGTGTGTACATAGCTGTCTGTGGTTTGACTTGTGATTGGCCATTGCTGTGACCTGTCTGTGGTCCCCAGGCCGGGGACCAGACTTGACCCTTAGTTGGCCCTCAGGTTTCAGTCCTGTGTGCCCCAAGCTGGTGGAGCCAGAAGGAAACTGGGAGATGGACTTCACAGAATCACTCTGGTTGGAAAAGACCTCTGGGATCATCGGGTCCAACCATCTACCCTACCTTACACGTTCACCCCTAAACCACATCCCTCAACACCTCATCCAAACGATCTTTAAACACACCCAGGGATGCAACTCAGCCACCTCCCTGGGCAGCCTGTTCCAGTGCTTGACCAATGGAAAATACATCTGGTGGAAAATACTCGGTGCCATTACAGCAGTACATTTCCACTCCCGTGGTGCTGGTGTGTTTGTGTCTAGGGACATCATGGGGAGTGAACAAGAACAGAGCTTCTCTTGAGCTCACCTGGCTGCCTAGTGTGCAGCCCACATTTTCTCGAGTGCTCGGTCCCATCATGTCCATCACAGAATGTTAGGGGTCGGAAGGGACCTCTAAAGACCATCCAGTCCAGTCCCCCCACCACCTCCTATGGGAGAGCCAAATGCTCTTCTACATGAGAGTTTCTCCAAAGTGCAATGGACTGGGGTTTGCAAGGAAGCAAATCCCTCTTTTCGGTTAGAAGCAGAGCTGGGTTTCTTGCCACCACTGGTTAGATATGAAGGCTCTCACACCTAAATGAGATCGGAGCACTAAGCTCACCCTTCCTTAACGCCACTTTGTGTTGACAGCATGAGTCTGCTGGTCACACTTCCTTTGCAGCTGAGGTTGATTGGGTGCTGTAAGTCATTTGGCAACCAAAAGCTGTACTGCAGTCACGTGTCACGGATGGAGAACCTGGTGTGAGCTTTCCCCATCCTGTTGCATCAGGAAGGCTCTTTCTTCGCGGGAAGGGCGACTGACCACTGGAAAGGGCTGCGCAGGGAAGTTGTGGAGTCTCCTTCTCTGGAGACGTTTCTAACCCCCATGGCCACGTTCCTGTGCGACTGGATCTAGGGGATCCTGCTGTGGCAGGGGGATTGGACGGGATGGTCTCTCGGTCTCTTCCAATCCCTAAGGTTCTGTGATTTGGTGATTCTCTGATGGGGATAGTTGCGGCACTGTGTCATGGGAATTGGAATGGGGAGGGAGCTCGGGGTTTGAAGATCACTTACAGTTATCTGGAATGAAAGTGGTAACCAAGTTGGTTGTCATAGTCCCAGGTGACTCTGCTGCGTCACTTGGTGATGTTTGATTACAAATGATGACGAGTTCCTGTGCGACTTGGTCTAGGTGGTCCTGCTCTGGCAGGGGGGTTGGACTAGACGATCTTTCGAGGTCCCGTCCAGTCCCTGATGATCTATGATGATGAGTTCCCTCTCCGTGTACAGTCCCGTGGGCCTTGTTTCTGGGACATCCACGTTGAGGGCAGATTTAACGATGTAACGCCTTTGCAGGTTCTCACCACTGGGCTCTCTCTCCTGGGGCTTGGCGCTTGCTTTCTTTTCCTGCTTTCTGAACAGTAAGCTCAAATCTCTCCAAAGTCCTGTGCCTGGCATGTTTTGCATGAGGACCCACTCCCTCACACCGACCGCCAGCCGGCTTCCGTGCTCGGTGTTGGCCACCTTTCCTCAGCCCCACGTTGCGTGACCCCGCCAAGCGGCTGGTGGTGTGGGAGCTGTCTGCAGGCATGCGTGTGGCATCTGTCTGTCTGTGCTGCTGCGACTCTCGTTTCCTCCTCCTCTGGCGTGGAAGGTGACGGGGCTGCTGAAGCACTCGCAGCTCCCGAGCCAGGCTCGCGTTAGACAGACGTGGTTGCATGCTTTGAATACGCAAGCGTGTTAGACCGGTGGTACGTGCCCCTTCCCTTCTACTCCCACCGGCAGAGCCGCCCCTCATCCGTACGCGCGGTCCAGTGCAGCCCTTGCAAACCTGCCGAGGGCGGTGCGTGTAGTTGATGTCTGTATGAGCCCTGGTGCCATGCCCTTGGTTCTCGTGCAGCTCTTGGCCGCTTTGTGCTGCGGCTCGTGGCTCAGCAGACGAATAGAGGGGCTCGAAGAATCCCTTGGCGCAGGTGAACTGGGAGAGGGTGGCGCTCTCCGTGGGTTAACGAGACAAACTAGAATAACACTGATTCAAACAGGGTCTTTCGCACTTCAGGCCTGTAGCGTTCGCTTAGTAAATCGTTCCACTAGAGTGGCCTGGTTGTCCTTACTAGGGAGGTAGGGAGTTGGCCAGCTGACTCTAGAGATGCCCTGTAACCAAATCTGAACCAAGTGTTGGTCTGTCTGGCCTCACATCGTTGCACTTAACAAAACTGCCCTGTGTCCAGTGTTAAGAAACAGAATGTGCTCTGGCCTGGTCAGACAATCTGAAGTTGTGTGAACCAGTTCCTCTTAGTCAAGAGCAATATGCGTTTCTGCCTCTGCTCCAGGAGAAGGTAGATGTTCACCTTCCCAGCTTTTGGCAAACATTTCTTTCCACCTAATTTTTCAGCAGTTAGGCAAAACCTCAACATCCAGATGAATTAAAGCTCCGGGTGTTGGGGTCACGCTCACTGAAGTGCTAATTTTGCATACAGAGGAGGAACTTCCTGTCCTTGTTTGGTTACCGACTCTGAGGCCAGAAGAGAATGACATTTTAGCAGGAGGGCTCCTCTTGCCGAGATGGTTCTGTCCTCGTGCCTTGCTTGGCTTGCGGAGAGCTGCCCACGTAGCTGTGCCGTGCGCTCTGCAGCCCCTCGGGGTGCCCAGCACTTGTGCTGCATCCCGCGGCGCTCCGTGCCCTAATTCAGCTTGACGTTGTGCTTCGGCTCATCGCGTTAGATTAGGTACAGCGCGCGTGCCCGTGCTCAGAGGATGGCTCTGTGCTGCTGTGCTGTGCGGTTGCCACGGATCAGAGGAGCTGGCGTTACGTGTGGGGTCGGCGCAGCCGCGTTGTGCTGAAGGAAGTCGATCAGCGGCGCGCTAACGGTGTGCTCTTCTCTCTAGGCAAGCTGGTACGGGGGTGCTGAGGGAAGACCCACGGGACAGGAGGGATCAGCTGGCCCCCAATTTAGGCCACAGTTGGAAGGCACCCGTCAGACCTTTCCATGCGCGAGAGCCTGTGGTTGTGCCTCACGAGAGTCGGGGCAGGTCTGGGACGCTGCCTAATGACTACCGGTACTCTCAGGAAAATGTGAATGAGAAGAGCAGGGATCACAGCCGGCCTCATCTGCCCTGCTCCGAACCACAGGGCCTGAACGAGAACCATTCCCCTCCGTCCCGGGGCAAAGGAGAGGAAAACCACAGGGCAGAGCCAGCACTGCTGAACAAGAAGCGCGGACCTGTTCCTCAGAGGCCACCGCCGCCTAAACGAGAGAAGTACAAGCGACCGGATAATTCTGCGCCGTCGCTCAGCGCCTCTTCCGAGTCTCTGCTGGCAGCTCCCAGCCAGTCTTTTCCATCCTCATCCCCCAGCTCCGCTGAGGTATTCACCAGTCGCCCATCTCTCTGCCAGAGTCCTGCAGCTTTCAATGGGAAACTGAAGAGTGCCAATCCACAGCAGCTCCAGCAAGCATCACCCACGGAGAATGTTTGTCAGCACTTAGAAGAGACAACGCACCTTAGGGCTGAGTCTGTCTTCCCTTCCAAGCAGCGCTACCTTCAGAAGCCTGGCATGGAGACGTCACGGTCCCCTTCTCCTCAGTTTGCACCGCAGAAGCTCACTGATAAACCTCCCGTGTCCGTGCAGGATGAGACCCAGACCAGGTGAGACCGAACTTCTTCACTCTGTTCTTAGCACTTTTTGCCCAGGTAGACCTCAGTGATGGAAACTGTCGTGTGTTTTCTTTGGAGGATGAGTCTTACGAGGAGACATTGAAAGACTTGGGGCTGTTTAGTCTGAGGAAGGGGAGGCTGAGGGGAGACCTCATCGCTCTCTACATATGGATCAACATCCATGAGGTCACCCCTCAGGCTCCTTTTTTCCCAGCTCAAGAGCCCCAGCTCCCTCAGCCTCTCCTCAGCCTCTCCTCAGCAGGGAGATGCTCCCCTCCCTTCATCATCTTCATGGCTCTGCACTGGGCTCTCTCCAGCAGCTCTGTGTCCTTCTGGAGCTGAGGGGCCCAGCACTGGACACATATTCCAGATGTGGTCTCACCAGGGGGAGGAGAACCCTCTCGATCTGCTACCCTCTGCGGAGGTTGCACGTTTGCTCAGAAGACAAAAATCCAGAGCCAAACGGCCTTTGCTGTTTCCTACCGAATGAAACAAGTTCAGCGCAACAAAGCACAAGCTTGTTTGTAAGGCCAGCGACACACCCGTGCTTAGAGGAAACGAGCGCTAGCGGGGCTGCCCAGCCAGATGAAACCAGATCCCCTAGCCAGTAGGCAGTGTTCCTGTCCTTGCTGTAGAGCTTCCAAACCCACATCACGACAAGAACGCTGGCCTTGCTGCAAACTCAAAACCACCGAAGGAGGCTGCAGCGTCTCGCGTGGTTTGCGTAGGGTGCAGATCTTGCAGTGCTGCAGTTCAGCGTGTCCTTGTCCAGCTGGACACTCTGAAGTTGGCCTGCTCCTTAAATGGCTTCCCTTACGGAGTGCCGCAGCACACAACTGCTTCTGTGAGCCTCCCTGGAAAGAAGCGTCGGGCGTCGTGTGTTATCCCCTGCGGGGGCTGGCTTTTCTTTTTCAGTAGCAAATTAGGACTTTGTGGTGGGATCTGTTCATTAAACTTCACAGAACCACAGAACACTAGGGACTGGAAGGGACCACGAAAGACCATCCAGCCCAATTCCCTGGCCACAGCAGGATCCCCTAGATCTAGTTGCACAGGAACATGGCCGGAGGGGTTTGAAACATCTCCAGAGGAGACTCCACAACCCTTTCGGCAGCCCCTGCCAGGAGGAGAACCTCTCTCGATCTACTAACCACTCCGGTTCTGATCGGCCACAGGATGCCACTGGCCTTCTTGGCCACAAGGCCCCACTTGTCTATTTTGTGTGAACTTTTCCAAGTACAGATTTAATTGTGAAGAATCTTTACGGTTCTGAACCGTTTCCAGGCTTCCTGTGTGCAGTGGCTTGTTATGACTGTAGTTCAGCAAAGGGCTGGCCTGCAGGATGCTTCCATCTGGTCTCTTTTCTCTTCTCTTGGAGGAGCTGGGCCTTGACACAAGGGTGTGACAGCTTCTGCCGGCAGCCGAGCTGCCCGTCAGGCCGAACGCCGAGGCCGCCCTCGGGTCTGCGCGAGGCAGCGAGGCTGGGCTCTCTTACCTACCCTTCCCCTCTGACTGGCAGACGAGAAGCCAGGTGTGAGGCTTTCCAGAACCGGGAGGATTTTCAGGTGGGAATGGAGACGTACGGTTCTGCCATTGCTAAAGGTGACTTCTCCGTGTTTTCCAGGATCGAAAGGGTCATAGACAACAACACGACGGTGAAGATGGTTCCCATCAAGATCGTTCACTCTGAGAGCAGCGCGGAGAAGGAAAGCCGGCAGAGCCTCGTCAGTACGATGGAGCCTCCTGCTCTACCCAGTGGTCTGGAAAAGGACCAGATCAAGACACTGAGCACTTCCGAGCAGTCCTACTCGAGATTCTGTGCTTACACCAGGCAGGGTGCAGAGCCAGAGCCAGAACCCAGAACCAAACCAGCTGATCCTCAGCCGGATCAGGAACCGGAGAGCAACTCCAAGGACCGCAGCGCTGCCGCGCCAGCAGTCAGCTACGTCAAGGCCAAAGAGAAGACCTTTGAAGACTGGAAGTCGGAGGAACTAGCTAGAGAGATTGTGGGAAGAGATAAGTCTCTGGCAGACATACTGGATCCTAATGTGAAAATAAAAACAGCAATGGATCTGATGGTTGGCATTTTCCCCAAGGATGAGCACCTCCTTGAAGAAGCTCAGCAGCGCAGGAAGCTCCTGCCAAAAGTTCCGTCTCCAAGAATCGCGGAGGAGAAGTGAGTATGGATGTGTTCAAAGACCGTCTGGATGAGGGGCTGAGGGATGTGGTTTGGGGGTGAACTTGTAAGGGAGGCAGATGGTTGGACACGGTGATCCCAGGGGTCTTTTCCGGCCAGAGTGGTTCTGAGATTACTCTCTGCAGGCCAGTGGTCTCTTGTAAGCTGCTGTCCAAGCTGTGTCGGTGCTCCCAGGGAGATGGAGGTGAGGATCTTTCTGCTGCTGAGTTTTGGGGCTCTTTGAAGGCTTTTCTGGTAGAATAGCAGCCAGGGATAGTACTGCTGGCAGCACTGCTAGTGACAGAAACAGCGTTGTACAGTGTTAAGAGCTTCCAGAGACCTGCTGAAACCATCCAGTCTGGTAACTGACTTGTGGGAGGGCAGCATCGGAGAAAGGGACCTGAGGGTCCTGGTGGCCAGCAGGATGGCCATGTGCTGGAAGTGTGCCCTGGTGGCCAAGAAGGCCAACGGCATCCTGCGGTGGATCAGAGGGTGGTTAGCAGATCGAGAGGGTTCTCCTCCCCCTGGTGAGACCACATCTGGAACTTGTGTCCAGCTCTGGGCCTCTCAGATCCAGAAGGACACAGAGCTGCTGGAGAGACCCCAGCGCAGAGCCATGAAGATGATGAAAGGAGGGGACCATCTCCCTGATGAGGAAAGGCTGAGGGAGCTGGGAAAAAAGGAACCTGAGGGGAGACCCCATGGATGTTGATCAATATGGGAAGGGTGGGTGTCAGGAGGATGGAGCCAGGCTCTGCTCAGGGGCACCCAGTGACAGGACAAGGGGCAGTGGGTGTGAGCTGGAGCAGAGGAGGTTCCACATCAATCTGAGAAGGACCTTGTTCACAGTGAGGGTGCCAGAGCCCTGGCAGGGGCTGCCCAGGGGTGTTGTGGAGTCTCCTTCTCTGGAGACTTTTCAAACCCACCTGGCCGTGCTCCTGTGCTACTGGATCTAGGGGATCCTGCTGTGTCAGGGGGATTGGACTGGCTGATCTTTCGAGGCCCCTTCCAACCCCTGATGCTCTGTGATTTCATGATTCCCCGATCCAAGTGTGATTCCACAGTTAAAGTGCAGGCCCTCATGCAGGGGTATCCCAGTCTGGCAGGCTGAAAGGACGTGGTCCCTGCGACGGCGAGCTCCTGCACTGCTCAGTAGGATGCAGCTTTACGTTTTGTTTGCAGCTGGGATACGTTGGGTCCGTTTCACCCACTGTGATGGTGAAAGGTCCTCGCAGGACTTGAGGTTCAGCTTTGGTGAGCGCGTGCTGGGGTCACAGACATCTTCTTCCTGAGCAGTGCTTGCTGATCCCTCGCGCTTCCTTGGTGGCACTGAGAGATGGCCTGTCCTTTTCCGTGCTGTGAGCGTCAAGGCAGCTAATCAGAGTTTTGACTTCTTACCAGGAAAGAGGAGCAGAACGCGCCGTCTGCCATCTCCCTGACAACCAACTCTACTTACTACAGCACATCTGCTCCCAAGGCAGAGCTGCTGATCAAAATGAAGGATATGCAGGAGCAGCAGCAGCAGCAGCAGCAGAACGAGGATGATTCTGAAGACGAGCTGGACCATGACTTGTCAGAAAAGAAGGTAAAGGGCAGTTCTGACAGTGTAATGGGCAGCTCTCGCTTGCCTGCTTCTCATGAGTCATGAGATTGCTGGGCAGACAGCCCGAAACAAAGGGCCTTCTACGTGTGCAGGATCACCTGGAGCATCGCCCTGCATTTTGATGGGGTTTTTTGGGGATGGCAGGGAGAGGGGGTGGTGTGGGCCAGCGCCTGGCTGCGAATTCAGGAGGCCCTGTCGCTGGGAGCTCTTTACAGTTGGAGGCACAGTTTGGAAGGTCCAAAGGGGAGACCTTCTGGGGAGGGTATTTTCAAGCCCTGTTTTCCAGTTGAGAGCCTACTGTGTTTCTCTCACTGCGGCGTGTGAAGAAGCGGTGGTGCTTCTGCGGGAGGGGGATTTAGTTGCTCCGTATCCTCAAATTTTAGGTCCAGGATGTGGGTTTGTCATGAGAGAGAAGGAATGTGCACACACGCTCACCCCCAGGCCTCCTCCATTTCTCTTACCTCCCAAATAACAGTAGTAACAGCAGTGGTGGGACAGGACACAGCCTCTGAGCTTGGTGGATGTGGTGGAAGCCACTCACGGCAAGGAAATGAGTCCTCTCCACTGTTGTTCATCCCCATCCTTTGGTG
This sequence comes from Rhinopomastus cyanomelas, assembly GCA_013400115.1. Taxonomy (NCBI): domain Eukaryota; kingdom Metazoa; phylum Chordata; class Aves; order Bucerotiformes; family Rhinopomastidae; genus Rhinopomastus; species Rhinopomastus cyanomelas. Next base: position 302,311 of record VXBP01001727.1, on the reverse strand, counting down.
TTTAATGTCTGATCTCAGGTCACAATAAATCCTGTGGCCATTGAAAGACGATATAAGGACGTTACTGTGGTTTAAGAAAGTATCGTCCTGTGTTAAAGTCATCACACTCCTCTTATCTGTGGTTGGCACAGAGAGTGGACAGGCCCTGGACTGGGCTGCCCAGGGTGGGGCCTCAGTGCCCAGCCCTGGATGAGTATAAAAGTCACTTAGATGTGGTGTTGGGGGATCTTGCAGACTAGGGTTGATGGTTGGACTCGCTCATCCCAGGGGTCTTTTCCGACCTTACATTTCAGTAAGAGCTGGTAGCCAAGCTCCCTGCTGCCTTGTCTGAATATGCATGTTGTAGTAGCCACATGCACATTGCTGCTTACTGCTGTCTCTGCTCCTCCTCCACGGGCAGTAGCCACGGGCAGTAGGGTGCAGGCCCTCAGTTCAGTGGGCTTTGACTTGGATCTTGTCAGGAGATGCGCCAAGTGGGTCAGAGCATCCTGAATCAGCCGGAACGAGGCGCTTGGCCCAGTCTCGCCGGGGATCACGGAGGCCCCGAGTGCCTTACGAGCGCCCTGTGGCTGCGGTTCTGTTGGAGGGGGCTGGGCTCGCGGCTCCGGCCTGGTGGTCAGGCGACCCCGGCACGCGTGCGGCGGCAGGAGCAGAGGCTGCAGGGCAGCTCGGTGCTGTGGCTCAGCTGGTGCAGCAGTGGTGCTGCGCATGTGCAGGTCCTCCGAGGGAAGTGGGAGCGCAGCGCTGTGACCTACATAATCCCCGGCGAGCTGCGGGAGCGGCGCGCGGGGGGACAAAGGGCCTGAAATCCTGCAGATCAGGCAGTCGGGCAGCTGCCTTAATCTTCAGGCGCCCGGGCTAGCGGCTAACCCAGATCCAGACTGACTGGCCTGAGGCATTAATGCTAAAGGGAGAAACCAGGGCAGATGATCCACGCGATGAATCTCCACTTCCAAACAGGCTCTGAATTTTCCAGAGTTAAGTGGCAGTGAGCGTTCAGTGGCATCTGGAAGCAGTAGCTGCTGTCAGTGTTTGTCTGGGTAACAGTGGAAGAAGGCATCGGGACACCTGCACTTGGCCGAGTTCCTGCAGGCACGAGGGAACAGCAGAGTGCAAGGAGGGCTGTGAGATGGTGGCTCTCCTGAAGGCTGCCGCTTCAATGGAGGGGTTGCCCTGGAGTGTGTGTTTGGAGAACGCTTGAGGAACGCACCTTGCCTCACATCCATGTTCAGAGGGGTGAGGCAGGAGCTGGGGGTGACTCTGGTGTGAAGAGTAGGTGGCTAGTTAAAACGACTTCCACCCCTCGAGCACCAGAGAAACCTGAACAACCCCAGGTACCAGGATGGGGTGGGGACTGACCTCTTGGAGAGCAGTGCACGAGAAAGGGACCTGGGGGTCCTGGTGGCCAGCAGGATGGCCAGGAGCTGGTAACCAGCCCTTGTGGCCAAGAAGGCCAGCAGCATCCTGGGGTGGATCAGAAGTGGGGTGGTTAGCAGAGGGAGAGAGGTTCTCCTCCCACTCTCCTCTGCCCTGATGAGACCGCATCTGGAATGTTGTGTCCACTTGTGGGCCCCTCAGGTCCAGAAGGACACAGAGCTGCTGGAGAGAGCCCTGCACAGAGCCACAGGGGTGATGGAGGGAGGGGAGCATCTCCCTGATCAGGGAAGGCTGAGGGAGCTGGGAGAAAAGGAGACCGAGGGGTGACGGGGCGTGTTCCTGTGCGACTGCATCTAGGGGATCCTGCTGTGGCAGGGGGAGGATACTGGATGATTTTGGAGGTCCCTTCTGTCCCCTGGTGCTCTGTGGCTCTGTGTGCACACTGCAGGTACCTGTTTATTCGTCAGGCGCTTGTCAAAGCCCACGCGGCAGCGGCCGTGTATTAAAGCACTAGAGCTCTGCTGACTTTCAGAAGTGGGGAGAAGGGCAGTCGCGCCAATCGGTTCTCGTCCCTTCTGTTCCCCACAGCAAGAACTTATTGACAGCATCAGTAGGAAGCTGCAGGTGTTGAGGGAAGCACGAGAGACGCTTCTGGAAGACATCCAAGCAAACAACATACTGGGCGAGGAGGTGGAGTCCATCGTGAAGGAAGTCTGCAAACCAAATGAGTTTGACAAGTTCAAGATGTTTATCGGCGACCTTGACAAAGTGGTCAACCTCCTGCTGTCGCTGTCAGGGCGTCTGGCCCGCGTGGAAAACGCCCTCAATAACCTGGATGAGAACACCTCTCCGGAAGAACGGGTGAGAAAGGCCCGTGGTAATGTCACTGCCTTAGTGGACCTGCTGGGGGAGGTTTTGCTTGTGGGTGCTCTCTTAATCTAACTCGTGGGTCTCATGATGGGGTTAGTGAAGGGATGAATCTCAGGAGGCTGTTTTCTTTGGATTCCTTGTACCTTCTCTCTTTGCTTTTGGCTTGGAACACAAAAGCTACGAGTGGGTTGCCGAGGAGAACGGTGATGGGGCGGGTGCGTCACACTGGAAGGCATTTCTCAACAGAGGGGGTTGTGTCCCCACCCCTGGATGTGTTTGAAAGTCGCTTAGATGCGGTGTTGGGGGATCTGGTTTAGGGGTGACCTTGTGGAGTTGGGCTGACGGTTGGACTCGCTGATCCCAGGGGGTCTTTTCCAACCTGAGTGATTCTGTGATTGAAGTAAAAAGGGAACCGCAGCTAAGAGCTTGAGAAGGAGACAAACACGTATTCCGACAGCTCAGTGGCGAAAGCAGTGTTGCTCATGCAGCTGAAGCTGTTGTCCCAAACGGTGAAGCCAGTCAATTTTGATCTCTTTCTCTTTTCTCCGAAGCGGACGTTGGTGGAGAAGCAGAAGCTGCTGACCCAGCAACACGAAGACGCAAAGGAGCTGAAGGAAAACCTGGATCGTCGAGAGCGCATCGTCTTTGACATCTTGGCGAACTACCTGAGCGAAGAGAACTTGGCAGACTACGAGCACTTTGTGAAAATGAAGTCGGCCCTCATCATTGAGCAGCGAGAGCTGGAGGACAAGATCAAGCTGGGGGAAGAGCAGCTGAAGTGTCTGACCGATAGCCTCCAGCCCGAACGGCTCAAGTGAGAGAGGACTCAGTCTGCCCGAGGATGCGCAAGCTGCACGAGAGGGAAGGGATCCGGGGGCGTTTCCAAGTCTGCGGATGAGTGTCGTGGCTTGCCTGGGTGTCCAGTGGAGGAGAAGCGCACAAGGGAAGAGGAGCTCTCACGGCAGCGGCACTGCTCTCTCCCATTTCTTCGGGACGATGTATTTAATTTTTTAGAACACGTTTTTATCGCCGCGCCCTACCGCTGTTTCTCATCCTCACAACCTACAGAAACCCCCACGGACGGGGGGTGGGCTCTCGCCGTTTCTGCTCGGAGAGCTGGAAGCCCGTGGCAGTTGTGCATGCCAGCAACAGTGGCCCTTAGGCCAGGTTGTCCCCTCGGGTTGTCCCCTTGTTCAGACGCTGTGCAGGCTGCGGGAGAGCCTGCACGCAGACTGAGAAGCTCTAAACCCAGCGCACGGGCTAGGGGCAGCGTGCGCTCGACGGCTGAGATGCTCCCGGTGCCCACGTGCAGCGTCGCCCTGCTCCCGCGGCATCAGACACCTTTTTTACAAGACTGTACCTAGGATGGCACTTTCCCCGCTCAGAAGACACCCTGCAGGAGACTCGGCTGAACGCTTCCTGAACCGGCTCGCGAGTCGCCCGGCGGCTGCCTGGCCGCAATGCTTTTGTTGCTGTCACTGTTGTTGCTGGGCAGACGTGTCTGTGCAACGCGAGTGACCTTCTTTGCCGAGTCGGACTTGATTTCCGAGCCGGGCTGGAAGTGCTCTGCTGCTTTTGTTCAAAACATTTCTCACCTAAATTATTTAGAAGACTCCTTTGCTCTTCTTGTGCTTTTTACTGCATGTTTTTATCGCCCATCCCAAAGCCCCCCGCCCTCTGTGAAGGTAAATGTAGGCTAAGGACGCTGCTTCTGTTTTTCTCCCAGCTGTGATGGTTTTCAAATAGACAGTCCGGTTGTGCTTAGTGGACGCGCATGGTGCTGTTGGTTTTCCAGCACAGCCGAGTTCTGCCGAAGTCTGACCTGCACCGTGCTGTGAGTCCGACCACCAGATGCAGTGCAGACACTTGTGCCGTGGCGGTGCTGCGCGTTCCTCGGGGCCAGGCTGCCTGGGAGCCGTGACCGTCACCGGGCTGTGCGAGGCTTTTTCCACGGCACAGCGATGAGCGCGAGGGCGCTGGGCCGCGGGATCGCGTCACTGCCTGTGTTCCTGTGGTGCTGCCCCTGTCTTACAGCGGATGATTTCCGGTAGCTCTCAAGAGAGGCGCTAACTCGTGTCTTGGCGCAGCGATGGGTTACGCCGGCCTGCTCAGATACCTGCAGAGAGACTCTCTAACGTCTGGTTGTCACGTTTTATGATCAGATGAAGTTTTGCAGGCCAAGTCTTGGGTGGCTTCGCCTACCTGCCTCTTACACTGTAGCAAGGAAAACACTTCTCTCTCCGTAAGCAAACGGGCTACCCAACAAGAAGCTGGTGTGAAGGCCAGTCTGTAGCTAAGCAGGTTTAAAATACACGTGGTCAGGCACTGAAAAGAGAGAAGACAAACTCCTCCCACTATTTCTGCAGTGGAAAGGTTGTCTCTTCCACGGGGAGACAACCAGAGAGGTGCCCATCAGCGGGTTCCTTGTGAGCTGGGGGGCTGCAGAGCGAAAATCTCGTGGAAGCAGTCCCTTCACAGGCAGGTGCAACCGTTGCAAGGCCCGCTGCCCCTCCTGTAGTGCACTGCTTTTATACCTGGACCACGTCCTCGATGACGTGAAGTTGATGTCTGTCAGGTGAGGTCAGCTGGAGGCACCCTTCTACAAGACCTACCGCTGACCTTAGCTTCTTCCTCCTCGTTCACAACGGCAGTCATCTGGCTTCTCCCGGTTGTGTGCTGCTGTGTTCCTAGCAATAACATCCCTTTGTCCTTCAGCTTCTCCCTTCACCGTAACAGACCCAAAACGAAGCCACTCCCAAATAAGTGATGCCTGTCTCTCAGTTCGGGGAGCAGCGTGCGTCCTTGGATCTGCGGCACTCCGAAGGCTTTACGTGTTGTGGTCGCTCTGAGCTGTGCGTGTGAAATGTGAACAATAACCTCGTGGCCGCACGTCTGTAGCCGGTGCTGGGGCTTAGATCTCGCTGGCAACAGGCAGCGCTATCGTGGGTGTCGTGTATGTTGTCCTTGCCCCAGAGCTGTTGCGTAGACACCGTTCCTTCCTTTCCTCACTCACTCAAAGCTGTTCCCCTGTCACCCTGGGCACCCGAAGACAGTTGCCCGCCTGGTGTTACATGTAAATCTGTAAATAGCTCTACTGTTGCTCTTGGAAAAGAAAATCTGGTGCTAATGTTTTGCCTTTGACATCCTGGGGATGGCTGCTGCTTCACCCTGTCTTGCTCTCCGTTCACGGCCTCCTTTGTATAGTGACTGCCCCTGCCACGCAGCTCCAGCTGTTTGGATCTCGCAGCCCGGCGTGGAACCGTGCAGTTTGCCTGCCTGCCTCTTGCCTCCCGTCCCCTGCTGACAGATGGTGTTGCTTGACTTCCAGAAAATAAAGTGGTTATTTCAACGTAGAGGCGGCTTTTGTGTGTGGCCCTCGCTGTGGAAGCCCGCTGGCTTGCTGTGCGGCACGGGCCATCGCGCGGTGCCCAGCCGTAGCGCCTGGTAAAGGCCAGGGTGGTTGTCTGGTCTTCTCATCATTTAACCTAGCGGCTAATTGGTCGCTCTCGGTTCCCAGAGCAGTGAAGTACCAGGAATGTGCTTGTGTCCAGCCGGTATGTCAGGTGTGTGAGCCTGAGGGAAAGGTCTCCTCCTCTGGAGGTGTCTCAGACCCGCCTGGCCATGTTCCTGTATGACCTGGTCACGGGGATCCTGCTGTGGCCAGGGGATTGGACTGGATGGTCTTTCGAGGTCCCTTCCAATCCCTCATGTTCTGTGAAGTGGTGTGAGGTGGGTAACAGAAATCAGTCCTTCACCACCCACGGGCTGTGTCCCAGCGATGGAGGTCGGGGCTGTCTCCTTGGGCAGTTGCACTGTTTTGGTTTGTCCTGATGATTTTAAAGATGATAGTGAGCAGTGCAGGAGGAAAGGACCTGGAGGTGCTGGTGGCCAGCAGGATGGCCATGAGCCAGCAATGTGCCCTGATGGCCAAGAAGGCCAGCAGGATCCTGGGGTGGATCAGAAGGGGCTGGTTAGCAGAGGGAGAGAGGTTCTCCTCCCCGTCTACTCTGCCCTGGGGAGACAACAGCTGGAATGTTGTCTCCAGTTGTGGACCCTCACTTCCAGAAGGACACGGAGCTGCTGGAGAGAGCCCAGTGCAGAGCCACAGGGATGATGAAGGGAGGGGAGCATCTCCCTGATGAGGAGAGGCTGAGGGAGCTGGGGCTCTTGAGCTGGGAGAAGAGGAGACTGAGGGGTGACCCCACGGATGTTGATCAATATGTGAAGGGTGGGTGTCAGGAGGATGGAGCCAGGCTCTGCTCAGGGACATCTGATGATAGGACAGGGGGCAGCAGGTGTGAGCTGGAGCAGAGGAGGTTCCACATCAATATGAGAAAGATCTTCTTCCCAGTGAGGGTGACAGAGCACTGCCAGGGGCTGCCCAGGGGGATTGCGAAGTCTCCTTCTCTGGAGTTTTGAACCCTTCTGGACATGTTCCTGTGCGACTGGATCTAGGGGATCCTGTTGTGACTGGGGGACTGGACTGGGTGATCTGTGGAGACCCCTTCCAACCCCTAATGTTCTGTGATCCAGAGGATCTGTCTCTGTTGGTTGGGGTTCAGGGATTGTGGCAGAACAGCAGTTCAGTTGCTCTGTGTGTGTACCCATCCGTCGCTCCAGAGGGAAACAAGACAGCACTTCCTCCTGGTGTTACTGCAGTGGGGAAAAGGCCACCGGGTGAGTGAGCCCTGGGCAACAGTTTGCCAAGGTGGGGTTGTCCTGCCTGGCGTGTGTTCGTGATGGGCAGCTCCCGCGTGCAAACAGGAGCTGATTGCAGAGGGGGCAGAGCGGTTGCCCCGGTCACATTCGGGCAAACAAGGCAGAGGGAGGTTGAGCCACGCGAGATAGCTGGTCCGGGTGTGCTCAGACGAGTCGCCCGTTCTTCTGGGACGTGGGGAGCAGCTGAGGAGCTGCAACGGATGGGCAGTGAGCTGGGGAAGGGCCTGGAGGATCAGGCTGGTGGGGAGAGACGGAGACACTTGGGGCTGTTTAGGTTGAGGAAGAGGAGGCTGAGGGAGCCCTCGTTGCTCTCTACAGCTATCTGCAAGGACCCTGCAGAGATGCTGCTGCTGGGCTCTTCTCACAGGTCATTAGTGACAGACGCAGAGGGAAGGGCTTCCAGCTCCACCAGGGGAGGGTTAGACTGGACATCAGGAGGAAATTCTTGATGGAGAGAGTGGCCAGGCCCTGGACGGGGCTGCCCAGGGTGGGGGCTGAGTCCCCATCCCTGGGTACATTTAGAAGTAGCTCAGATGTGGTGTTGGGGGACCTGGTTTAGGGGTGACCTTGTGGAGAAGGGCTGATGGTTGGACTTGGACACCTGCCCCACGCTCGGCCGGTGAACGAGCCGAGGCAGAGCCGAGGCAGGGAGCGGCGGCAGCAGCGGGACTCGGGGGTCTGCTGTCACTCGCCCGGCCCCACACGAGCCCCGGCGGCGGAGCCCGGGAGCCCCCGTGCGGGGCTGGCAGCAGCCGCCAGGCGGCGCCACCGAGGCACCGGGACCTTTCGCAGCCCGAGTAGGTCGGCGGCAGAGAGCGGGGGGCGAAGGTGTCCTGCGGGGGGCTGCTCCTGTCCCACAGCGACCGTCCTCTCGTCCGAATCGGCTGTCGGTTTGCCTGCAGAGTGTCTCCTGACGGGAGACAAGGAAGCCACCTGCCAGCTGGCTCCTGCCCAGGGCCACCGTCCTTCCGAATCAGCTTGTCAGCGTCACCGAGTCAAGCGGCCGGACTCGGGAGTCACCCCCACCACGAGCCCGTCGGGGTCCAGCCAGGCCCGGGCGCTCCGGCTCCCGACAGCCGAGCTGGGGCATCCTGCTGGGCCGGGGGGATGGGACTGCATGACCTCTCGAGGTCCTTGCCCGAGGCCCCTGGTGCTCTGGGAGTCTGTGAAAGCCTGAGGAGCCGAGTGGCTGGGCAACAAGGAGACCCCAGCGTGGCAGGCTGCCCGGGCTCTGCTCAGGGGCACCCAGAGACAGGACAGGGGGCAGTGGGTGTGAGCTGGAACAGAGGAGGTTCCACATCAGTGTGAGAAGGATCTTCCCGGTGAGGGTGCCAGAGCCCTGGCAGAGGCTGCCCAGGGGGGTTGTGGAGTCTCCTTCTCTGGAGGTGTTAAAAACCCACCTGGGCCTCGGCAGGTGTTGCAGAGCAGCCCTCAAACACGGGACACGCTGCAGCTCTCATATTTTTATGATGTGTTAATGATTAACTGACTTCCCACATCTTTGTTGACTTAGTGGGAGAGTGACAGGGAGCGGTGAGGTACCTGCTCGGTGCCGCAACGAGCCAGACAGTCTGCAGGGGCACCTCTTGCCACCTCCTGTCTGGAGTCTGGAACTCGCTGCATCCCGCTGAGCTGGCTTCACACAGCCTCGGGCAACCCCCAGGCGCACGGAAGTAAGTCTCCTTCTCTTTCCTCCGGCTTGTTCTATGAAGTGCTGGCAGAGAGCAGGTGGAGGAGAGGCTTCAATTCTTGTCTCCTATCGCAGTCGCTTTTGCAGCCGGGAACCGGAGAATTCGGTTTCCAAGCCTTAAATCAGAGGGACAGTGCAAGGAAGAAAGTCCTTTCCAGCGAAATGATTCTGTGAATAGACCTTCACTGTGATGGTCTTGGGGTGTTTTAAGGTCCCTGTCTTCTGCAGGACTGAAACTGGGAGGGGAGCATCTCCCTGCTGAGGACAGGCTGAGGGAGCTGGGGCTCCTGAGCTGGGAGAAGAGGAGCCTGAGGGGTGACGCCACTGATGTTGATCAATGTGTGAGGGGTGGGTGTCAGGAGGATGGAGCCAGGCTCTGCTCAGGGGCACCCAGTGATGGGACAAGGGGGAGTGGGTGTGAGCTGGAGCAGAGGAGGTTCCACATCAATCTGAGAAAGACCTTCTTCTCAGTGAGGGTTCCAGAGCCCTGGAAGAGGCTGCCCAGAGGGGTTGTGGAGTCTCCTTCTCTGGAGATGTTTCAAACCCACCTGGCCATGTTCCTGTGCGACTGGATCTAGGGGATCCTGCTGTGGCAGGGGGACTGGACTGGATGATCTCTGAAGGTCCCTGCCAGTCCCTAGTGCTCTGGGATTCATAGTGCTGGAGACTGGAATGAGGAACCCAGTCTTTGTTTTCATTTTTGCCCTGTTTTCACCCAGCAAACACATTCCTGTGGGGCTTCCTCTGGGTGTTTCGCTCTTTATCTTCCTGCTGAATCAGAATCCCAGGAGGTGGAGCTGGGTGATCTCTCGAGGTCCCTTCCAGCCCCCAGTGTTCCGTGGTGCTGTGATAAATGTGGGTTCTGTCTGGTTTGGCAGCCCGGGTGGGGGCTGCCATCAGCTTCACTGCGTCTCTCAGCAGTTCGGGGCTGTCACCTTGATTTTTCAGTGGAGTCCCCGCCCCTGGATGGTTTAAGTCACTCAGATGTGGAGCTGGGTGATCTGGTTTAGGGGTGACCTTGCAGAGGAGGGTTGGTGGTTGGACTAGACGACCCCAGAGGTCTCTTCCAAGCTGAATGACTCTGGAGCCAGCCCAGGGCTCCTCTGAGCAGGCCTTTGCTGTGCAGCATCTCCCCTGTTCCCACGAGGAGCCAGGGCAAGCGGCAGCTGACTCTGAGGTGCTGCAGGGTGGCTGGTTTGCAGCTGGAGCCAAGAGCAGACGGCGGTTGCGATCACGATCCAGCAGCGCAGCCGATGGAGACGGCGGTTGGGAGTCGCTCGGGAGGCTCTTCAGGAGCAATTTCCTCCGTGCAGGAAGGGATTAAACATCCGTCGCAGTAACGGAGGCCGGTGCGTCCCGCAGGAAGCCGGTCCCATCGGAGACGCACGGACGCACTCGACGGCCGCAATGAGAACGTGGCAGAGGCTGCTGTGCTCGGCCGCCGGCAAAAGCTGCTCCGTCCCCTTCTCTTATCACTGGCGTCAGCTTCAGGACTAACGTAAGTAAAGAGCAGGCACCAGTGCGAGAGGACGGCCAGCGTTTGCTCCAAGCCTTGTTGTGATGAAGAGGGGTTTGGTCTAGGGTCTGCGCAGAGGGGGTTTGTGACTAGACTGTATCAGCGACGGCTTCGGGCTGTTTAAGATACAGGAAAGGAGAAGTCGTCGCTTCGAACAGACAGGCCCAGATCTGTTATCGGAGGGGCCTTGGTGCACGATCTCTCCAGTCTTGAATGCAGTGGGAGTGGGAGGAGGGGAGCTTTAGATAACTCGTCAAGGTCCCTAGAGGCTTTCAGATCCACATAATCGATCCAAGGTCACGTCTCTGTTTAGGTAACTCAGGGGGATCTCTAGAACCTGTCAGATCCATCTCAACCCCCCGACCATGTTCCTGTGCGGCTGGATCTAGGGGACCCTGCTGTGGCAGGGCGATGGCTCTGGGTGATCTCTCGGGGCCCCTTCCAATCCCTGATGTTCTGTGACTCTGAGAAATGACCTGGGCAGAGAGAGGGGTTGTTCCTTGGCGAGTGTGGAAGGGAGCTTGTGCGGGAGCGAGTCGGGGCCCCTTGCTTCTGGTGGCACAGCGACAGGGAGCTACCACCTGCCTGCCACTCGTGCAGGGACCTTTAAGCTTAGAGCACCCACTGCGGCTGGGGAGAGGCGAGTGCCGGCCCCGCTCCGCACACACACACTCTGCTCGGTCTTCTCCGCCAACAGATCTGCTCGCTCGCCCCGACCACAACTGCCCCTGTGACTTCGTGCCCTTTCCTTCCAGTGCCCAGAGCAGAGGGTCTCCAGAGGATGAGCGCGGTGGTGAGCACCTCGCACCTCCAGCTGGCTGCCTTTGCCCTGGGCACCGTCGGCTGGATCCTGTGCACCGTTTCCATGGGGACGGTGGAGTGGAGAGTGTGGCACGTGGACAACACCACCGTCGTCAGCTCCGGCGTAGCCTGGGTAGGGATCTGGAAAGTCTGCTTCATCAGCTACCTCCACGTCTCGCCCGGCTACAAAGAACAGTTCTGCCAGAGACTGAGCGGCTACGACTTCTCCATCCCCCACGAGATTTACGCTGCTCAGGCCCTCCTGCTGATCGCTCTGTTCATGGGCTTGCTGGGGCTGACCGCCACGGGGTCTGCCCTCAGGAATGTTTACATGGGAGTCGCTCACGGGACTCTCATCACCCGTTTCTTCCTGCTGGGAGGCTGCTTCTACGTGTTCGCCGGCCTGTGCGTCCTCGTTCCCGTGAGCTGGAATTTCTACTCGGTGACGCACAACCAGAGCATCGCTTTCCCCCCTTCTTACTACCTGCCCCCCAGCCCCACGGCGCAGGAGGCCGGGGCTGCCATTCCCATCGGGATCGCAGCTGTCGTCCTCCTGCTGCTAAGTGGGGTGTTTGCTCTCTCCTACAGATTTCCCGTGGCTGAGAGCGCTGTCACCAAATCCTGACAGGAGAAGTCCCCCTGTGCCGCTCCAGAACACAAGCACAGGCAAGACACAGGAGTCAGTGTCTTCTCCTTCTCTGGAGACATTTCAAACCCCCCTGGCCATGTTTCTGTGCAACAGGATCTAGGGCATCCTGCCGTGTGGGGGGATTGGACGGGAGGATCTTTCGAGGTCCCTTCCAATCCCTAATTCTCTGTGATGGCAGCACAAGCGATTTCATAGCCGAGGAACCACAGAACCTCCCGTCAGTCGTTAGTAGCCCACTGCTTCTGTTGGGTGAGCTGGCTGAACTGCCACCCACGCTGCCGTGCGTGACCAGAGGGTCGGCTGCTGCTGAGCAGCAACTGTGCTTGTGTTTTGTGCAAGGTAATTCCCCAGCTCACAGCACTGCCTCTGCGTTCACTGTCCTGCTGGAGCACTGTGAGACAACATTTGTCCCACGTGAACCCCTTTCCCTGTTGGCACTGAAGTATTTTGTCCGTGACTTCACTACGTCTGTAGGAAAGTGTCTTGTGACGAGTTAAGGCTTTTGATGCCAACAATGTGAGTGTTGTCATGGTTGTGTCCAATGAGCCTTGGTGCCCAGTTCTGGGCCCCTCAGGTCCAGAAGGACTCAGAGCTGCTGGATAGAGCCCAGTGCAGAGCCACAGGGATGATGGAGGGAGGGGAGCATCTCCCTGCTGAGGATGGGCTGAGGGAGCTGGGGCTCTTGAGCTGGACGAGAAAAGGAGCCTGAGGGGTGACCCCATGGGTGTTGTGAAGGGGGTGTGTCAGGGGGATGGAGCCAGGCTCTGCTCAGGGGCACCCAGTGACAGGACAAGGGGCAGTGGGTGTGAGCTGGAGCAGAGGAGGTTCCACCTCAGTCTGAGAAGGACCTTCAGTGAGGGTGGCAGAGCCCTGGCAGGGGCTGCCCGGGGGGCTGTGGAGCCTCCTTCTCTGGAGACGTTTCAAAGCTGCCTGAGCTGTTCCTGTGCGACTGGATCTGGGGGATCCTGCTGTGGCAGGGGGGGTGGACTGGATGACCTCTCGAGGTGCCTTCAGCCCCTCATGCGCTGTGACCCTGTGAACTCTCCTACAAGGGCCTTGCCCGTCGCTCCTCATCCCCCAGGGCACGTGAAGATCTGCCTTCACCGCTCCCGTCTTCATTTCAAGCCGGTTGCGCGTTGCTTTGCGCCAGGCAGCCCCCTGGCACGGCGAGCTCTCCAGCAGAGCCAAGAAGTCTGCGAGTGTTTGATTCTTCATCAGACGCTTCACCGGACCAGAAGGGCCTGCAAAGGGCAGAAGAGGCTTCTGCAAGTGATTTCAAAGCCGGTGGCCACATCGGGGCTGTCGGCCGCTGGGAACGTCCCGAGCAGCTTGCGGGGCGTGATGCAGCCGACCTGGTTCTGGCACTGATTCCTGAACCAGGGCTCTTCAGAATCGCAGCGCCACAGAGCAGCGGGGACTGGAAGGCGCCTCGAAAGACCACCCAGTCCAACCCCCGCCACAGCAGGACCCCCGACCCAGTCGCGCACGAACACCCGCAGCCGCTCCCGCCGCCGGCAGCGATTCCGGTGCCTCGGTGGCGCCGCCTGGCGGCCCCGCACGGGGGGCTCCCGGGCTCTGCCGCCGGGGCACAAACTGGAACACGGCAGGTTCCGGCTGAGTGTGCGGAAGCCCCTTCTGACAGCGAAGGCAGAGCCCTGGAGCGGGCTGCCCGCACAGGCTGTGGGCTCTCCTCCTCTGCAGACATTCCAAACCCACCCGGACACGTGCAGCCCTCGCCAGCTGATTGCAGGAGCTGCTTTGGAGCTTGTGACTCCTTATTGCTGGATTCCCGTCTGGAGGCTGCTGCTATCACAAAACTCCTGGAATCGCCACCCTCAGGTTCCAGTTTAGATCTTTACCCCGGAGTTTTTGATTAAATTGTTGACGGTCTAGTTTTCCCGCAGGGCACCGTGTCGCGGAGCTGGGGGTGGCCTTCGCAAGGCGGCAGCGTGGCCACTGCAGCCGCGGTCTGGAACGCTTGACCAAACGGTGTTGGGAGGAGTCTTTGGCTTGATAATCTGGTGAGGGAAACGTTCGTGCCTCTTGCGAGAGGGAGAGTTTCTCAGCCCTACTCCAGGGAGCACAGATCTCGTGTTGGCTCTTCTTCATAATCCCATCCCAGAATACTCAGGAGAGAAGAGAGTAGAGCCAAACTGTTGTGGTTCTTGTACACTGCACACAAAGCCCCTTGAGTCACATCAAGGAGGCTCAGAGGAGACCTTGTTGCTCTCTTCAGCTGCCTGAAAGGCTGCTGCTGGTCTCTGCTCCCAAGTCACTACTGATGGGACGAGGGGAAATGGCATCAAGTTGCACCAGGGGAGGTTTAGATTGGATCTCAGGAAGAAGGTCCTTCCTGAGGGAGTGGTTGGGCACTGGAACAGGCTGCCCAGGGAGGTGCTGGAGTCCCCATCCCTGGAGGGGTTTAAAAAGTGGAGCCCTTGAGGCCATGGTCTGGGGGTCAGGGTGCTGTTGGGATGAGGGCTGGACCTGATGATCCTGGAGGTCCTTCCCAGCCAGGATGGTTCTATGATCCCATGAAAACAAGGGAGAGGCAAAGCGCCCAGTGGCTGCAGGGGGAGGGAGCCTGCCGCAGCCTGATCCCCCAGGGCTCTGTGATTCCTTACATGGGGGCACTGTTTGTGCTGGTGAAGTTCTTGGCGTTGGAGGGGACTAGTGCTGCTGTGCTCCCACTGCAGCAGCGAGGACGGGCAGTTCCCTCGTGTGTGTTTCCACAGCACATCTGCGTCAGGACTTGAGAAGCTGAGGCGAAGGCAGCTCGGGCCGTTGTGCTGCCACAGCTGCCTTCGGGGCTGTCTGTGGAACCTGGAAGCCAAAATGATTCTGCTTCCAAACTGAAAGATGCAAAACTTTCTTGGGAAGTTATTTTTAACTCAAGTTGCTTCAGAGACTCCGGCGCAGCTGGCCCTGCAGCCACTGCTCCTGCGGTGGCAGGGATTGGGCTAGATGGTCTCTCTCAGGTCCATCCAGTCCCTGATGTTCAGTGATTTGTAGCTGGGCAGCTGTAACCAAGACAAGAGCAGCTGGTCGGAGGCCTTAGAGCAGAGATAAGGGCTAATAACCTCTTGAGCAAATTTCACCACTGGCGAGATCCTATCTCTAGGTTCTGTCTCCCGCTCCAGTGCAGACTGGGACCTGCTGCATTCCCAGTGACAGCCCCGCTTGACTTGCGAGCTCCACCCTGTCTAGGAATGTCTCCAGGCCCTCAGACTACATATCAAGCAGTCTCAGAGCCTTATTTTCTCTGAGCTGACAATAAACAAGCAGCTTGTGAGTCACATGCACCTCTGAATTCACTGCCGGGGGAGCCATCTGCAACTCTAGGCTCCCTGTGAGTTCTGCTGGGCACTGGGTGTGATGAGAAGGCACCTATCTTTGACCTGCTGAACATGGCTCTTGGCAGTAGTCTGCAGAGTCATTCCGGTTGGAAAAGACTCTGGGATCAAGGAGTCCAACCATCAACCCCACTCTACAAGGTCACCCCTAAACCAGATCCCCCAACACCACATCTAAGCAGCTTTTAAACTCATCCATGGATGGGGACTCAACCTCCACCCTGGGCAGCCCATCACAGTCCCTGACCACTCTCTCTGGGAAGAATTTTTTCCTGATGGCCAGTCTAACCCTCCCCTGTTGGAGCCTGAAGCCCTTCCCTCTGCTTCTGTCACTAATTTCCTGTGAGAAGAGCCCAGCACCAGCATCTCTGCAGGGTCCTTTCAGATAGTTGTAAAGAGTGATGAGGGCTCCCCTCATCCTCCTCTTCCTCAGACTCAACAGCCCCAGCTCTCTCCATCTCTCCTCATCAGACTGATTCTCCAGGCCCCTCCCCATTTATATTCGTGTTAAACCCACAAACACAGATTTTGCAGCATAAACGCGTCTTGGCAGCTGCTGTCCTCGTGCTGGTGCTCATCTGCCTGAGCCGCTCTCAGGAATTAACTGCTGGGTTACAACAACTTGTAAACCGATGTCTTCACCTGGAGAGCATCCATCCCATCCCATCCCATCCCAACCCATCCCATCCCATCCCATCCCATCCCATCCCATCCCATCCCATCCGCGTTGGTCACTGCAAACCAGCAGCTTTCTCTCTCCGCTCACTGCCATCCCATGACTTGTGCCCCGACGGTGGGAAGGTCTGACCCTCAGGCCAGTTTCATCCAGTGTTTACACAGAACCTCGGCAGTTGCGCCCAGTCACCGGGAAGGCAGCAGAGGAAGCCCCCAGCGGCTCTCAAGGGCCTCCTCTGATCACGCCAGTGCTGTGAGGAAAGAAAACCAGCAAAAAGCCCCAGTGAGAAGGAGCTCTTTGTCTTTTAGAGCAGAAGCAGCTTGCAGCACATGGGAGGACTTGGTACGGGGAGCTTCTGCTCTCAAGCTGCCACACATCACCAGCTCCTCTCTATCAGCCCACTCTGGCGAAGGCTGGGCTAGGAACCGCAAGAATGTTGTTGCCAGCTGCTGCGGTGAGTGAAGTCATCTCTGTGCGATGCCAGACAGCGACTGCTGGGAGATGCCTTCAGCCTGGGAAGCGCTCGCAGCGGTTGTTTGCATTGCCCAGGCAGCACCTGGCTGGCTGAACGCAGGAGCCGTGGTTTCGCACCATCAGGAGAGAGCAGCAAGCAAGTAGCTGCAGATACCAGCTGGGGCTCGGGGCGGGCTGCCTGTCTGGCCAGATCATCACTGGGAAGAACATCGTCAGCTGGCACCAGAACTAGCTGATGCTTCCGCTCAGTGTCCCGGTCAGTACCAAAGGTGATGGACCAGTGGCCTGTGGGTTTGGAATGGTTTTACAACTCTACTTGGATACTGGGAAAACCAAAAGTACCTTCAATCTTCGCCCAGAGTAGAGCCCAGCTTGTGCTTTAGTGGAAGGTGTCAGAGTGAGCAGCTTCTCTTCATGGCTGAAGAAATGAAAATGAGGGATGAAGGAGGAGCAATGGGAGTGCATGGGATGACGGGCATCTACCCACCTCCTGCTTTCTGAAGGGAGGGGGAGAGCAGCCCAGGTACGGCAGGAGCCCGAGAATCCAAATGAACAACAAAGCGGGGAAACGAGAGACGGGGTAAGGGAGGGGAGCATCTCCCTGCTGAGGAAGGGCTGAGGGAGCTGGGTTTCCTGAGCTTGGGAAAAAGGAGCCTGAGGGGTGACCCCAGGAATGTTGATCAATATGGAACGGGTGGGTGTCAGGAGGATGGAGCTGTCAGAAAGGGTTTCCCTACGTTTAGCTGGACCCTCCTGTAGTCCAGGTTGTGCCCAGTGCTCCTTGGCTTGTTGCGCCTGGTCCCATCCTCCCGGCGCTCGCCCTTTGGGCAGTGGCAAGCACGGACCGGGTCTCTCCCCAGTCCCAGGAAGGTCAGTCTGCTCGGGATGCGCCCCCGGAGCTGCTCTGGGAGCTGATGTCGGCAGTAAACTCGCAGCGCCCTCGCCCTGCCCACTGTGAACAGCAGCCGGACCCGCGGCCACGGAGAGGTGCGGACACCTGCCCCGCGCTCGGCCGGTGAACGAGCCGAGGCAGAGCCGAGGCAGGGAGCGGCGGCAGCAGCGGGACTCGGGGGTCTGCTGTCACTCGCCCGGCCCCACACGAGCCCCGGCGGCGGACACCGGGAGCCCCGGGAGCCGTCCATGCGGAGCTGGCAGCGGCCGCCAGGCGGCGCCACCGAGACACCTGAACCGGTGCCGGCGGCGGGAGCGGCTGCTCCGCGCTGCAGCCGAGCGGAGCCGGGGCCGCGGGGACGGGACCCTCGGTGGGCGGGGGGGACCGCGACGGAGAGAGCCAGGACACGGGCAGGGGGTGTCACTGTTCTCAGCCGGGCCTGCACATGCAGCAGCGCCCTGGCAGCAGCACCGAGAGCAAAGCACCGCCCCTGGGGGTTCTTTCTCCCCGCTCGAGCAGGACGGTCCCTAGGGGAAGGAGAGCGGCTGCACGCGTAGCTGAGGTGCGGGGGGACACGATGCAGCGCTGGGCTGGTGCTGCCGGGTCAGCTGTTGGACGTTGCCTACGAACACTCTCCTCTTACATGCAGAGCAGCCTCCTTCTCTGGAGACGGTTCAAACCCCCACCCCGGCCACGTTCCTGTGCGACTGGATCTAGGGGCTCCCGCTGTGTCGGGGGGACTGGACTGGACGGTCTTTCGGGGTCCCTTCCCATCCCTGACGTTCTGTGGTTGCGTGAAATAACTTCTGTTTCTCTCACAGGTGCAACTACAAAGAGCCTTGATCGGGTAGGGACAGACCTTCTATTTAATACCCGTCTAGTAAATCTGTCCTGAAGGTATGTGGGGAGCAGAGTGGGGCGTCCACCTCACACTGTATGGCCAGTATTCAGGAGGATTTACAGAATTAGATATTACAGGGGAAAGATCACACAAAAGTGAAGGAATCTCGTTGCTGTCAAAGGCAGCTCATCTGCTACCCTTTGCTCAACCAGTTAAACACTTGCTGCTGGAGCTGGTGTGGCTCCCACTGATGTAAGGACGCTGGGAGAGGAGGCTGGTGGCACAGGACACGGTGCTCACACACTGATGGGGATGCAGCTCTTCAGAAGGTTTAAGGGTGATTGAGCTCAGCTGCTTTTGACAAGAAGCCGGAGAGAGCCCAGCGCAGAGCCACAGAGATGATGAAGGGGAGCATCTCTCTGATGAGGAAAGACTGAGGGAGCTCTGAGAAAAGGAGACTGAAAAAGGAAGAAAAGGGACTTGTCCTGTCACTGGGTGCCCCTGAGCAGAGCCTGGCTCCATCCTCCTGACACCCGCCCTTCACGTATTGATCAACATCAGTGGGGTCACCCCTCAGGCTCCTCTTCTCCCAGCTCAAGAGCCCCAGCTCCCTCAGCCTCTCCTCATGTTTCCTTGTGACACAACCCATTCCCATAGGTGACTGACCTCGTGGCTACTGTGCTGGCTGATAACCCGCAGCACCAGGAGCTGCCACAATGGAGGCTGTGGCTTATGAAGCATCTCTCTGTCTCTGCCTCTGGCACCACTTGGGTGGGACTATGGAAAAGCTGTCTCCCCCCAGCCAGGGTGCTGGCTGGATTTGCACGTCAGTGAAATATTCTTTCCTCTTGAACCCTGTGCTGTTGGGATGCTCCTGCTCTGGGCACGTTCTGCAGGAAGACGAGGAGCACTTTGCCCCTTCTATTGGCAGTTACTTAAGGAACCACGTCCCGAAGAGCAGTCGGAGGTGGACACGTGAGGCAGGAGGAATGTCGTTACATCTTCTCAGGCCTCTGCTGCTCGGCCTCTGCGAGCTGGGGTTTCTATTCTGTTGTGAACAATGGGGGTATCTCCTTTCCTCCTCCTTTCCGCCTGCCGTCCATCCCAGCCGGGCAGGAAGCGGAGCGTGTTCCTCCTCCAGGGACCCCGTGCGACTCCGGGTTGCTTCCTAATGGGACCTTTCTGCTCTTGCCCAGAATCACAGAACGTGAGAGATTGGAGAGGACCTCAAGAGATCATCCAGTCCAACCCCTTTCTCCAATAACTGGTGAGGTCTTCTGTTGAGGTAAAGTCTGCGCTCACACCGCCCTAGATATCAATCAACAGGGCCTGGAGGCAGCTGCAGGTTGCTCCTTGGCCTGTGAGTCTGTCCTTAGAGGTAATATCTGAGTTAGCTGCAAACAGTGCAGGACAAAGGGACCTGGGGGTCCTGGTGCAGCCCAGGATGGCCAGGAGCCAGCAATGGGCCCTGGTGGCCAGGAAGGCCAACGGCATCCTGGGGGTGGTTAGCAGATGGAGAGAGGTTCTCCTTCCCCTCTGCTCTGCCCTGGTGACACCACAGCTGGAATGCTGGGTCCAGTTCCAGAAGGAGACAGAGCTGCTGGAGAGAGCCCAGTGCAGAGCCACAGGGGTGATGGAGGGAGGGGAGCATCTCCCTGATGAGGAAAGGCTGAGGGAGCTGGGCCTCGAGCAGGGAGAAGAGGATCCTGAGGGGTGACCCCATCAGTGTTGATCAATATGTGAAGGGTGGGTGTCAGGAGGATGGAGCCAGGGTCTGCTCAATGTCCTCCAACAACAGGACAAGGGGCAGCGGTGTAAACTGGAACATCGGATGTTCCATATCAATATGAGAAAGACCTTCTTCACAGTGAGGTTGATGGAGCCCTGGCAGGGGCTGCCCAGGGGGGGTTGTGGAGTCTCCTACTCTGGAGGTGTTTCAAACCCCCCCCGTTCCATGCGACTGGATCTAGGGGATCCTGCTGTGGCAGAGGGATTGGACTGGTTGAGGTCCCTTCCAATCCCTGCTGCTCTGGGATTGTGCGATTCTGTGGTGGCTGGAAGTCACAAAAAGAAATCTGCTGGTTTCCCCAGCCAGCTGCTACAGCTCTCGAAGGAGGTCACCGTCACCTTGTTTGTGAACAGAGTAACTTACAGGAGGAAGGAAAAGCCAGGTGCCCAGCGTGCGCAGGAGCCCGCCTCCTCGTGGGATGCCTGTCGCGACTGGCACATGCGCTGCGCACCGCGACTGCACTGCCGCTGGCGTCGTGGGGAGAGAGGACACGCAGCGCGACAGACGCCTGAGCCGCCTGAATTGACGATCAACCTAACGAAGGAAGCGTGGCAGGAAGGTGCGAGAGAACCTGGAAAGCACCACAGCCCAGGCTCCCCAGCCTGGTCTTCTGCTTCACGAGTTCTTTCTGAAGAGGCAGGTCAGCAGCAGCCGATTCTCCAGGCCCTTCACCAGCCCCGTGGCCCCCCTCACCCACCTCTTGGCAATGTCTCAAGTGCTCTGCCCACCGACCCACGGCCACGGCTTTGCCAGCATCATTGCCTGGACCTCCAAGCCCCTTCAGGCCTCAGAGTGTTTGGAAAGCGCGTGTGGAGATTCATCTCCATGCGCCTCCAAATGCATCTGATTTGTCTTGAGTCTCCGCTGGCCAGCTGGTAGTGGCCACCGCTTAGAAACACATCACTGGGCCGATGGGCTTTGGTTCCACTTGATACAGTCGTTCTCACGTTACAGAGGTTTTCCCAGCGCGGCTCCAGTATCGGAATCACCATGTGGGCTGCCAGGGGTCTTCTCAGGTTACCAAACCGGAGCCAGCGCTCACTGGGACGTGCGCGAGCCGGCAGGTCTCCTTCCATGACGGGAACGAGAGGCGGTCCATGGTGTTGGGGGGGTGCTTTGGGTTGCTGCTGTCCCCGAGAGGATGCAGCCTGCACGCACCACGGTTTCGGATGACAGTGCGAGGTGAACGGCAGCGATGTGCTTTCTGCCCAGCAAACAGCTTGAGTCGGGATCAGTGTCTCCACGGTGATGCCAGCGTGAGAACAAGCACCACTGTTATTGAAAGGACTGGGAGTCACAGAATCACAGAGCATCAGGGGTGGGAAGGGACCTGGAAAGACCATCCAGTCCAATCCCCCCAGCACAGAGGATCCCCTGGGAACATGGCCAGGAGGATTTGAAACGTCTCCACAGAAGGAGGCTCCACAACACCCCTGGGCAGCCCCTGCCAGGGCTCTGGCACCCTCACTGGGTACAAGGTCCTTCTCACATTGATGTGGAACCTCCTCTGTTCCAGCTCACACCCGCTGCCCCTTGTCCTGTCACTGGGTGCCCCTGAGCAGAGCCTGGCTCCATCCTCCTGACACCCACCCTTCACATGTTGATCAGCATTCAGGGGTCACCCCTCAGGCTCCTCTTTCCCAGCTCCAGAGCCCCAGCTCCCTCAGCCTTTCCTCACCAGGGAGATGCTCCCCTCCCTCCATCACCCCTGTGGCTCTGAGCTGGACTCTCTCCAGCAGCTCTGTGTCCTTCTGGAGCTGAGGGGCCCAGAGCTGGACACAAGATTCCAGCTGTGGTCTCCCCAGGGCAGAGCAGAACAGGAGGAGAACCTCCCTCGATCTGCTCACCACCCCTTTCTGATCCACCCCAGGATGCTGTCAGCACATCTGACATACGCTGCGCTGCACCGGGTTCTCTGCCTCTCTCTTTCTCTTTGTCTGGCTGAAGCAGGACTGATGTTGAGGAGGAAGGAAACAAAAGGGAGGGAGCGGTGATGCAGGCCTGAGAGGGTTTCACCGAAGGGCAAGGATGGCACAAGCCATGCCGAAGGCTAGTGCTCTGGCTTGGAAACTGCGGTTGCTTTGTCAGGTTTTCTCCTTGTGCTTTTTTTGTTACTCAAAAATAGTCCTTGGCTCCCGCGCGCTTTGCTCATTTCCTCCCAAGGAACAGCAGGAGGATGAGGTAACATCCGAGGAAGGGTACCGCTCTGGCCTGAAGAATAACTGCGAGTTCCTGCCTGGCACCTTGGCACGAGCGCGCGGCACACACAGGGAGCTGCTGTTCTGGGGAGGCAAGAGCCAGCTCTGTCCTTTTCTCCCGGCTGCTGTGGGCAGCTCTGCGAGCAGAACCGCTGTGTCCAGCAAGAGCAGGGAGGGGATTGTGCCCCTGGACTCAGCACTGGGGAGGCCGCACCTTGAGGACTGCATCCAGCTTGGGGCATCTCAGGATGGGTGTCAGGAGGATGGAGCCAGGCTCTGCTCAGGGACACCCAATGATAGGATGGGGGGCAGTGGGTGTGAGCTGGAACAGAGGAGGTTCCACATCCATCTGAGAAGGAGCTTCTTCCCAGTGAGGGTGACAGAGCACTGGAACCAGCTGCCCAGGGGGTTGTGGAGTCTCCTTCTCTGGAGATGGTTCAAACCCTCCTGGACATGTTCCTGTGCGACTGGATCTAGGGGATCCTGCTGTGCAGGGGGATTGGACTGGGTGATCTCTCCAGGTCCCTTCCCATCCCTGAGGTTCTGTGATTCTGTGACGTGTGGCTCCTGTTTTACACAGAACATGCACATCACAGTTCTGCCTGAGAAACAACAGCGCAGCCAAGTCCTTTCCGGGCTCTAACCTGGAGCAATTAGCTATGTTGAGACAAGATTGTAGTTGCAGGGTTATGAGGTGACTGAAGGACCCCACAATCAGTCCCAGCATTTCCCCTCTTGCCTACTGCTTGTGATGAGCTCCCCATCCCCATTTGACATCTTTTTGCTGCCTTCATGGTAATTTTCTGGAGACTGGTGAGGAGGAAGCAGCCCCTGTTGGAGGGCGATGCTGCACGATGTTCCCTCAGCCGGGCTGATTGTCCGTGCACGGCGCTAAGCTCCGCAGGCGCTGAGCTCCGGCAACGGCCGCAAGGGTGTTGACAGTAGGGACGGGAGAGTTGAGCGGCAGCGCAGAGGGCAGTTCGGTTTTGGTTTTGTTTTTCATTTCCATAGACAATACGTGAGACATACGGAAAATACTAGGAACTGCATCCACAGGAAACAGCGAGCTTGTACCTGAACTCTGCCCAGTGTGAAACGCGCCTCGAGAAGCTCTGAAACACACCAGCAGCACCTTCCTTGCTCCTGTAGATGCTGCTGAATCTCGGGACCGTGAGACATCCAACATCTCAGTGTCTGCTGAAGCAAACCCTCAGCTGAGATGAAGCGATAGAAGCACATGCTGTCAGGCTGTTGAAGATGAGATCTACAGCCTCACACAGGCTAACTTCTACACCTTAACCACATTCTTAATCTGCTTCACCATTGCCCTCAGATCTTCTTGCACTGCTCAGCTTTCATCACTGAACCCACATGTTACTCTCCTCTCATGGCCCGCTGCTGACAATAGCCGTGGTGAGGTGACTGCTCTGCTCCTAATGAAAGAACTCAGCACAGGTTAAACTCCTCTCCAGCTGCCACAGAATCACAGAGGAGTAGGAAGGGACACCTGAAGGTCTAGTCCAGCCCCCCTGCTAAAGCAGGATCAGCCAGACACAGGGGCATGTCCGTGTGGGTTTTGAATGTCTCCAGAGAAGGAGATTCCACAACGTTTCTGGGCAGCCTGTTCCAGTGCTCCATCAGCCTCACAGTGAAGACGTTTCTCCTCATTTGACCTCATTAATGTTTGTAAATATGTGAAGGGTGGGTGTCAGGGGGATGGAGCCAGGTTCTTCTCAGTGTCACCTAAGGATAGGATAAGGGGCAACGGGTGCCAGCTGGAACAGAGGAGGTGGTTCCACATCAATATTAGAAGGACCTTCTTCCCAGTGAGGGAGACAAAGCCCTGGCAGGGGCTGCTTAGGGCGGTTGCGGAGTCTCCTTCTCTGGAGACGTTTCAAACCCAGCTGGCCACGTTCCTGTGTGACTGGACCTAGGGGATCCTGCTGTGGCAGGGGGATTGGACTGGAAGGCTGTCCCTTCCAATCCCTAATCTTCTGATTCTGTGATCTTCCGAGGTCCCTTCCAGCCCTTGCCGCTCTGTGGTTCTGTGTTCCAGCGAGGGCCAGGCACGGTGCCCGTTTGCCTTCGCTCCCCAACGGGCCGTGGCAGAGCACAGGCCCCCGGGCGGGACCGGACGGGCCTCGATCTGGCCTCGGCCCCCTCCCCTCCCTCGGCCCAGGCCCAGGTCGCAAGGAGGCCGTAGCCGACGTGTCTGAGCTCAGGCCCGGCTTCCGCGGCGCGGGGTGNCCGGCCCCCGCGGCGGGGGGGGCGCCCCCCCGGCCGGCCCCCGCCGCTTCCCTCCTGTCCCGCAGACCGGGCCGGGGGATGGGGTCGGGGCGGGAGGACCCTCCGGCCCAGCCCTCCGCGGCGTGGGAACAGCCGGGCGGGGCGGAGGCGGGGACCGGGCCCTGGCACGGGCAGGGAGGGCGGATGGCCGGGGCCGGCGCCGGNAGGCGGGCAGCGGGGCCGGGAGAGCTCGGAGCTGCCGCTGCCCGCCGGCTGGGAGGAGGCGAGGGACTACGACGGCCGAGTCTTTTACATCGATCACAACACCCGGCAGACCTCGTGGATCGACCCCCGGGACAGGTGAGGGGTGCGGGGAGAGTGGGGGGGAAGGAGGGCCCGGGCCCGGTGGCGGGGTGGGACGGAGTGTGGGGGACGGGGAGGCCGCGCTCCGCTCTCCGCCGGCAGCGGGGCCGGGGCCGTCGGCGACATTTTCCTTCCTGTGGCCGTAGCGGGGGAAGCTCGGTCCCGCCGCTCTTAGCCCCGGGGCGGAACGGAGTGGGTGTCCCGGTCCCATCGGGACCGTCCTCGGCCGGAACGGGTGGAGAGAGCTGAGGGGTAAAGCCACCCACCTCCCTCTTGGGCTGGCGAGCTTTTAACACGACTTTAGGTTAACTGTTGCGTGTCGTTAAAGAAGGGACTAGAGAAGAGGCTCTTTATCGCCCGCGGTGGGCGCTCAGACCGAGTAGGGGCAGATGGGTGGGCAGGGACATCCCGCCCCCAGCTGCTGCCGCTCACAGCCCGGGCTCGCCCCGCTCTGACCCGGCGGCTCGGCCCATCCTGATTTATTAGCCGGGCTGAACTAATTGGCAGCGGCAGGCCGGAGGCACGCTGAGGTAATTCGGTCCATTACCTCCTCGTCAGAGATAAGGCAGCGCGGAGGTGAGCAGAAACCGGCGCCTTCCCGCGTTGGCCGCGCACACGGGCCGCGGGTTCCGCGGGTTCGGGGTGGCCTCCCCACGGCCCTGGGGCCTGGCGGTGCGTGGTGACACCGAGGCAGGCCTTCCCCTTTCCAGAGGCGTGAATCACAACGGGCTGCTTCGCTGCGTTGGGAGGAACGTGGAGTCGGGGGTTGTCTGTGCCGGGTGCTTTCCCCTCCGACTGGAGAAGCCATCACTGGAAAGTTTCCACCCGGAGTCAGCGAGTACAAGCGTCAGTATTGTGGGTGTCCGAGGCATAAGGCACGTATGTCTCAGCCTATACTCTCTTTCTGCATTAAACAATGTTTTTATAGTAAGTGAAAGTTGGACAAGGACAGTTTGAACCCCAGCCAGAGCGCTACCTTGCCAGAAGTATGCCTGGAATGTTAAGCAGGCCACAGGAACATCTAAGCGCGCTCCGGGTTAAAGACTGGAGTAATGTGAGTGATTCCTGCCCTCTTGCACAACGATGCCGAGCTGTTTAAATAGCCTGAACGTCTACCCACCACACGAGGAACTTCTGCCTGAACGTATTCATGCACTTCTATTTTTTTGCTGTTTGCTGAGACATTAGCTATTTGTTAGCTTGCTTTAGGTAGCACGTTTTTCTACGTGGAAGTGTACGTGCGTGTCGTTACTTGCGCTGTTTTAGAGGTAACCGAGGGCAGAACAAGATGTCTGTGTCGCCCTGTCCAGTAAGTGTCGGTGGGTGTGCGGTGGTGTCTTCTGGAATGTCTTGCGTACAGACCATAACGGAAAGTGTTTAGCCATTTACTGCAGTGTTCACGTTCGCTTCCCGTTCAGTTTAAGTAGTACTGCTGAAATGATGACTTAATGTTTTGAAATGCTGCAGGATGCCTGAAAATTTGTCTAAATGTTCAAATGTTTTAGATTCCTTTTCACACAGGGTGAGAGCTGTGTGTAGAGGAGAGACTGAAACGTGTGCGTTGGGGCATATGGAAAAGATGTGACGTCTCAGTGAGTGAATGGTCAGTAGTTTCTACAAGATTCGTGCGGCAGGAGCTAGTTTTGTGACGGCAGAGTTAGTCTCTCGTTGAGAATAGACCGCTGTTGTTACTTCTGGAGGGATCACAGAACATTGGTGTTCTTCAGCGTAGCAGAAAGTGAGCAGTCTTTTCGGTTTTCATTGCAGCTATTCAGATTCCCATGGGCAGCAGCAGAGTAGGAAAGGATCAGGTTAGTTGTGTTTTGCCAGAGTTTGGGAAGGAAAGGTGAGAGCAGCAGGGAAATGGTACCGAAGCGGTGCTTTTGCAAACAGAACTTGAAAAAGCAGAGGCCAGAATATCCTGTTTGTATCAGATGTACCTCAGTAGTCTGCATTTGGTGTAGTGTGACAGAAATCAGAGCCCTGTTTCTGTGTTCGGGTGGTTTTGTGTGTGTCCAGGAGGAACTGGATGAAACTGGGGGACCTCAGCTGTGCTGCACTTGATCTGGGCTCAGAAGGCAGCGCCTCCGAGCTTTCCTGTGGGCAGTAGTCTAATATGCATCCCCAGGGCTCCTCTTTTCCTTGAACCTGGCATTTGGTTGTTTCCAGTATTCCCCTTTGAGATTTCACAGAACACAGGGATTGGAAGGGACCTCAAAAGATTTCTTAGACTTTTTCTGTAGTTTGGTTAGTGAGTTAAATCTGAAGCAAAAAAGTTCTTCCTTTTCCCAATGCTTTTCCCATTGCAGCCGGGAAGGAAATACTAACAGTAGAAGAGTGAATAAAATGAGCAGGTTTGAAAAGTGTTTGATCTTTGGTACCCAATCAGTGATCAGGCTGGGGAAGATGCTGTGCTGATCTGAGTGGATTGTGTGCAAGGCACAGATTGGCAGATCCCGGGAGGTCTCGGAATGGAGCCGCGCGGCGCACGTTTTCATCTCGGCGTAGTAGTTGTCTTTTATCTTAATAGATTGTAAGTTCTTCGCGGCAGCAAGCTGCCCTTTTATCTCGTGTTTGCAGAGTGCTCACTGTATCGAGGTTCTGGTCAATAACTGCTGGTTGTAAATGATCTTGTTAAAGGACTGACGATCCTCGTGGCACCTAGGATCCTGTTTCTTGCTGCTGTTTGTTACCAGACAGTGTTTTCAGGCTTGAGTTTGGCAAAAGCTTTCCAAGCTGGTGACACTTCCTTAGCTTTGTTGTGTGTGGGAAGTTGAGCTGAACTAGTGGTGGGTTTTTTTAAACGGTGGTAGGGGAGAGGGAGTATTTCCTTCGGCTTCTTGTCGTGCTTGTTTGAAGATTTAAATCATGCCATTTTGGGGCAGGAATTTGAAA
This sequence comes from Rhinopomastus cyanomelas, assembly GCA_013400115.1. NCBI lineage: Eukaryota > Metazoa > Chordata > Aves > Bucerotiformes > Rhinopomastidae > Rhinopomastus > Rhinopomastus cyanomelas. Next base: position 274,982 of record VXBP01001727.1, on the reverse strand, counting down.
CTTGTAAGGTGTAGCAGTGGTTTTGCATGGATAAAGCATCCATTTGGACCAGTTGGGGAGGCATTGGAAAGTTGATGTGGGCTGGGTGAAGAGATTTCAGCAGCAGTGTTTGCAAAAATTTCCTGCAAGCTGGTCTGCTGGGACATTAACTGATAGCAAGGGATAGCAAGGAGCTTTTCTGTCCCGTGTCCTCATCAGTGTCTCAGTTCTGAGACCTAAGTGCTGCTTAATTTGAGCATGGGAGGGAAAACCTCTGTCCTTGTAGAGGAGGCGAGTGTAGGAATGAGTGGGGTTGGCCTTGGCCATTGACATAGGGGGCAAAACGTGAGTAGGCTGTGGAAAGCACAGAGCAATCAGGAGTTGTGGGTAGGGAGCAGGAGGATGGCACCTGAAACCTGGGAAGAAAAAAGCAGGGGAACTGGACTGGAAACCAGTAGTGCAGGGAAAAACAGGTAAGAAGAAACCGGTCTGGTGATGGTTCAGGGTGTGAGGGTGTCAGCTCTTTGGCTGTACAGGGAACCCCGAGGGGAAAGAAGGAGCACTCGGTTTGGGCGAGGAATTTTCAGAGTCAGGAATCAGGCAGGCAAGGGACTGTGCAGAGTCTCGACGAAGGAGGGAGTCTAGTTCGGAAGTGAAATGTAAGAACTCTGTGCAAAATCAGGCGACGGAGGTTAGGAGGTGTTAAATGTGCTGGACAGGAAGACTGACGAAAACTAGAGATTTGAAATTAGCAACAAGGACTGTGGGGTTGAAAGGAGGGATCTGCCTGGGAAAGTCATTGGGCAGGTGCCTGTGTTGTTAGGGCTGCAGGGTATCACAGAACATCAGGGATTGCAAGGGACCTGGAAAGATCACCCAGTCCCATCCCTCTGCCACAGCAGGATCCCCTAGATCCAGTCGCACAGGAACCTGGCCAGGTGGGTTTTAAATGTCTCCAGAGAAGGAGACTCCGCAGACCCCCTGGGCAGCCCCTTCCCGGGCTCTGTCAATAGAAAACCGGTGAGTCAAGGGCAGCAAAGGCCAGAAGTGCTGTCGGATTTTAACTGAGCCGTGTCAGGACTCCTCGTTGCAGATGTCTGCGTTTTAGCCAGCTTGCTTCTTCTCTACTTTTTCATTTCTTTTCTTGCCTTACTTCATACACAGAGAGGAACAGCTCTGAGGCCAGATCAGGGGGCTGTCAAATAAGGAGAATGGCTTCTGAGGTTCTTTGCCGAAATCTGAAGGTGTGCTGGGAGGTTGAGGATCTCTTGGTGCATCTGTGCATAAAATGGGATGGCTGTGGCCTCTTTGTCGGGGCAGTTGAGTTTGCTCAGGAACCCAAAGACAATCACAAGCAGCATTTAAATAAAGGCTTTCCCCAAACAGCATTTTCTTCTGGGCCCGCACCGAGCGTTGCAATTGGTGTCATTCGGTATTAAACTTCAAATGCTTGTATTCCAGAGCATCAGAAAGATGAAGGCCACAGAATGTGTAGTGCCTCTGCTGATTCTGAAAGAGTGCTTCATGCTCTTATGTGTTTGCAGACATTTTGCTTCCACATCCTTTTTGTTGTGCTGTGGTTGCCAACCGTGTTAGCAGACACGTTGGAATAGATGTTATTGGTGGAATGGGGAGAAAACAAAGTGGTTTTGCATCGCTCTTGAAGCGTTCCCTCTGAAAACATGGTGATGACTGGGCAGATCTAAATCACGTGCTGTGACTGTGATACAGACTGTTAATGTAAACCATAAAAATGTAAGCTGCAGTCCATGGAAGGGTATTTTTAGAAGTGATGCTTTGAACACGTTTAAAGGGAAGCAGAACTACTGAGACACTGATTTGGCTGTACATCTGTGGACTGGCTTGCTTGGCTGTCAGGGCTAAGCTCACGAGAGTTTGTGAGAAGGGACTTCTTCACGGTGAGGGTGACAGAGCACTGGGCTGCCCAGGGAGGTGGTGGAGTCTGCTTCTCTGGAGACATTCAAAACCCACCTGGCCATGTTCCTGTTCGACTGGATCTGGGGGATCCTGCTGTGGCAGGGGGAGTGGACTGGATGGTTTTTTAAGGTCCCTTCCAATCCCTGATGTTCTGTGACTCTCTGAGAGATGGAGATGTTTGTATACTGGAAAAAAAAATTGAGTGAGTTTGGGTCTGGAAAATGTGCTCACTTGTGACAGCAGAAGAGCTGATTTGATTCAGTTGAAGAGGTGTTTTAAGAAGTGGTTTAAGTATCGTTCATGAAAAGAGATGATACTGGAGACCTTAGAGCTCTTTTGTTTAGTAGATTTCTAACAACGGCTGGTAGTCGGAACTTGAAACCAGAAATGTGGTGGGTTTTTGATAGTAAGATACATTAAGTTTTTGAGCAGTTTTTCTATTCCTTTAGCTCTCTAGATGAAGAGTCATTCTGCTGTGGCAGGGGGATTGGACTCGATGATCTTTCGAGATCCCTTCCAATCCCTGATGTTCTGTGATTCTGTGATCTAATCCTTTGTGTGATTTAAATAACCTATAGCTTGAAATCTCATCTGTGACCGTGTATTTCTCCTGGCTGCACTGCATGATGTACTGTTTGACCTATATATAGCTGAATGTGCCTGACAAATTGGAAAAGCAGCCATCCTTTCATTAGAAAGTGGAGAGCTTCTCTGTCCCTGTGTTTTTCTTAACCCAGCAAGAAGTAAATCCAATTTATCCCCATCACTTGAGGCATCTGGACTGCTGCAGTCGCATAATTTGATTACCTCAAGTTAGCAGTAAATACAGTGGACTTAATAGAATTTCTATTAAAAGCATTGCATGTAAAGTAGTTCTTGAGATCCAGATGGTTTGAGTTTCTGTGCAAATGTTCAGCCTGGGTGCAGCTACAGCGCGGACGGGAAGGCTGTGCAGCTGCGCGGCTGCTCTCCTGGCATGTGACTGGGGATGCATGATGCAGCACACGCTGTTAAGAAGAGGCTGCGGTGCCGTAAGTCCTCCTGGGCAGTCGGCTCATCTTTGTGCTTCAGTTCTTGTTCAGAGAAATCCAGCATTTTTCAAGGCCTGCTGTAAGCTGACACTTGTTTCACAAGTTTAACTTATGTCTGCATATTTCTGTACGTACACCGTGATAAATCCACTTCTCTGCCTGTCAGGAGGGAGAAGAGATGCTGGTGTGTGTTTCCCTTGGCAGCAGCTTCAGACAGGCAGACTGAACTTTATATTGTGGACAAATTGCATGAAAGGCTGAGGGAGCTGGGTCCCTTCAGCTTGGAGAAACGGAGATTGAGGAGTGTCCTCGTTAATGTTGATAAATGTGGGAGAGGTGGGTGTCAGGAGGATGGAGCCAGGCTCTGCTCAGTGTTGCCTAATGACAGGACAAGGGAAAATGGGTGTGAGCTGGAACAGAGGAGGTTCCACATCAGTGTTGTTCAAGGGACCTCGAAAGATCATCCAGGCCAATCCCCCCATCACAGCAGGATCCCTAGATCCAGTCACACAGGAACATGTCCAGCCGGGTGTTAAACATCTCCAGAGAAGGAGACTCCACAATCCCCCTGGGCAGCCCCTTCCAGGGCTCTGTCACCCTCACTGGGAAGAAGGTCCTTCTCACATTGATCTGGAACCTCCTGTGTTATAATCAACTTCTGTATATCAACCGTATAATCAACAGTAACGTATTTCATAAACTTCTTTTCAGAAGTTCTTCAGTGTCTCAGAAAGTAGAGGTGGGAGGCATCCACTGTTGCCTCATAGAGGCGAGGTTTTTCTTCCGGGTCAGCAGTAGTGAGATGCTGTTTAGTTAATTAGGTTTTACTTGTTAAAATACATAGATTTTGAAGATCTGGCTCAGGTAACACGAAACCTAACGGTGTGTGCTAAAGCATGAGAGCAGCTTTTGGGCCTGGGTAACCTCATTAACCCAGAAATGTGTTAAGCTTCTCAGTGTTTTGTTAAAGGCAGGGGCAGGTTTTACCTCCAAGTGGAAGTGTTCTCAGCGATTAGGTGAGGAATGCAGACACCTGCCCTATTGTGTTTGTGTGCTTGCTAGAAGGGACTAAAGCAGCTCTTGTGACTGAAGCTGTTACAGCAATGGAATGGCAGCTGTTGGGAGGGCAGAGAAGAACCTGGGCGTTCTGATTGACAGTGGGAAGCCAGCAGGGTGCCCAGGTGGCCAAGAAGGCCAATGGCATCCTGACCTGGATTAGAAACTGTGTCCCCAGCAGGATAGGGAGATGATTGTCCCCTTGTATTTGGCAGTTTTGAGGCCACATCTCGAGTACTGGGTCCAGTTTGGGCACCTCAGTACAAGAGAGATGTAGAGGTGCTGGAGCAGGTGCAGAAGAGGGCAACTAAGCTGGGGAAGGGCCTGGAGAATAAAGCTTGTGAGGAGAGACTGAGAGAATTGAGGCTGTTTAGATTGAAGAAGAGGAGGCTGAGAGGAGACCTCATCACTCTCTACAACTACCTGAAAGGATGTTGTGGAGAGGTTGGTGCTGGTCTCTTCTCACAAGCAATTATAGGGATAGAACAAGAGGGAAGGGGTTCAAGCTACAACAGGGGAGGTTTGGACTTGATATTAGGAAAAGTACTTAATGGCATAGGGTGGTCAGACACTGGAATGGGCTGCCCAGGGTGGTGGTCAAGTCCCCATCCCTGCATGTGTTTAAAGATCGCTTGGATGATGTGTTGAGGGATGTGGTTTAGGGGTGAACTTGTAAGGCAGGGTAGATGGTTGGACTCTGTGATCCCAACCAGAGTGGTTCTGTGATTCTCGGTGATGCGAGGGTTCAGTGATGCAGTGTTGACTGCCTCCAATAGGAGCTGGATCTTACAGAGAACCGTGATCTGCTGGATGTCGTTGGAGCTCACAACTAGTGAAGATGCTGCTTTCCTGTTTTTTCTATGTATGAATCACAGAAGATGAGGGATTGGAAGGGACCTCGAGTTCTGTGTGTCTGAGTCAGCATAAGCACAATGGTTGCATCTGTTGTCATTAGGTGGCACCGAGCATTGTTCACAGAGGGCTGAGTGTTTGTGTTAGCCTGTCTCCTAAAGGGTGTGTGCAAGGGTGAGAAGGCAGGATCTGAAGTGTCACAAGGCTAGGGCTGGGTTTGAAGTTCCACTATCTGAAGAGAAGATTCCTGCTCAGGCTTGGATTGTAGTGATAAGTTTAGTTTGGGAGATAACGACTTAGTGAGTGTGAGTACTGTGACAGTAGTGAGCAGACAGAGGAACCGAGGGCTTGCAGGCGATGGAAGAAGGGGGAACCTCTCTGTAGGAAAGTCCTGTTACCAGGCTGCACGGAGGGGCCTGCTGAATGTAACGCTGATTTATGATGTTGTGTTGTTTACCGTAAGGTAGAGCTTTTCAGAGCTGGACGTGACGCCAGACAGAATTCTTTGGTGAAACAGACCTTTTCTGCCTACGGTTAAAAATAGAACTTCCTGAATATGTTATCTGCTGCAGATGTGACAGCTCACATTCGGCAGCACGGCCCCAGCCAGTGTTGCTGCTCTTAAGAGGTCTTCAGCTTGTTTCTGGTTGAAAGAAGGCAGTCAAGAAAACACGCTCTCAGTGCTGTTCCTGGGCTGCAGTGTGCACGCTCAGCAAGGTTTTGCAAGACAGCACCCTGGAGCTACTGGTTAGCCAGGGCAGCAGTGTTTGCCAGCCGGCGACGTGCTCTCCCCGCTCTTTTGCACTGGTACTGGTGAGACGAGTGAGGGGGAAAAAACCTCCCCGCAGTATTTCACCTGCCTCTTTTTCAGCTGGTTTAGTTCCCTAAGCTGACTTAACCTCCAGGGCAGATGGGTATTTAAGTGGCTTATGTCAATTAAGTTTAATTGAATGAGGAATTGGCTTAGGCAAAGGTGGTGAGTCAGTTTAAAACCTTCTCTGAGCGAATCCTCTTTGTGAATGGGGGTCCTGACTACTGGTGTTAAAAACACTCCCGTGGTAGAACAGCACGTCTCTAAACAAGCGCCAAGTTACCGTGAAAAGGAAGGGGTCACTTTTGCAGAGGTAAGATGGAGGTATAAAATCCAACAGGAGTCAATTACATAGGTCTCATAGTCAAGTTTTTCACTTCAGTAGAAGCACTGAGTTAAGTTGTTAATAAGCAAGAGCAAAACCAGCTTAGGTTGGAGGACACAGAACTGCTAGAGAGAGCCCAGTGCAGAGCCACAGAGGTGAGGAAGGGAGCGGGACATCTCCCTGATGAGGAAAGGCTGAGGGAGCTGGGGAAAAAGGAGATTGAGGTGTGACCCCATTAATATTGATAAATGTGGAAAGGGTGGGTGTCAGGAGGATGCAGCCAGGCTCTGCTCGCTGCCTCCTAGTGACAGGACAAGGGGCAATGGGCATGAGCCGGAACGCGGGAGGTTCTACATCAGAGAAGGAACTTCTTCACGGTGAGGGTGCCAGGGCACTGGAAAGGGCTGCCCAAGGAGGTTGGGGAGTCTCCTCCTCTGGAGATGTTTCAAACCCACCTGGCCATGTTCCTGTGTGACCGGATCTAGGTGATCCTGCTGTGGCAGGGGGTTGGACTGGATGATTTTTTTGAGGTCCCTTCCAATCCCTGATGTTTTGTGGTTCTGTGACTGAGTCTGGACTATCATCTGCAGCTTGGAAGCACTCCTGAAGTGTTAGTGGGGTCAGTGGCGAGCGTTGCCACAGCTGGCAGGTGAAGTAGGTGTGTGAGAGAGTTGGATCTAGGACAAGACAGGTGTCAGCAGTGCCGTACCTTGGCGGTGAGTAAGAGGGAAATGCAGATCAGCTAGATATGATGAGATCTTGACCGTGGAGTGTCTCCAAGGAGGATCCTGGTTTGGTGCAGAATTGCAGGGTGTAACTGGGAAGGGTGGAACGTGAAAAGGCATGTTGAGGTATTAACAAAAACCACAGAGCAGCTATTGAGAGGACTTGGAAGGTGGCATTGTCACCAGTGTTCGGAGCCGTAACTCCAGAGGAGATGGTGGCAGCGTGACTGGGGAATTTTTTTAAGGGATCTGAACGGGTCAAGGTTGACATTGCTAGGCTGCAGAGGAGGAGGTTCTAATACTTGATGTAGGTGAGGAAGACTTTTGTGTCTCTGCTTACGGAGAGGAGCAGGAGCCCTGATGTGGTTTTTCCCTTGCTACCAATCTCAAGCCTGTTGTGTGGCGATAGATCTCAGTCCTTAACTAGGCACTGCTGGCAATGGGGATGCAGGCTTTGCCCTGCCGTGCTGCCAGGGTCATGATCGTTTCTTGATTCTCTTCCAGATGGGAAGATTATACAATTAGGGCATGCTAAAAGCATGGCAAGGCATGATCTGTCACTTCTAATGGCCCACTGAAGTGTGTGAGTCAGCCTTTTAGCACAGCCTGCCTCCCGGCGAGGCTCGCTCTAGGTGTAGCTGCAGCATCATGTAAGCTGGAGTATTTGTTGGTTTGTCTCTCAGCCTTGTTGTGGGTATTTACTGGAGTGGGAAAGGCTCTCACTTCCAGGGATGAGCTTGGTGGTCTCCCTGCGGTTTGCAGCGTGAAGTGCTTCTGAGCTGTACTGTTGGCTCTTCTGACTGGAGGAGTTCATTGCCATCAAGGGCTGATGAATGACTGCGGAAAGCTGAAGTGACTGGCTTTCTGTTTTCCAAGACTGTTCTATCTCAGTACATTTAGTTGTCAGTGGGGCAAAAATGAAGTGCAGTGATATCTAAACCTCTGAACCAGCCGCAGAGGATCAAAAGCTGTCTTTCATAGCTTTCTGAAATAGTTATTTCCAAGACAAAATATCCATGGAGAATCTCTTTGAAACACACAGGATCACAGAACAGTGGGGATTGGAAGGGACCTCCAAAGACCATCCAGTCCAATCCCCCCCACCACAGCAGGATCCCCTAGATCCAGTCGCACAGGAACAGGTCTAAACACACGTGTATCTTCTGCTCCCCCCAGATTTCGTCTTTTGGGTTAGACTGTGGCAGTGTGTGTGGCCTGTGACAGACTATGCTGTGGCCAGCAGGAGTAGGGAGGTCATCCACACCCCGTGCTCAGCGCTGGAGAGGCCGCATCTTGAGTACTGGGTCCAGTTTTGGGCACCTCGATACACGAGACATGTGGAGGTGCTGGAGCAGGTGCAGAGGAGGGCAGCGAAGCTGGGGAAGGGCCTGGAGGATAAAGCTTATGAGGAGAGATGGAGAGAGTTGGGGCTGTTTAGTTTGAGGAAGAGGAGGCTGAGGGGAGACCTCATTGCTCTCTGCAGCTCTCTGAAAGGACCCTGCAGAGATGTTGGTGCTGGGCTCTGCTCACAGGTAACTAGTGACAGAGCCAGAGGGAAGGGCTTCAAGTTACAACAAGGGAGGTTTAGACTTGATATTAGGAAAATGTTTTTCATGGCAAGGGTGGTCAGGCAGTGGAATGGGCTGTCCAGGGAGGTGGTTGAGTTGCCATCTCTGGATGTGTTTAAACATCATTTGAATGAGGTGTTGAGGGGATGTGGTTTAGGGGTGAACTTGTAAGGTAGAGCAGATGGTTGGACTCGCTGATCCCAGGGGTCTTTTTCCAACCAGAGTGATTCTGTGACTCTGTGTTCGAGATCCGATGTGACACGTAGGTAAGAATCCCTCAGCTCCAAACCTCAGAGTAAGTTAATTGTAAAACCCAAGAAGAATTGATTTAGTGACCACCGTGGCTATTGGTTCATAGACCTGTTTCAGGAGTATGTAGTAGTCTCCAACGCTGCAGCGGATGGCTGATGCAAAGGAACCTGATGATTGTCCATCCTAAGCTGGAGAAAGTGTAATTTAAGTCTGCTGTGTGTAACAAAAAGAAGTACTGGCGGTGCTTGCCAAGGCTGGGCGTTCAGTGGCGAGTTTGTCCACGCTCCGTCAAGGAACGCGTGCGTTTGTACGCGTATTCATACGCTTCTTTCCAGCTGCGTGCAGGGTGCCGAGCGATGACATGCCAGAAGAAAGCGTGTGCCGCACAGCTTTGTGTTGCTTTCAGTTGTCTTGTCTTTGCTTTTCTGCCAGCTCAATAGTTTATTCAAGGAAAAACCCTAGCAGTGCCCTTTGTGGTTGCGGGTGTGCTGCGCTTCGTGATAAAGAGGCCCCGTGTGCTCGAGACTCTGCTGTGGCATTTGGACTCCACTTCTGTGCCTGATGTATCCGTTGGGCCCATTACGTTAGAGAGTTGTTTGTTGGCAAGAGTATGTACTGGTCCCAGCTCGCGGAGAGATGGCTACGGATGCTGTTGTATGGTCTGACTCCTCTCGTGTCTCGAGGGTCGCCTTGAGAAATCAGATGCAGCCCTTCCTTAAACCCACCTCCAAGTGGGAGTTTCTAGTTTCTGACTTCGATGGCGCTTCAGGCGGTGAATTCTTCTAGAAGTGCTTCGATAACTCGTTGGCGCCTGCTTTCTCATAGCAGTTTGATCCTGATGCCTCTGTCTTGTTTGTATGGTAGATGACATCGTTTTGAGTACATCTCCATGTGTCACAGACGTGTGAAAGGAGTCTTTTCCCCAAAAAGTGGCCAGAAGCTTTGTAATTATAAATTGATAATTAAATCATTGCAATTAAGGAATTAAAATAATGTAGTATACAATTATTTAATATACAATTTAACATAGACTATTAATATAATATGATGACATACTTAAAATAATAATTAAGTGATTAAAATTAATTAAAAATATGAAGGTGTCTTTGGATCAGCTGGATGTTTGGTGTTTTTTTTCTGGACTGGTTAGCTGTAAGTCAGGGTTGGCTCTAGGAAAACTTGCGGAGTAAATCTCATGTCATCAAGCGGAAGACCTGTTGCGAAAGCTTCCTTTTGATTCCATTCAGTTCTCGGCCCTTGGAAGCTGCAGCTTAATGCACCCGTGGTCCAGTATTTTGATGTGCTTGTTTATACCAGCACCTTAGGGTGAAGAGACCCTCCGGTTACTTAGTCATTCAGGTTGGAAAGGACCGTTGGGATCATCGAGTCCGGCCATCACTTGCATTAATCAAAAGTAGCTATAACCTGTAGGAATCTGAGAAGTAAGAGCTGTCTTACCCTTCGTGTCACCTTCGTCAAGGGGAGCACGTGTCGAAACGTGGCGGGAGAGACCCTGGGGCTTGGCCTGGTCCTTCCTTTGGCATTGTTTCTGTTTGATGGCTCGCTGCTGTTTGAGAGCCCTGTGTACCGAGTCGGCTCGAGTTCTTGATCTCTCTGCACCGGGCGGTGCCTGGAGTTTTGCAGCCTTTTCTTTGACGTTGGTTGAGCGGCCGGGTTCAGCTAGGTCCCTTGGCACTGGTCTGCAGTGCAGAGCGTGGTTACTGTTCTTCAAGTGTGCCTTCCATTCAGGAGGAGTATGAAGTTCAGGGAGAAAAATTAACTACTGACAAGTTTTAAAGCCTAGGTGGTGGGTTGTTTTGGTATGGGGGTTTTTTTCTTTCAAGAACGGGGTACAGCTACAATTTTTGTCCCCAAGAAGTTGTGAAATAAACCCATTACTTTTTGCTTTAAAAAACGACCCCTTCCCTTTAGCCTGTTCTTCAAGTAAAACCGCGATGTTTGTGATCAGACTGACCCTTGGATCCTGGTTGATTGATGGTGCTATACCTCCAGTTCCACGAATTATTTCCTTTTGTCAAAAAGCTGCTTTGCCAGTTCCTGGTTGTATTCTTTAGCAATCTTCTCTGTGTCTTTATGGGAAGAGCTTTGTTACAGATCTCTTCAGTGAAGCATGAGAGAAGGCTTCCAGAGCAGAAAACCCTTGCTGCCCATGCGCAGGTAGCCAATGCACGTGCTAAGACAGGGAGCGTGTGAATGTCTTGGGCAACAGCATTGAATCTGAAAGTGCAGGCATCTTGCCATCTAGAGGATTTCACCGAACATTAGGGTTTGGAAGGGACCTCAAAAGATCAACCGTTCCAATCCCCCTGCCAGAGCAGGACCACCTAGACCAAGTTCTTACAGCTGTGGCCTCAGTGCTTCTGCTGATAAACATTATTCAGTTATCTGCCTGATGAGGAAAGGCTGAGGGAGCCTTTCTTGAGCTTGGAAGAAAGGAGCCTGAGGGGTGACCCTTATGAATGCTGATAAATACGTGAAGGGTGGCTGTCAGGAGGATGGAGCCAGGCTCTGCTCAGGGTCATCTAGTGACAGGACAAGGGGAAATGGGTGTGAGCTGGAACAGAGGAGGTTCCACATCAGATTCCACGCTGGTGAGGGTGATGGAACCCTGGAAGGGGCACCCGGGGGGGTTGACTCTCCTTCTCTGGAGACGTTTCAAACCTGCCTAGGTTCTGTGTGACTGGATCTAGGGGATGTGGAGCAGTATGTAGAGCTTGTTACAGGTACAGAGGAGAGTCTCTGGGACCAGAGTGTGCTGTACTGTCGTGTCAGGTAAATTACTGCGGGGAGTAATCTTGCAGATCTGTCCGTGCCTGTTCAGGGCTTCTGTTTGGTAACAGCAGTGGTGTAGCTGAACTTGTTCTCTGGGCATCTGCCTGTGGAGAGGGAGCTGCATCCTCCCTTCTCTTTCACAACATCTGGCAAGCAACTCCAGGGCCCGATAATACACTTCAGTTCCTAGTAACCAGAAGTCAGCTTGGATTCTCGAGTTAGAGACTTTCTCTCTTTCCCTGTTTTCTGACTTGTATGAAGCTTTTTGGCTCCTGCCGGGTTCTTTTGCAAATAGCATCTAAAAGAGGCTACTGGTGATGAAAGGGGATAATTGATAATGCTGTTCTCCATCATGTAAGATGTTAGCTTTACAGGTAAAGGGTTCAGAATTTTGCAGAAGGTTTCCCAGAATCACAGAATCATTCCAGTTGGACAAGACCCCTGGGATCACAGAGTCCAACCATGTACTACTGTACAAGGTCACCCTGAAACCCAGTCCCCCAACACTACATCTAAGCATCTTTTAAACTCAACCCCCACCCTGGGCAGCCCAGTCCAGGGCCTGACCACTGTCTCCAGCAGGAATTTCTTCTGATGTCCAGTCTGACCCTCCCCTATTGGAGCTGGAAGCCCTTCCCTCTGCTTCGGTTGCTAGTAACTTGTGAGCAGAGCCCAGCACCAGCATCTCCACAGTGTGCTTTCAGACAGCTGTAGAGAGCAATGAGGTCTCCCCTGAGCCTCCTCTTCCTCAAACTAAACAGCCCCAACTCTCTCCATCTCTCCTCATGAGATTCAGGCCCTTCCCCAGCTTCGCTGCCCCCACAGCACTCACTCCAGCCCCTCGATGTCTCCCTTGTGCTGAGGTGCCCCAAACTGGACCCAGTAGTCAAGGTGCAGCCTCCCCAGCGCTGAGTCCAGGGGGACAGTCACCTCCCTGCTCACAGAATCACAGAATTTTACAGGTTGGAAGGGACCTCGAAAGATCATCCCCCTCTGCTGGAGCAGGGTAAGCCTGCAGTACCCAGACTGCCTCCCATCCTAGTTCTCCTGCGGGAAAGGAGCTGCTCCCTTCTGCTTCTGCTCCTGCTGACTTTTAAACTCATCCAAGGATGGTGACTCAACAAGTTTTGTTGTTTTAAAATACAGCTGCAGCATTTTGTTGTTAAAACCTACTGTAATACATGGCTGGAATATCCCCTTTGTGCAGTTAGGGACGGCGTGCGCACATCTGGGGGTTCGGTTTTGCACGTGTGACCGTTTGCCAACGCTCTTCCTCGGATACTTGTTTTATTCTTTCTCAAGGCAGTTGGTAGTCGTGTTTGTTCTTCACCTTAATCGTAACTTTGAGCTTCTTTTCTTTGCTCTTGGAATTCATGGAACCTTTCTACAAAGCTGATCTGTTCTCTTTAAAAAATAAATTATCTGTGGTTCACAGAATCACAGACCATTAGGGGTTGGAAGGGACCTGGAAAGATCGTCCAGTCTGATCCCCCTGCCCCAGCAGGATCCCCTAGATCCAGTTGCACAGGAACATGGCCAGGGGGGTTTGAAATATCTCCAGAGATGGAGACTCCACAACTTGTATTATAAAGACATGAGTTTCGGTGGGGTTTTGGGGCTTCTTTGGGGTTTTGTTTTGTTTTGTTAGGAGAGGGAAATCTTTGAGTGGAAGGCTAACACAGGAGATTTTGCTTGAGTCCACGTCTCAGTCATTTTCTATACTCTTTGTGTACTAGCAAGCAAGCTTTTAAAATGTTGGGTTTTGTTGTTTTTATAAGGGTAAAAATAGCTTGCAGCGTATTGAAAAACAAGGCAGACCTGTGCCTCAGAGTCCAAACGAAACTGCTGCTCAGATGAGGCTCTAAAGAGGGCATTTATATGTTGTGGAATGAATGGCATGCCTGCGCTAGCTCCCGCAGGCTGGATATTTCCAGGGTATCAGGCAGAGCTGTATGTACTGCACTCTTCCCCCCTGGGACCCAAAGGCTGCTCCTTTGGCAGGATCTGAAGGACCCCTGGCCCTGGCGGGGAGCGGGGGCGGCAGAGGGAGAAGGCAAAGTGAACAAGGTGCGTGTGTGTTATTCTTATTTTATGACTGCTTTCCCCCAGACTGTCCCGTAACAGTTCGTAGGCTCCTTGTGCTCCGTGGGCTAGGGTTGTTTTTCTAATCGTTGTTCTTTGAACAGTGTAGTTAGGAATTTCCTGTTCACGTTTTACTACAATGGTTTGTTTAAAATGATAGACTGCAGTCCTCTTCCTGACCTAAAACTAGATTAGCCTTGAATGTCAAAGAGAAGGCGGACAAATAAAGAGGACAGGCTCTATTTGCTTATGTCATGGAGAGGGGCCTTTTAACCACAGGCTCGGTTCTATCAAATACCACGAGTCATGTTTTTTAAATATTTATTAAGACAAATAAACAGAGTTATTGTATGAACTGGCATCGCTCCAAATTTCTGTGTCTTTGATTCTCATGGGTGGGTTGCTTTTAATCAGGAGAAGTATGTTTAATCAAGGCTCTGGTATCTGCTGGGTTACCGAACCCAGCATTACCTCAGTTCTCCAGTCCGCTCCTGCCCTGCTGCAGTAATTAAAATAAATTAAGTGCAACAAAACAAACCTCAGCGCAGGTGAAATCATAGAATGCAGCAGCAAACGATCAGGAAATACTCAAATTGGAATGAACCTGCCTTTTCCCAAGACATCTGGTCCCTGTTGGAAGGAAAAAAGTAGTGTCACAGAATCACACAACATTAGGGATTGGAAGGGACCACGAAAGATCATCTAGTCCAGCCCCCTGCCGCAGCAGGATCCCCTAGATCCAGTCCCACAGGAACATGGCCAGGTGAGTTTTAAACATCTCCAGAGAAGGAGACTCCACAACCTCCCTGTGCAGCCCCTTCTAGGGCTCTTTCACCCTCAACGGGAAGAAGTTCTTCCCATAATGATGTGGAACCTCTCACATTCCAGCTGACACCCACTGCCCCTTGTCCTATCATTAGATGCCCCTGAGCAGAGCCTGGCTCCGTCCTCCTGACACCCACCCTTCACAATTGATCAACATTAATGAGGTCACTCCTCAATCTCCTTTTTTCCGAGCTCAAGAGACCCAGTTCCTTCACTAGTTTTTGTATGTGTTGCCATGTGTTTGCTTTCAAATTTGAGGTGGAAAAATTCCTCCCTAACCCGGCAACGGTTAGATGCACAAGGAATTGCAGCGTCCTTCTTACACAACCTGTGTTTGTTTAGCGCTCGTTCCTTGTATAACACTGCTAATCTGTGTGAGTAGTGCGCGTCTTACTACCTGTAGTGCTCCGTCAGTGCTGTTTGTGTGCACAGAGACGACGTCAGTGTTACAGACAGTGCATGAGCTCGTTTGTGAGGTTGTGTTTTACAGATGAATGACGGCACCGTCGGTTGTGTTGTGGCCTGGCACCGCCGTTTTACCCGGTTTTGAGCTGCCGGAATCGCCTCCCAAGGCCGTTCACTCTGCCGAGGGTCAAACTTGTGGCTGTGCTCTCATACCATACTCTTGCTTAATTTGATCATAGAATCCTAGAATTGTCCTGGCTGGAAAGGGCCTCCAGGATCGAGTCCAGCCCTCATCCCAACATCGCCCTAACCCCTAGACCGTGGCCTCAAGTGTTCTATCTACTTGATTTTTAAACACCTCCAGGAGTGGCAACTCCGCTAGCAGCCTGGGCAGCCTGTTCCAGTGCCCAACCACTCTCTCAGCAAAGAACTTCTTTCTAAGATCCAAACTAAACCTCCCCTGATGCAGCTTGAGGCCATTTTCTCTTGTCCTGTCATTGGTAATTTGGGAGAAGAGACCAGCAGCAGCCTCACTATAACCTCCTTCGAGGTAGCTGTAGAGAGCAAGAAGGTCTCCTCTGAGCCTCCTCTTCTCTAGACTAAATAACCCCAGTTCCTTCAGCTGCTCTCCACAGGGCCTGTTTTCCAGACTTCTCCCCTCACTACCTGCCCTTCTCACTGTCCCTCTTGCACCGTGACACCCCAAACCAGACACAGTACTCGAGCTAAGTGAAGACTTACTGAATTTAATTGTAATTACCATAATGCCAGGGTGTGCGCTTACTGCAGGTGTGCCTGCGAGTGTGTGTGTGAGAACTCCTGGTACATCATCGCGTCGATTAATTCCCAAGCTGGGATGTGTCGGTGTTGGGAGGCTGCAGGGTCTGTAGCTGGTGTGACACCAAGGCATGTCACTGCGAGGGTGTTGCTAGTTGAAATACTCAGCTGTTAGAGTATTTCCAGCTTAGCATCTCACTAGGTTCCGCCCAGCAAATAGTCACATAAATAGGACTAGCTGTGGATTTTTAAAGGAAATATTTAACGTATTTTAAAAGAAAATAACATTTGGAAAGGAAAATATTTGGGTAGCTTGCACATGAGTGTCTGGGGAAGGGCAGGGAGATGCCTTGCAGGGTACAGAGCTCGATGTGCTAAAGCAGCTTGCAGGAGATGTTATGTGGAAAATGTTCCCATTTATAGCCATCAGGTATTTCCGCAAATACCGGAACTGATGAAGCCTGGTTTCCTGTGGACTTGTGTCTTAGGGCTGATTGACTTCGGTGTCTGGGAAGGTGAAAGTTCTGCCGGATGCCTTGTGCCTTGCGCCACTGCATCCAGAGCAGATCTTCTGATACCTGATTAAGTGTGAACGCGGGCTCCTCGCTTTCTGCCTGGCTTCCTGCTTTCACAGATTCGCAGAGCGTTAGGGATGGGAAGGGACCTCGAAAGATCACCCAGCAGGATCCCCCAGATCCAGTCACACAGGAACACATCCAGGTGGGTTTTAAACACCTCCAGAGAAGGAGACTCCACCACCTCCTGGGGCAGCCCTTTCCAGGGCTCTGGCACCTTCACCGTGAAGAAGTTCTTTCTCGTATTTATGTGGAACCTCCTGTGTTCCAGCTCACTGGTATTTGAATTATCTAGTAGGTTTCCCTAATATTTGAAACTCATATGTGGAGTAAAATACAAATGGAATTGGGCCAATTAATTAGTATTGTATTAATAAAAGTTACGTATCCATATGTTCATATGAGGTGGAACTGGGAGCCTTTGGTGGTGTTTAAAGGTTCCTGTTTGCTTCTAGCTTCTAGTAACCAGTTCACTGAAACAGAAGCCAGTTCCTGAAAAACCCAGTGATGCTTTTACCTAGTAAGTAATAGAAATACGTGTTCAGGCCGGTGCGCTGGACCTTTTGGGGCAGACATGGGCTGTAGTCGTTCAGTAGTGTGTGCAGTGCATGCACCACTCCTTGCAAAGGAAACCACGCTGTAGATGGATTCAGGTTTCCAGGGTAGCTTTCAGGCTGGGCTGTCTGCTGCTGGGCTTTTAGGTTGTGTTTCCTGTTATGTGTGAACAGTTCAGTCTTGTGTTCCAGAGTCGTGCAGAAAGTTTACTGGTGAGAAACCTGCTCTTAGTGTCCTACCTGGAGCTGTTAGCAGTCATTTTTTGTTCATAAGGATTGGAGAGAAGCCACCAAGATGATGAAGGGAGAGGAGCATCTCCCTGATGAGGAAAGGCTGAGGGAGCTGGATCTTCTGAGCTTGGAGAAAAGGAGACTGAGGGGTGACCTCATGAATGTTAATAAATGTGTGAAGGGTGGATGTCAGGAGGATGGGGCCAGGCTCTGCTCAGGGGCACCTAATGATAGGACAAGGGGCAGTGGGTGTGAGCTGGGACAGAGGAGGTTCCACATCAGTCTGAGAAGGACCTTCTTCCTGGTGATGGTGCCAGAGCCCTGGCAGGGGCCACCCAGGGAGGTTGTGGAGATGTTTCAAACCCACCTGGCCATGTTCCTGTGTGACCGGATCTAGGGGATCCTGCTGTGTCAGGGGGATTGGACTGGATGATCTTTTGAGGTGCCTTCCAATCCCTATTGTTGTGTGATTCTGTGAGATGTGCGCTGTGAGATGCTGTGAAGAGTGGTAGCGGTGCCATTGGTTTTGTTGTCAGCCAAGGTGGTTCCCTTGATTTTTGACCTTCGTTATGTGCAGCTTTTTCTACCTGGAAAAGCTGGAGCTCAGCAGGCTTGGGTGTGAATAAACAGGGCCCTCGGCCTTCCATGTGAATGCTTTAGTGTAGCAATACGGGTGAGTAGTTTATTCCACTGGATTAAGTAAGTGAGGTGAATCAGGTGAGTAAGCAATTTCATTATGAGACGCTCTCAGTTGTGTCTAAATGCCATGTTGCAAATTCGGCTCGTGCTTTGAGCTGGTCGGGAGCCAGGTTGCTGCGGTTAATTCATCACCCAACCTGAGCTGACAAGCCCTGCGTAGGCTTGGTTATGTTAGCTGGAGCACACACTGAAGCAGCTGGAAGCTGTACACATGGGAGCCAGGGCAGAGCTGCTTTGGGTCTGCTGGAGGCAAACTCCCAAAGAGTTCGAGTAGTTAACTCACTATGGGAACTTGCAATACCTTTACGACAAGGTTACTTTCTTTGCAGACATCGGTTCATGCTCTTTAATGCAGGTTGTAGGCACTAGCAGGGTTGTAGATGTGGTGTTGGGGGATCAGGTTTAGGGGTGAACTTGTGGAGTAGGGTTGCTGCTTGGACTCGGTGAAGGTCTTTTCCAGCTGGAATGATTCTGTGACTTGTAGAGCTGCGTACAGCGTGTGCTGCTGTGGGCTGTATCGCCAGCACTAGCTCGGTGCCCGTTTCCTACCTGTGGATTTGCAGCAGGGCAGCATTTCCTACTAACAGTGTTATCTAAAGCAAACATCTTTGACAGAAAGCCATGACTTCGGGAAGATTTCTAGTACATTCCAAACACAACAGCGACTTGGAAGGATGCGTTGAGTCTTCAAAGCAGACAGTTAAATCACTCTTTTACAATACCTGATAGACAGAGAAAAGCGCCTTTGAAGCTTTTCTTCCTAGTCTGCCAAGCTTTAGTCTCGCTGCCCTCTCTCCCAGCTGTAGCCTTGCTGGAACTGCTCTTCTAGTCGTTGTGAAGTACCACTCCTAAAATGTTGTTTGACTGTTGTGGCTTCACAAAGCGAGAGAGGAGAGTTTAGTGGTAGGGTTTGAGGTTTGGGAGACTGTGGCTTGACAAAGCGAGAGAGAAGGGTTTGAGATTCGGGAGCCGGGTTCAGTTCAGTTCTTGGGTTCAGTTTTCCATATACTGTTATTTTTTTGTCTGGTGTTTAGGTGAGTGCTAGCTACGACGTTTCTTAGCTTCATGGCTGTGTCCTGATTATAAATGCATAATGTGATTGTGTGAACACAGAAACCCAAGGAGCAATGCAAAGGCTCAGTTCTCTTCTCAGCTGTGTGCGGTAACGTTCGTACCGTGCCTTTGTAAAGCACTTCCAAATCACAGAACATTAGGATTGGAAGGGACCTCAAAAGATCATCCAGTCCAACAGCCTGCCACAGGACAGTCACCTAGATCCAGTCTAGGTTGGCCCTCACTCTCCTTTTTTTCCAAGCGCAAGAGACCCAGCTCCCTCAGCCTTTCCTCAGGAGGGAGATGCTCCTTTAATCATCTTTGTGGCTCTGCACTGGACTGCCTCCAGAAGTTGTTTGTCCTTCTGGACCCGAGCGGCCAAATCCATAATAATTTGACACTTGCAGTTACAGCCTTCTGAAGGCAAAGACCTCAGCTGCTGCATCTTGTGCTGCTTTGCCTAGATACTTCAAGTAGAATTTTGCTGAGGACACCGGCAGAAAAAGGCAAGCTTGCTTTGAGGATGGAGTGGTGCCTTCTGTCTTCTTCCCCCATCTCCTTTCTGACTGGCTGTCAGAGGCAGTACGTGTAATGGTTTTTTAAGGAGCATTAACAACTGTTGGGGTTTATTGATCTTCGTTTTATGGTTGTGCCTGGATCTCACAGTATCCCCAGCCCGCTGAGCTCTGTCCCTCTCCTGCGCGCTGGTCTGAGCTTGAGACATGTGGGCCGTGGAGCAGTGTGGTGACACTGGCACAGTGGTGGCAGAGGCACTGCTGGGGTTGCCCGTGCTTGCAGGGGAGCTGGCTGCCCTCAGCTCTGGAGGACTGGGGTGGCTCCCAGTGCTTCAAGAAGGTGTTTGTGTGCTTCCAGGAAAGAAGAATTAAGACAGTACTAAGAAATGTTTTTGTCCTTGTTAGGATAACTCTGTATTTTGTACACTTTATTATTTCTCTCTTCAGAATCAGTCTGATGAGGAGAGATTGAGAGAGTTGGGGCCTTTCAGTTGGAGGAAGAGGAGGCTTAGGGGAGACCTCATCGCTCTCTACAACTACCTTTCGGGTGGTTGTAGATGATGTCGGTGCAAGAAATGGTAGTTGCAGAGGTGGTGGTGCTGGGCTCTTCTCACAGGTTACTAGCGACAGAAGCAGAGGGAAGGGCTTCAAGCTTCAACAGGGGAGGGTTAGACTGGCCATCAGGAAGAGATTCTTGACAGAGTGGTCAGGCCCTGGACTGGGCTGCCCAGGGTGGTCGTTGAGTCCCCATCCCTGGATGAGTTTAAAAGTCGCTTAGGTGTGGTGTTGAGGGACCTGGTTTAGGGGTGACCTTGCAAAGTCGGGTTGATGGTTGGACTCGCTGATCCCGGGGGTCTTTTCAGGCCTGAATGGTTCTGTGATTAAAGCTTCTGCTTGACAGTGCTGTGAAAGGAACACAGTAATTTGTGCCACTGGGGTGCGTGTGGGGAAGCACATGTCTGATCTGGAAGGTGTGTTTGAGAACGCTTCTGTAGTCCTCCTTTTGGAATTTGGAGATCAGAGCTGTGTAGGTTCTAAACAGTGGAAGAAAAGTGCTGGGCTGAATTGTCCAAAGTAGACGAGGATGAGCTGTTTGCTGACGACAAGTTAAGTCTGTTTTCATGGCTACTTTTGAAGGAAGGAGGACATGAAAACTAATAAAATAATTAATCATGAAGCTCTGGAGACAACGATGTGTTTTTTTCCTTCTCAACATTAAAGGCTGATGGATGTCAACAGTTGCCAGGACTTGTCCGTGCTCACGGTTACCTTTAATACCTGTTCAATTAGACCGCGTGCTAGAGGAGCTGCTGTTGCGAGTGGCATTCGTGTAGTTTGCTTTCCTTTCAAAAGCAATTAGACCCAGCTACAAGAGCTCTTTAAATGTTTCTCGGTCACTTCCAGCCTGTTCTTGGATCACATCAGATGTTGCATTGTGAAATTGCTTTGGCTGGGCTTTCAATAAACTGTTTGTTGTGCTGTTAAGCATTCTGGATTTGGGTTGGGGCAGTGACGGTGCTGTCCTGCGCTTTGCTGCTGTCAGCACTCGTTTTCTGGGAAGAAGGAAATGCTGAATAGTGCCCCTTTCGTGTGTTTGCTGGGAGTTTGAGAAGGACAGATTATTCAGCCAGGAGAAATGTGCTTATATCCGCCCTTCACGTCGCGGCAGTGCCGCCTCACAGAGCTTTGTGGCTCAGAGAAGCCTTGCGTGGCTGATGCGCTGCCTTGCGTGCTGCTCTGGCTGACAGATTGGGGGGGTGGGCCGCGTTGCGTGGCCTCGGTGTTCTTGGCCAAATTTTGCTTGAGACTCGACTGACGTCTCCAATGACTGATTTAAGGCCCCTCAGTTCCAGAAGGACACAGAACTGCTGGAGAGAGCCCAGCGCCAGAGCCACAAAGACGATACAGGGAGTAGAACACCTCCCTTACAAGGAAAGGCTGAGGGAGCTGGGGCTCTTGAACCTGGAGAAAAGGAGACTCAGGGGTGACCCCGTGAGTGTTGATCAATATGTGAAGGGTGGGTGTCAGGAGGGTGGAGCCAGGCTCTGCTCAGGGGCACCCAGTGACAGAACAATGGGCAACATGTGTGAGCTGGAGCAGAGGAGGTTCCACATCAGTGTGAGAAGGACCTTCTTCCCAGGGAGGGTGTCAGAGCCCTGGCAGGGGCTGCCCAGGGGGGTTGTGGAGTCTCCTTCTTTGGAGATGTTTCAAACCCACCTGGGCTGTTCCTGTGTGACTGGATCTAGGGGATCCTGCTGGGGCAGGGGGGCAGGACTGGATGATCTTTCAGGGTACCTTTCCAATCCCTAATGTTCTGGGATTCTGTGGACCAGTGGTATCTTCATTTTCATTGGCAAAACTGTCCAAGCAGCTAACTTTTTGCAAGTGTAAAAAATTTAGAGTCAGGGTTTCAACTGTGATGATGATCAGAGAGGGGCTGGAGACCTTCACCCTTCTGACGACTTTCATCTTCAGTCATTTCCTACTGTTGCTGGGGCAGTATGAAATCAGAATTGTGCGAATAAGAATGCTGTGGATCTCGTACTGGAAAGATCCAAGATGTAAACATCTGAGTTCACTTATGGGGAAGCAAGACCTGCAAAAAGAATCTAGACAGAGGGTGACAGTACAAGACAGACTTTCTTGGCAGCAGCCATGGTCTAGGAAATGGTGAGAAAAATCCCTTCTGTAAATTGTTCGGCGGTGGCACGAGCACAGGATGGGGGAGGAAGGAGGGAGTACTTCTGCTGCTCTTCCCACAGCTGTCCTGTGGGAGGCTGCTTTCTTGCCTAACGGGTAGTAGTGAAAGATGTAAAGGAGATGCTAGAACATGGAAATGTGTGGAGCAGAGCAAGTGCGTAAGAGCCGTGACCGCGCTTTTCTGGGAATGTCCTCTCGCGCTGGTATGCCTCCTGCCTCCCCGTGTGCCACGGTTTCCCTTTCAGTTCACTCGGGTTTCCCAATAGCCTTTGAGGAGCTGGTGGTGTTTTTGAAGTCCTGGTGTCTTAAACAGACTTTAGTCACAACGTACTCACCACGCATTAGGCATCTGGTGTCTGGAACAGTAATCGCGGTTCAGTCTGCTACTGGATCTTCTGAAGCATTGCTCATTAGCCCGACTGAGGAAGCAGGCTTGCTCCTGAGGCCTGCACTTTCTGTCTTTGGAGCTGCTCACAGACTGAATCAGTAGATTGTTTAGTAGCTGCAAATAGCTGGCACCGTTAGGAAGTTGCTACCTGTCTCAGCTCCATAATCCAGGGTACAGTTCTTCCTGCCATCCTCACCTCAAAGACTAATAGGATCCCATTGACAGTTTGGTCTCTTCCATAAGCAGTTTTGAAGAAAATAGGTAAATTTGAGTTAAAGAAACTAAGAGCTGTGCTGCTTACTAGCTCCTCTGCTGGTGTTGGACAGGCTGGAGAGCTGGGCAGGGAGACATTGAATGAACTATAGCAAGGGCAGTGTAGGGTCTGCCATCTGGGCAAGAATAACCCCAGGGACCACGATAGGGTGGGGACTGACCCATTGGAGAGCAGTGCAGGAGAAAGGGACCTGGGGGTGCTGGTGGCCAGCAGGGTGGCCAGGAGCCAACAATGGGTCCTGGTGGGCAAGAAGGCAAACAGCATCCTAGGAGGGGGATTGGACTAGATGACCTTTGGAGGTCCCTTCCAAGCCCTAATGCTCTGTGATTCTGTGCTGACTACCCTGAAACTACAAGGGGCTTCCTGGTATTTTTGCTTCTCAGATTACAGGGAGCAGAGTTGTTCTGGGAATTGTTTTGCTGGAGCTGCTTTGTGCAGCTGAAGCAAGCCTCATGATGTCCTGGGTGTGTAGCCCTCAGGAGAGAGGTCCCGAGAATTGGGTGCACGCGCAGTGCAGGTTAGTCTGTGAAGAAAAGGGCTCCTGTACGTCACAGAGTGATGTGTCAACAGTATTCCCCCTCTTCCACTCCCGTGTCTCTTCAGCAGGCTCAAACACTTCTCCATGGGAGTAGCAGGAGACCTAAAAAGTTGAGGTCCCGGTGGTGGTAGTGCTGAGATTATGTGGGAGACGCGGTAGGAATTCCAGCAGGTGGGTGGGGAGGGAGGGCATTTCTTCCTCTGCTCCATTGTTTGAAAAGGCTGAGCTGTGCTAATGAAACTTCTCACAAGAGATGAGAAGGCGGCACACCCTCCGGAGGGAGAACCTCGGCCAGAACGACTTCAGTCCAGCGGAGTTGGAAGCACTCGAGAAGTTGCCTGATGGCGCAACGCCTAACGAAGCAAACCAGGCGTCCTGATGAGCGGGTGGCACTGCCTTGGGTAGATGGTTTATGCAGCTTCCTGCTGCAGCAGCATTTGCGGCTGGGGCTGGGCTTGATGAGGCAGGGTCAGGCCTGGTTGTACTTGGGCGGGAGATCATCTGGGAACACAGGTGCCGTAGGCTTATCCTGCTCTGGCAAGGAGGTTGGACCGAGATGATCTTTCGAGGTCCCTTCCAACCCATGGCATTCTGTGATTATTACCTCCTGAGGTCCCTTCCGGCTCTGCCGAGTCCGATTAGGCTACCTGCTGCTTGTGGCTAGGCAATACGTTCAGACCAAGATCCTTACTCTGCAGTGTCCATATTTGTCAGTATAAGCAAACACTGCTCTCAGCACTGTGCAAAATATGCGCTAGGTCACCCGCAAGACGTTGGGGCAGATGCAGGGATTGCCAGCTCGAGTTTTGTGGGCTGCAGTATGCTGGAGGTCAATTACATGATGACAGTTGTTCCTTCTGGCCTTAAAATAGGGACCTGGACTTTCTGCTGCCATGGTGGAAGTTAGAGTGAGGGCAAGCAGGGAGGGAGCTGAGGCTGCCTTTCTGCACCTCTTTTTCCTAGAACTGGAGATGCACTTGCATATGGGAAGTTGAATTTTGAAGGGAGTGGAGCATCTTTCTGCTGAGGAAAGGCTGAGGGAGCTGGGTCTCTTGAGCTTGGAAAAAAGGAGACTGAGGGGTGACCTCTTTAATGTTGTTAAATACGTGAAGGGTGGGTGTCAGGAGGATGGAGCCAGGCTCTGCTCAGTGGCGTCTAATGATAGGACAAGGGGCAATGGGTGTGAGCTGGAACAGAGGAGGTTCCACATCAATCTTCTTCACGGTGAGGGTGCCAGAGCCCTGGCAGGGGCTGCCCAGAGGGGCTGTGGAGTCTCCTTCTCTGGAGATGTTTAAAACCCTCCTGGCCACATTCCTGTGTGACTGGATCTGGGGGATCCTGCAGTGGTGGGGGGATTGGACTGGATGATCTCTTGAGACTCCTTCCAGTCCCTAATGTTGTGTGATTCTGTTCCCTGAAAAGATCAGCCAGCGAAGGAATATACAGACAAACCCAAGAGGTTACCCCTCCAAATGTCACTGTGTGGTGAAAAGGGGCCTTTGGGTGAGCAGTATCCAAGGGGGGACTTCAGACCTGACACCTCCGGCTCCTGGAGGGACGTGTCATTTACAAATGACAATAATAATGCGGACCGCAGGAGTCAGCTTCCTGAGTTGCTGTAAATGGAAGCGTGTTTTTAACACTCCTTCTTTTCTAACACAAATGTAGGAAGCTGGCAGAGTAGCTAATTCCAGTGCTCTAGAAAAGTTTAAAGTGGAATAATCTAAGGAAACGGAAGCCTCTATTTTTAACCTTCTCGGCCATGGGAGATGAGGAGGAAGAAGAGGAGGCCATCTACTGTTGAAATCTCTTCAGTGTGTTCCTGTAAACTTAATCCATGTAGTGTTTTAGGGAGCAGGCTGCCCAGGGGGGTTGTGGAGTCTTCTTCTCTGGAGACCTTTAAAACCTGCCGTCCTCCTGACACCCGCCCTTATTTTACTCTGCAGTGGGGCTGTGAAAGAAGCAGAGATTCTGGGGAGATGCAGGGTATTTTTACTAGGTCTCCTGATAGACTTGGAACATAAAAGACATGTTCAACACATGGCTTCCTTCTTGCTTTTCTCTTTTGATCACTTCTAATACCTTAAAGGTAACTTAACTCCTTTTGTGGTGCCCACCAAAACGTGGAGCTGGTAGGTAGGTTGAAGATGTGTGTGTGTGTGCACTAGCCATTAGTGATGGGTCTGTTGCCACATGCAGGCAGCTGAAACGTGTGCCCGATGTGCTTCACTGAGGGTCTCTACCTCCTGGAGGAGTGGAAAGACTTTAAGTAATGAGGTGACAGCCCTAGACCACTGCTTGCAAGAAGTGGTGTCTGGAACCAAAAGCATCAAAGATCCTGTCAACATATTTCCACTCCAGTTGCTTAGAGCTGAGCTCAGTGACTCTTCAGGCAAGGGATTGAAATGATGCCCTGCATCGCGTGCGTGCGATGTTATCGCACGCTTCCACTCCCACATGAGGTACTGCGTCATTAACGCAGTTCAGAAGCGCTCCGGAGAGCCTGCCTCACGGATCTGCAGTGCCGTGTGAGCAGGTGGACCATGCTGTGAGGCTCGTTCTGGTTGCAGGTTACCTTCTGTGCCCACGGGCACCCTGCCGCTGAGGAGGCCCTGGGGCCGGGGCTGTGGCCTTTTGCAAGGCAGTTTCTCAGCTGTGCGGCAGCGCTGGTGCGTGGCAGCGCAGTGGCACGTTAGACGGACAAGTGGGCAGGAAGAGGAGGAGGGATAAAACTGTTCTGGAAGCCTGAACAAGAAACTCTTCTCTTGAATGTCTAGTATTAGCTGGCAGTGTAGACTTCTCCGGGGGCGAGGCATCTGTTTACCTCGCGGTTTGCTTGCCCTAGGACGTGTGGGGAGTCGTGGTGTGCGTATTCTTTCGGCACTTATCTACACGTGGCTTTGTTCCGAGGCTTGGCAAGAATGGTCGCTTGAATGTATGTTTTTCCAACTATTGTTTTATACTCAGTCCAGTTGCATTTACTTGTTCCTCCCATTGTTTGTCACTTTCTGCTTCATCTCTCTAGAAACGGTTTCTGGTAGGTTTCAACATGTGTTTTTCCTTTTATTCCTATCATTGAGCGATACTTACTGGTGGAAATAGTTTCACGACGATAATGTCGGTAATATTTAGTTGAATATCAGAGAACTTTAGGGATTGGAATGGCCCTCGAAAGATCATCTAGTCAAATGTACTCAAGTGTAGTAAATTTTTGGACACTTGGGGCATAAACTGTCCAGTTCAGGGCCCATCAGTTCAGGAAGGACACAGAGCTGCTGGAGAGAGTCCAGCACGGAGCCACTAAGATGATGGAGTGGAACATCTGCCTGCTGAGGAAAGGCTGAGGGAGCTGAGGCTCTGGAGCTGGGAAAAAGGAGCCTGAGGGGTGACCCCATGAGTGGTGATCAGTATGGGAAGGGTGGGTGTTGATCAATATGTGAAGGGAGAGATGTAGCTGGACGTAGCACTTGATTGTGTGTTTCAGCGAGCGGAGCCAGTGCTTCCTAGCTGTTATTTTGGTAACGTGGTGATGGATAAACCCGGGAGTGTGGTAGTTCTCACTTGCTAGCAAATGGGTATTGTTTGTAGGTGATGAAAGGAGTGAGGCGGTGTCTTCAGGTACATTTCCTGTAGGTATTTGTGGGCAGTATGAACTTCGCAGTGTAGGCTCTCTCTTCCTCTTTTCAGGTGGTTTCACATGCACTTCACATCACAAATGTAGTTGTTCAGGTGTTTCAGGGCCGCCTGCCCTGTAGCATTACACTTGGCTGGGGAGACTTGGCTGGAATTGTGTGTCCACTTCTGGGGCCCTCAGTGCCAGAAGGACACAGAGCTGCTGGAGAGAGTCCAGCGCAGAGCCACAGACATGATGGAGGGACGGGAGCATCTCCCTGCTGAGGGAAGGCTGAGGGAGCCTGGAAAAAAGAGGACTGAGGGGTGACCCCATTAATGTTTATGAATATCGAAAGGGTGGGTGTCAGGAGGATGAAGTCGGGCTCTTCACAAGTGAACTGGACTCCTGTTCTACACTGAGATCCCATTTCATGAAATGGAGGAATCACAGCTCTTGGGGCACCCTGCAAGTGGCAGCTGGCTGGAAAATCAGACTGGCAAAGGACTGGTACCTGTGGGCACTGTGACTCTTGGAGAAGAGGAGACTGAGGAGTGACCTCATTCATGTTGATGAAGATGTGAAGGGTGGGTGTCAGGAGGATGGAGCCAGGCTCTGGTCAGTGTCTCCTAGTGACAGGACAAGGTGCAGTGGGTGTGAGCTGGAACAGAGGAGGTTCCACATCAATATGAGAAGGACCTTCTTCCCAGTGAGGGTGCCAGAGCCCTGGCAGGGGCTGCCCAGGGAAGTTGTGGAGTCTCCTTCTCTGGAGATGTTCCAAACCCACCTGGACATGTTCCTGTGTGACTGGATCTAGGTGATCCTGCTGTGTTGGTGGGATTGGACGGGATGGTCTTTCGAGGTCCCTTCCAATCCCTCATCCTCTGTGATTCTGTGATAATTACCCCTAAACACAGCGTGGTCTTAAAAAGGCCGAGTTTCAAGTGACCTTTAGAAGAGCTGTGCTGTTATTTCCTTGCTGTAGGGAAGCATTTTGTTTCTAAGGGAAACGTGTCCCAGTGGTGACTCTGATTCCAAGTTACCTTCTTTACGTCTTTGTCCGGAGCACAGAATCCCGTTTGTGCGAGTTTCTCTCCGGCTGTCTGTATTGTAGATCTGTTTTAATGAGGCATTGATTCAGCGAGTTACTTTGTGTAGAGCTCCAGGTTAAATTAAGCAGCACAGTGAGCACTGTTTGGATGAAGAGAAAGTTGCTAGAGGAATTGTCTCTTGGAAAGATGCAAGTAGTTTGGTGAACTTTGGAGTCGTTTTGAACAAGCAGCCTGGATGTTATTTGCCAAAACTTGTTTCAAAATCGAGCTTGTTTTTATGACTTGAGTGCTCGAGGAGAGCCGAGTTCGTGGTAGAGGATGAGCAGGAAGAAAAACCCTCGTGTGCTCTGTTGTGCTGTGACAGAGGTTTCCGAGCGCGGGCGGCGTTTTCTGCAGACAGCCTGTGCCTGGCTGGCGTGTGCTGCCGCGAGATGCGGCTCCGTGGGACTGGCGTGTGCGTAGCTGTTCACGAACCATGGGGGAAGCTCCTTGCTTCAGCAGCCAGGCAGTGTGTGTCAGAATCACACAGAACATTGGGGATTGCAGGGGACCTCAAAAGATCATCCAGCAGAATCCCCTCTGCCACAGCAAGATCCCCTAGATCCAGTCGCACAGGAACCTACCCCTGCCCTGCTTGGTGGGACTGGAAGCAGTCACCACTAAGGAGAGGGATGATTGCTTCAGGACAGCCTGCTTGGAGGAGACAAGTGGATTTGGGCTGCTGGGGGGTCATGGCACAGCTGGGTGGCCGTAGACCTTCTGAGTCGCACAGAAGGCTGTGGGCCTGAAGCGCACTGCTGCTCAGAGCTGAGCAGAGTTGGTGGAGGGTGTCCGTTAAGTGCCTTTAGTACTTCAGTGACTTAGGGTGACTGGAAGAAATGCTTCATGGAGAGTGGTCAGCCACTGGAAAGGGCTGCCCAGGGAGGTGGTTGAGTCCCTGACCCTGGATGAGTTTAAAAGAGGAACTTCTTCCTGGTGAGGGTGCCAGAGCCCTGGCAGGGGCTGCCCAGGGAAGTTGTGGAGCCTCCTTCTCTGGAGATGTTTCAAACCCTCCCTGCCATGTTTCTGGGCGAGTGGATCTAGGGGATCCTGCTGTGGGAGGGGGATTGGACTGGATGGTCTTTGGAGGTCCCCTCCAATCTCTAGTGTTCTGTGATTCTGTGATTCTCTGTCTTCATCTGTCTGTATAGTGTTTTGAAAAGTTTTTTTGTCTTTATTTTAGTACTTTGTTTTGGCAGATGTACTTGTTCAATTCTTTGTGTAGAAGCAGAAAAGACCTGTCCTCTTTCACAGTGCTTAAGCTAATAAAAAGGGAGAATAAAGCAGTATTTCCAGAGGATGCTTCATTTCAGCAGCCTACTCTTGTAATTTGTGGCTGACCTCCAGGATCCAGATCTGCATCTGTTCCGTTTGTCTCTGTTATTCTGGACACCCTTGGTTTCCCTGACTGCGCTGGTTAAACCAGAAATCACAGGTTCACAGAATTACTGAGGCTGGAAAAGCCCTCTAAGATCATCAAGCCCAGCCTGTGACCTAAGAGCATCACAACCTAGACCATGCCACTAAGGGCCATGTCCAGTCTTTTCTGAAACAGCTCCAGGCATTAGAACTCACCACTGCCCTGGGTAGTCCGTTCTGGGGTCTGATCACCCTTTCCATGAGGAAGGGCTTCCTAACATCCAACCTAACCGTCCTTTGGCAGCTTCAGGTCCTGCCCTCTCATCCTGTGACTAGTTGCCTGGGAGAAAAGCCTGACTCCACCTGTCTACAACTTCCTGTGAGGTAGTTCTAGAGAGTGATAAATTGCCCCCCGAGTCTCCACCAGGCTAAACGCTCCCTGCTCCCTCTGCCTCTCCTCATCAGACTTTCCCTCTATTTCCTTCCCCAGCCTCGCTGCTCCTCTGGACCCGCTCCAGCACCTTAATCTCTTGCTTGAAGTGAGGGGCCCAGAACTGTCCCAGTACTCGAGGTGAGGTCTCACCAGCGCCCAGTATAGGGAGAGAATGACAGAATCACAGAATCATTCAGGCTGGAAAAGACCCCTGGGATCATCGAGTCCAACCGTCAACCCTACTCCACAAGGTCACCCCTAAACCAGATCCCCCAGCACCACATCTAAGTGACTTTTAAACTCATCCAGGGTTAGGGACTCGACCCCCACCCTGGGCAGCCCATCCCGCTGCCTGACCAAAAGCTGACTTAGTTAAACCAGCACAAAACAGAGGCAGAAACTGCCAGTTCTTAGGTTAAGCTTTGCGTGCATTGACCCAGATGATTTGGACAGAGCAGGTCTGAGCTGCACGGATACGGCTGTGACTGAGCTGAAGTCACTGGGAAAGTGAAAGCACTGTTGTGCTTTGGCTTAAGGGAATCCAGTTTGGAGCAACTGTGACTGTGGTGTGAAATGAGCAACAGCAAGTTAATGATGGTCTTAATATCTAGGAGAGAGCTTTTTCTGGGGTGTTCTTTTGACAAGCTTCCCTTCCAAACCACTAATTAACCTGTTCACGCAGCTCTGTAACGTTGGAATGGAAACCAGTTAGACGGGATGCAATGGTTTTCTTCAGTCTCCCGTTTCCAGAGAGTGAGCGTGGTCCCTGCCCTGGAAGTCTGAGCCCTGGCGGGCGATGGAGAGCGCTGAAGTACGGTTCCTGTAGCGCGAGAGCATCACGCGCAGCTTTTACTGATGAGTAAAGGGTGAGGTGAGGAGGTGTTTCTGTAACGGGCGAGCGTGTCTCTCTTGTAAGTGGCCCCAAAGGCAGTCTTGTTCACGTTGCGGTCTTTGAGGAGCTGATGTCTAGGCTACTTTCAGAAAGTGTGGGCACGATGTATTCAGAAGGCAGGAGACTCCGAGGAAAAGTGTTGTATGTCACAGTTTAATGTGTGACTGAAGTCCAGGGAGATGGAAGGTGGTTTTGCAATGCTCAGTCTGCCTGACTGCTAGAGGAATTGCCAGAAGAACCCCTCGTGGAATTGTCCAGGTGGGAAAGGGCTCTGGGGATCGGCACCTCCAACCAGCAACCCTGCTCTGCTCTCCTCTGCCCTCGCTCCAGCCCCTCCATGTCCTCCTTGTCCTGCGGTGCCCAAACTGGACCCAGTGCTCAAGCTGCAACCTCCCCAGTGCTGAGTCCAGGGGGGCAATCCCCTCCTTCCTCCTGCTGGACACACCATTCCTGATCCAGGCCAGGATGCCACTGGCCGCCTTGGCCACCTGGGCACCCTGCTGGCTAAACTTCCTAATTACTGTTCCTGCTCTGATGGCTTTAGAAATCTGTTAGTGTTTTCTTAAGTTTTTGCAAGAGCCTTTTAAGGGAAGCAGTGATACTGCTCTGAGACCTTAAAGAGGCTGAAGCCTGTCAAACTTCCAGTAACTTTCAGCAGCAGGGAGCTCCAGCTTCACGGTCCTGTTTTCCCCAGTATGGGAGACAAACTGGCGGGACCGCATGCCATTGTAATGAAACTGTTGAAGTTGAAAGGAGAAGCTTGTCTGACCTGTTTGGGGAGTGTCTGTCAGCATATTGAAATGGAATTGTGTTTTGAAGCCCTCTGTTTGTAATTATTAACACATTCCTCAGCAGCATAAACTGGTCTGTGAGCAGATGATGTAGGCATCTTCAAAGCACCGGCTGATGTTCGTTGCAGCGTAAACTCTTCACCTTTTGTGTTTATTTGTGTGTTTGTGTTTTTACAGGATTACAAAGCCATTGACATTTGCTGACTGTGTCGGTGATGAACTTCCTTTAGGATGGGAAACTGTTTACGATCAACAGATTGGAGTTTATTATATGGACCACATAAATCGTGAGTAGATGCGGGATGCTTTTGAGGAATCCCAGTTACCTCTTGTTAACTGATGGTACTGACTTTCTTTCTGATACCATATCTGCACCTCATGCTCAGGGAGGAAATGTATGACTGTCATTTCTTGCAGTATCTATCTGTCCTGAGCACTGGGTCCAGTTTGGGGCACCTCAGTACGAGGGAGACATCGAGGTGCTGCAGCAAGTGCAGAGGAGGGCAACAAAGCTGGGGAGGGCCGTG
Source organism: Rhinopomastus cyanomelas (assembly GCA_013400115.1). Classification (NCBI taxonomy): domain Eukaryota; kingdom Metazoa; phylum Chordata; class Aves; order Bucerotiformes; family Rhinopomastidae; genus Rhinopomastus; species Rhinopomastus cyanomelas. The sequence continues at coordinate 243,333 of VXBP01001727.1, read as the reverse complement.
GAGAATCAACCTGATGAGGAGAGATGGAGAGAGTTGGGGCTGGATAATTTGAGGAAGAGGAGGCTGAGGGGAGACCTCGTCACTCTCTACAACTAGCTGAAAGGACCCTGTAGAGATGTTGGTGCTGGGCTGTTCTCACAGATCATTAGTGACAGAAGCAGAGGGAAGGGCTTCAAGCTCCAACAGGGGAGGTTTAGGTGGACATCAGGAAGAAATTCTTGATGGAGAGAGTGGTCAGGGACTGGGATGGGCTGCCCAGGGTGGGGGTTGAGTCCCCACCCCTGGATGAGTTTAAAAGTCACTTAGATGTGGTGCTGGGGGATCTGGTTTAGGGGTGACCTTGTGGAGTAGGGTTGATGGTTGGACTCACTGATCCCAGGGGTCTTTTCCAACCTGAGTGATTCTATGGTTCTAAAGATTAATGTCAATAACTCTGGGCAAGTAAAGCTTGGGGTGGGTGTCAGGACGATGGCACTGGGCTGTTCTCGGTGTCATGTAGTGATAGGACAAGGGGCAATGGTTGTAAGCTGGAACATAGGAGGTTCCACATCAACCTGAGAAGGAACTTCTTCACGGTGAGGGTGACAGAGCACTGGAACAGGCTGCCCAGGGGGGTTGTGGAGTCTCCTTCTCTGGAGATGTTCAAGACCCGACTGGACGGGTTCCTGTGTGACTTGGTTTAGGTGATCCTGCTGTTGCAGGCGGATTGGACTAGATGATCTTTGGAGGTCCCTTCCGATCCGAAATGATTCTATGATAAAATGGTAATATTAGGGATTAGATAATGGTATCACATGAACAGAGGCATAGACATGTTGCAGGGCCAGCACTGAGCTAAGTGAAAGAACCACTCTGCAGTTAACAAGGCTGCAAAATTTGTCTTTTTCATGATAACTAATTAGTTGCAGCCCACAGATATTATCCTGGGCGGTAATACAACCGTCACAGCAAAACGGGTTTGTCACCCTGAGGCTACTGCGGAGCGTGCACATACAGGCAGAGCTTGTGTTCCGAGCGAAGACAGACCTGATGTTGTAGCTGGATCATTGTTATTCAGAAATTGGTAGGATACTCAGTCCGGTTTTAAGCAGTGGACAACAAAGGCACCAGTCAGGGCTGTATTAACCTCCTTTGTAAAAGTGAGCACCAGTCACAGAATCACTCTGCTTGGGAAAGACCCCTGGGATCATCGAGCCCAGCCATCTCCCCTGCCTTACAAGTTCACCCCTAAACCAGATCCCTCCACACCTCATCCAAACGATCTTTAAACACATCCGGGGACGGCAACTCAACCACCTCCCTGGGCAGCCCGTGCCAGGGCCTGACCACCCTTTCTGGGAAAAAATTCTTCCTAATATCAAGTCCAAACCTCCCCTGTTGTAACTTGAACCCCTTCCCTCTTGCTCTATCACTAATTGCTTGTGAGAGGAAACCAGCACCAGCCTCTCCACAAGGTCCTTTCATGTAGCTGTAGAGTGATGAAGACTCCTCTTAGCCTCTTCTTCTTCAAACTAAAGAGCCCCAGCTCTTCCAGTCTTTCCTCATAAGATTTATTCTCCAGGCCCTTCCCCAGCTGAGCTCCCTTCCTCTGCACTCACTCCAGCACCTCCACATCTCTCTTGTCCTGAGGTGCCCAAAACTGGACACAGTACTTGAGAGGTGGCCTCACCAGTGCCAAATACAGAGAGATGATAATCTCCCTACTCCTGCTAGCCACCCAGTTTCTAATACAAGCCAGGATGCCATTGGCCTTCTTGGCCACCTGTGCATCGTGAGAGGGTGTTGGGCAGGTGATGGAGATGGTGCAGGAGCTGAAGGGACGTCTTTCTGAGGTGAGAGCCCTGTGTGGCAGTCAGAGCTACGTCTGAAGTACTCTCGTGGAACGTCAAGTTCCACGAGAAAGCATTTGGCTCCCCAGGGTCTTTTCCAACCTGAATGATTCTGTGATTCTGTGACTGCCTTTCGTGGCTGCCCAGGTTAGATGGGTTGTACAGCTTTGGAGTTCTGTGCTGACTGACTGAACGGTTGGAAGTGCTTGGGCCCGGGGAAGGACGGTGAGAAAGCGCAGGGGAGAATTCAGAGGGAGCCTTTCTGAAGCCCTGCTCACCAGAGACCTCTCCAGCACCACGGCAAGCTTCTTGCCCTCGAACCTTTTAAAAGAAAGCAGCAACCCATCTGCTTTTTCCGAGCCTCTTGCTCTGATGTTTACCCAGAAAGTGATGACAAGATTTCTAGGCAATAACTTTCCATTTATATTGAAAAAAACCAGGAAGAGAGGAATCTTCTGCAAATCTCACTGGTGCTTCCAACCCTGATCTGCATCGTGTTCTGTAAATTCAGTACTTTGTTGACACCCTCAGTAGGCTGCTCCTGGCTTTTGTCCAACCGCTGCTTAAAAACCTCGGTGGCTGCCAGCTGCAGAATTCCTTTCCCTCCTCCTCAGAGTCTTGGGAGCCTTTGAAGTCTCCTTTAACCAGTTGGGCATTCCCCAGCGAGGGAATAATGTGTTCTCTGCGCTTGTCTCGGGCTGTTCTTCAATTAGGACAGCAGTTTCTTCTGTTTTACTACTCTTTAAATTCTTTATGCGGAAGTGGAGGAAGTTGGTTTTGTCACGTGGCAGAGCCTTTCGTTTCGTGGCTGCGTGGCAAACTTGTGGAGAAATTCAGGGCAAAGTGGAGCCCCCGTGCTCTGTAAAACACAAGAGAGCGTCACTACTCTACCGAGGGAGTTTTCCATCCCAGAACAACACTCCTGGCTTTTGAGAAGGTTTCTGAAATAATTTGGCAAGAGGTGCAGTGCCCTGTAGAGTGGGACCTCAGATGCTTCGTGTGTGGACCTGGACAGGCTGGGGAGCTGGGCAGGGAGAAATTGAATGGACTATAACAATGGCAGTGCGGGGTCTGGCATCTGGGCAGGAACAACCCCAGGGACCAGGGTAGGGTGGGGACTGACCTGTCGGAGAGCGGCGTAAGAGAAAGGGACCTGGAGGTGGGTACCGGTGGCCAGCAGGGTGACCATGAGCCAGCAATGGGCTGTTGTGGCCAAGAGGGCCAACAGCATCCTGGGGGAGGATCAGAAGGAGGGCGCTTAGCAGATTCAGCAATACGAGGAGAATCATAGAATCATCATGGCTGGAAACAAAAGGGCTGTTCGGAACCTGCTACACGAACCTGTTGGAAGTGCTGTTCACAGAGGAGCTTTGTGGGGTTGTTCGGGCACTTTTCAGGTGGCTTTGCAGTGTTCCAGCTGCTAGCACAGCCTGGGCAGCACCAGAGCTCTTTGTGTGTTGGACTCAACCTCTTACCTAGTCACTGACACTAATACGCTGAGTGACGTGAATAACGGCATGAAAATGTGGTGCCTGTGATACTGGAAAGGTCTTTCCCGGCTCTTCCGTTCCACGTCCTTCCTTCCTTTCATTCAGCCTGCAGGGATCTAGAGCCCCGTAGTTCCAGGTGATGTACTTGAGAACAGATCTTAATAAAATCTCTTGCACTTTGTGTGATGAAGTGTGTTAAACTTGTCACCTGCAAATGCTTTCCTCCTTAGAGCTCACGCAGATCGAGGACCCAAGGGAGCAATGGAGAAGGGAGCAGGAGCGCATGCTGAAGGAGTATTTAATAGTTGCCCAGGAGGCACTCAATGCCAAGAAGGAGATTTACCAAATAAAGCAGCAGCGTTTTGAACTAGCCCAAGAGGAGTATCAGCAGTTGCACAAGATGTGCGAGGATGACAGCCGTTCCTACGCCAGCTGTGAGTTCACCACTCTTTTCTCGATTGACCCGCCTGTCTCTCACAACACGTGGTGTAGTAAGTGTGAAGTTTTTCCATCAAGTGGCTCTTCTCTGAATGAGTGAAGCTCAGGTGAGGTACTGTCTTTTGCCTGCTCCTCCAGGACTTCCCTTTCCTGTTAGCTGTGCTAGAATATGCCTCTGGAACATAAAACAGGGACATATCCTGCCTAGTATCTCCAGCCATCACAGAGCCCCTTGTAGTGATGCTCGGTGCAAGGCAGCAAAGACTGAGCATTGCTGGCTCAGCCACCTACTTACACTCCTAAATTCACAGGCTGTTCTATCCTCAACATGGCAGGGAGCCATCAGCTGAGGGGGAAGCCTACTGCAGGAGTAGGGAGGGGATTGTCCCCAGCCCTCAGCACTGGGGAGGCCACACTTTGAGTACTGGGTCCAGTTTTGGGCACCTCAGGACACGGGAGACATCGAGGTGCTGGAGCCAGTGCAGAGGAGGGCAACGAAGCTGGGGAAGGGCCTGGAGAATCAACCTGATGAGGAGAGATGGAGGGAGGTGGGGCTGTTTAGTTTGAGGAAGAGGTGGCTGAGGGGAGACCTCACTGCTCTCTACACCTATCTGAAAGGACCCTGCAGAGATGCTGGTGCTGGGCTCTTCTCACAGGTCATTAGTGACAGAAGCAGAGAGAAGGGCTTCAAGCTCCAACAGGGGAGGTTTAGGTGGACATCAGGAAGAAATTCTTGATGGAGAGAGTGGTCAGGGACTGGGATGGGCTGCCCAGGGTGGTGGTTGAGTCCCCACCCCTGGATGAGTTTAAAAGTCACTTAGATGTGGTGCTGGGGGGTCTGGTTTAGGGGTGGCCTTGTAGAGTAGAGTTGATGGTTGGACTCGCTGATCCTGGGGGTGTTTTCCAACCGAAGTGATTCTGTGAAGGCATTGGGATAGAATTGTTTAGCTCCTGATGCAGTGGTGCTTAAGCATCCAAGGTAGCTCCTTTTGTCACACTTACAGTGTATTTTCTAGGGCTGACATGTCCTAGATGGTCTTGACCATGTTCTTTTACTGTTAAAGTGAGATTATCTAATCTGGGTGACTGTCTGAATGATCTAATCTGAGATTATTACCCTGAATGATTCTATGATGCCATCTCATATTTGTGTTATGTATTTATTCTGTGATTTAGTTGGCCACGTAACTGACTAGTTGTGACTAATCTTACTTCACCCTGTTACGCTGCATGACTGACTGGCTGTGACTAGTCGTATTTCCCCCTCTCACGCTCAACTTTCTTAGGGAATTATGAAGAAAGATTAATTTTTTTCTTCAATTTTTTGAAAACAATTTTGATGAGAGGGTGTTTCACTACAGTTTGCAGCCTGAGTAGCCATCGATTACGATACTTTCCCAGGAGCCTGGGCCTTGAGGGCTTTGTGCCTTGGAACTTTGCAGCGGCTCGGCTGAGCATCCCCAGGTGAACACACAGAGGGAAACTGCCGCTGAACGCACTAACGCAGTGCAGGACGCTGCAAGCTGTTTTCCATGTTTTTAAAGCTCTTGCAAAGAACTAGTTCCTTGGAACAACAGGAAGATGTGCGAGAACGTGACCAAACTGGAGGCTCTGCGCAGCCGGGGCTGAAGCGCTCCGTCAGTTGACCTTCACGTTTTTCAGTCTTGTGATGCGGTTTATTTTTAGAGGGGTCTGGGCAATTGGTAACGAGATACTGGGGAAAGACGGAGACAAAAGCTTTCCCTGGGTTCGAGGTTCAGTTTCCTTACAGATGTGTTAATATATTTTCTGTTGTCTTGAGGTTGTATGCAAATGTTTTGAGGAAGCGGGGTGGGTTGGTTAGTCAGATGGTGCCTCTAAAAAATCCCGAACGAATCCCTTTGGGAATTAATCACGCTGTCAGCCCAGGCTGACAAGAAAAGCCCCGAGGCTGCTCCGCTTAATCCCGTCCTGCTGCTCTACTCAGAGATGCTGGCTTCTCCATTTATTGTGGAGAAATCTTACACTCCTGGCAGAAAAGGACCTGGGGGTTCTAATTGACAGGCGGCTGAATCTGAGCCAGCAGGGTGCCCAGGTGGCCAAGAAGGCCAATGACATCCTGAACTGGATTAGAAATGGTGTGTCCAGCAGGAGCTGGGAGGAGATTATCCCCCTGTACCCAGCACTGGGGAGGATACACCTTGAGTACTGGGTCCAGTTTTGGGCACCTTCAGTAAAAGGGCTGGAGCAAGTGCAGAGGAGGGCAACGAAGCTGGGGAAGGGTCTGGAGAATCAATCTGATGAGGAGAGATGGAGGGAGCAGGGGCTGTTCAGTTTGAGGAAGAGGAGGCTGAGGGGAGACCTCATCGCTCTCTACAGCTGTCTGAAAGGACCCTGCGGAGATGTTGGTGCTGGGCTCTTCTCACAGGGCATCAGTGACAGAAGCAGAGGGAAGGGCTTCCAGCTCCAACAGGGGAGGGTTAGACTGGCCATCAGGGAGAAATTCTTCATTGAGAGAGTGGTCAGGAACTGGACTGGGCTGCCTGGGGTCGTGGTTGAGTCCCCATCCCTGAGTTTAGAAGACACTTAGATGTGGTGTTGGGGGATCTGGTTTAGGGGCGACCTTGTACAGTGGAGTTGCTGGTTGGACTAGATGATCCCGGGGGTCTTTTCCAACCAGAATGATTCTTTGATTCAGTGAAGCACAAGTAGATGGCCAAACTTGGGTGTCAATACTGCAGGCATCCCCACCCCCACTTGTTTCATTCTGCCGCGTTAAAATAATTAAAACTTCACCAGATCTCTTCCTCCACTTTTCTTCTGGGTGCTGCCATTGACTTGGCGCCGGGTGCGCGCGAGTGGGAGATGCGGCGAGCTCAGCAGCTGTGGGCTTGCAGGGAGGTGCCCGTGCAGCAGTCGGGTGACTCAGTTGAGAGCAGCGCTGTTTACAAAATAAAATGTGAAGACGTCCGTAGAAAATCCCGGATTTAGAGCATTGGGCCAGGCGTGACTACTCGTGTTGGCCGGTTCCTGCGTGCCTGACACGGTCTTGGCACTGCAGGACTCTTTCGAGGGTCACAGGGCTCGGTGCAGTGCAGATGTGGATATGGCTTTCAAAGCAGCAGCCTTCAGCTCTACAAAAGGGTGGAAGGTCCAAGAGCACAACCCTGGCCACTCACATACCAGGTGTTTTGCAGCGGGCCAGTGCTGCCCTGAGAGGCTTACTTGGTAAAACATGGTTGGTCTTGCCTGGCCTAGCGTCTAGGACCTTGACTTCATCTGGCTAGGTTTCAGCTGAGAATTGCCAAGTTCTAGGTGTGGTTCTAGATCCCACACATGAATGCGGTTCTAATTCCATCTTGAGAGCTCCCTGCCAGAGGCTGAGCTCTATGTCAGTTCCTTGTGTTGGTGGTTTAGGAGGCAGCATCTCTCTGTAGCTGGTGAAATTGCATTCTGACAACAGCTTTGTTCCTTCAGCCCCTATCACACTGTCAATCCAACACCTACAAACCAATTAGTGATGGTTTATGCTGCACTAATTGCTCGTGTCAGGAAATGCCGCCGTCCTGTCACGGAAGCTGGTTGCTGTAGGCAGTAGTATAGCAGTGCTGCTGTGCGCAGGGCAGGTGCTGCAGGGCCAAGGCCATTCTTCAGCTGGACACAGAGGATTGCCGTGGCTGCTGTTTGGTTGGCTCTCAATGATACCTCGGAGCCTTGCGTTACTTCAGTGCCAATTGTAGAGCAAAAAGGATCCTTGCAGTGTCGTGACTTGTGAGACAAAGAGCGAGTGCAGCGGGCTGCGAGTGAGCGGCACATCTTAGCAAGTGTGAGAGTAAACTGCTGCTGTTTTCCTCTGTTCAGCATTCTCTGGATTTTCAGCGAACACCAAGTATGACCCCTATCAGATCAAGGCAGAGATAGCCAGCCGTCGGGACAGAGTGAGTAATCTTCTCTATCTTGTCAGTACGTGGGTTGGACGCGGGGAAGGGGAGCCACGCGTGCTGTGCTTTTGCCTCAGCAGTCACGCTGGTCGTTGCACGCACCCCTGGAAATCGGTGTTGGAAACGCATCCTCCTTCTCTGGAGGCATTTCCAACCCCCCCCCGGCGGTGTTCCTGTGCAGCCGGATCGCGGGATCCTGCTGTGGCGGGGGGTTGGACTGGATGGTCTTTCAAGGTCCTATCCAATCCCTGATGTTCTGTGATTTTTATATTTCTAAACTGGAATCATGCTTTGGATACTGCCTTTGCTGGAGGAAGAGCTGACTACTTCAGTGTTTCCCGTGCTGCTTCAGCAAAGAGTCTGCACACTGGTCTCAGGAAGATGGTTACAGCAGTCATGAGCAATTGCAAAAGGCACTTGATAATACGAAACATCAGGACGTACTCCTAGACTGTGTGTTTCTTTTCATTAATGGCTGAAATGTGATGGGAGGCTTTTATGAGCACTGAGCTCATAAGAGATCTAAGTCCAAAAGACCAGCTTCGCAGGGCAGTTGTTCCAATTCTGATGCAGTGACCACTTCTGACATGAATGCCTCTGAGAAGAAATCCCCTTCACCACCCTTCAGAGGCATTTGTTGCATCTGCGTGTGTTTACTACGTGCTGACCAGTGCTTGCTTGTTTTCCGTACTACACACGTCAGCGTCGGCTGAGCGAGAGAGCGAGTCCTTGCGTATTTAGATAATATTTAAAGAGCTTACACAAGGTCCTCTGTTCCTGCACCCTAAAACAAAACGATCTCCTAAGTGCACAGGATAATGTACTGGGCCGTGTGTGTGCACAGGCGTTGTTTCACCGAACCACAGCTCATCGGGGCTTGGCAGGGACCTGGAGAGATCATCCGGTCCAGATGTCCAATCCCCCTGCCACAGCAGCATCACCTAGACCACGTCCTCGTCGAATGAAGTGCTCGCTATAAAGTGGTTGTGTACATGGTGCTGGCAGTGCTTTTCATTCCACTTTGGGCGGGTGTTGGAAGGGTCAGTGCAAGCACTGATGAGGGTGTGGGAGCCTGTGAGGGGTTGGTGCAGTGAGCTTTGGAGAAAGGACAGCACCACGCTGGGAAGGAAGAGCCCTGCAGGATGGTGGGACGCAATACGAAGGTGATGGACTTAAACTAACTGCAGGTTAAACTTAAACTGTGCTTACACTGTACATAAACCACTTAACCTGCACTTAAAACCAGTTCATTTGCACTGCAGGGTCTGCTGTGAAGCAGGGAGAATGTGGAAGTACCAAATGTGACAACCTGAGAACAGGAAGCTTTTCTCTTCCATCCCTGCCCCTCCTGGGGCTCCCAGTTCAGTCTCACACGCGACAGCACACCCTGAAGTACCTGCTCTCCCCCATCTGTCTGCAATCCCATGCTTCTCCCCACACTGCCCCCAGCTACCGCCAGCTTTGGAGGGCACGAGCCTATGTCTTTGCAGTTGATTCTTGGTGCCGGTAGCTCTCACCTGAGGTCTGCCCGACCTGCTCAGGTGTGTTAGGAGCCATCGCTGCTTTGCCACTTGCGGTTCGAGGTGATTGGTGAGGGGAGATAGGAAAGCAGCTGTAGAAAACGAGCCAGGCTGCCGCTGCTGGGGTAGAGGCCAGCCCGGTGATGCTGTTCTCCTGGACCGAAAAATTAACAGCACTGAACGTTCAGTCTTCTTTAAAGTTGGCTAAAGGGTTGAAGACCGTTGAGAGGTGTCTGACTAGGGAGAGACGAAAACTCGTGTCTCCATCTCGACTTGCTAGCAGCTGGCATAAGCTTTTGCTTGTAGAAACCAATACAGGAGGTGGAGAAACAGAGACTTTGAAAGCTGAATGTCGTGGCTGCTGTTCAATTGGGTCTCAGTGATATTTCAGAGCCTTTCGTTACTGTAATGCAAATTTTAGAGCAAAAAGGATAATTTTGATCATCACTTCAGTTTGCTAAAGCACCTGAAGGTTATGTGTCTGAAAGCCAGGTGTTTTAATGGTGACGGGGTTCTGTCGCGTGTTATTACTTAAAGTGTTTGTTGTGTTCAGCTTTCCAGGCTGAAACGGGAACTGGCACAGATGAAGCAGGAGCTGCAGTACAAGGAAAAAGGAGTGGAAACTCTGCAAGAGTAAGTCAAGAGTTTATAGAGGATTTTTCCCCCTTTACTTTATTTGCCTTGGCATGAATTTCTCAGAAAAGCCTTGCCAAAAGAATAGTCTGAAAGCTCTCAACTGCTTTGCTTCAGAGTTTCTGCCGTGGTAGTGGTGCAGGGTGAGAGCAGTGTGGAATGATGGAAGGACTGGACTGGCGTGTTTGGAATGGTGATTTCAGCGACCCACATGTGAGAACCGTTCCCGAACTCGTCCTGAAGATGTTGTCTGGATGACAGATTGCATTTTCTGCAGATACCTGCTGCCTGGAGCACAGCCCAAAACACCGCGCGCTGGCTTGCAGCAGTAGTGCTGTGAACAGTGCCAGGACTCTAGCTCTTTTCCTGGACGGGAGGCTGTGCCCCACAGCACTGCTGCTTCCTTTTACCTGGTGGTCAGGCCATGTCGTTCTGCATGGGAGAGCCAGCTCTGATGGTCTCTGAGACCTTGGGTTATCTTGTGCAGAACAAGCAAGTGTGTGTGTGTGTGTGTGGCTGCTTGTCTCCTCTGCGTGAGGAAAGGTAGCTCAGGGTAATTTGCTGCTGCTGCTCCCAGGGCTGTTAGGCAGCCTGTGCCCTGTTTCCTTCACACTCAGTAGCAGCAGAGGTGGTGAACTGTTGTGGTGACCTCTCCCTGCCACTCCTCCTGCAGGCCATCAGGTGGGAACTGAGTGGTTTCCATCTGTGTGCTAGCTGCTCACCTCCACACAGAGCACGGACGTGGGGTGCCCAGCGGGATAGGCAGAGAGGTTGCCAGGTCATGGAAAAGATGGCAGGTAAACAGGGGCTGTTGTGAGTTCCAGAGCTGTCCAGCATGGCCGGGGGCTAGACCACATGTTGAGCAGCTCTTGTATTGCCCTCGGACGTGTGGCCGCGCGTTCAGAGCTCCTGGCCTGTTTTCCAGCGTGCGTGTGAACGGGCTGCCCAGGGCAGGCGCTTCCTGACAGTGCTGGAACCGCTGCACGGCTGACGCGCTTGATGCGTTTTGCAGCCCAGCTGCAGCGTCGCTGGATCGTAAAGCTTTGGAGACACTGTGCTGCTGCTACTCCGTGTGGGTGTAGGTTCTCACTGCAGGAATTCTGGAGCTGTTCCAGGAACCCAGGAGCAATTAGCTTCCTTATTTTCCAGTAATTTTATAATCTTTGATCTCGATTGACATTGCAGTAACAAAACGGTATCAAGGACGTGCTCAGATTTTACTTTAAAGGAGAAGGAGGAGTCCAGGCACTTAAAAATGTCTGTTTGAGCTTACAAGGCTCTTTTGCCTTATAATGCATTTGAAGAGCTTTGGAAAAGAAAACTTGTTCAACCCAAACCCCGTCACTGGCAAATAGAACGTAATCATTTTGTGCATAAATACATTTTTCTTCACCATGTGAAGCACTTACAGGTAGTTAGAGTCACACAGTCGCAGATTCACAACACGTGAGGGGTTGGAAGGGACCTCTAAAGATCACCCAGTCCAATCCCCCTGACACAGCAGGATCCCCCAGATCCAGTCTCACAGGAACATGGCCAGGCGGGTTTGAAATGTCTTCAGAGAAGGAGACTCCACAACCCCCCTGGGCAGCCCCTGCCAGGGCTCTGGCACCCTCACTGGGAACAAGGTCCTTCTCACATTGATGTGGAGCCTCTTGTGTTCCAGTTCTTACCAAATGCCCCTTGTCCTGTCACTGGGTGCCCCTGAGCAGAGCCTGGCTCCATCCTCCTGACACCCACCCTTCACATATTGATGAACATGGCTGGGGTCACCCCTCAGTGTCCTTTTCTCTGAGCTAAAGAGACCTTGTTAACGTAGGATACTAACTGACAGTTAGTGAAGTGCTGAATACGTCAAAACAACAAACACCTTGAGCGCAGTCAGTGTTTTAAGACGGTGGCCTGACTGCGCAAGCCGGAACGCAACGCAAGCGTTTGATCAGCAGTTTCTGAACCGTGTTTTCTTGCAGCGAGCGAGAGCCGCCTTGGCTTTTCTGCTCTTTGTTTGCTCCCCTTCTGCTGAAGGAAGGGTGCGGGCTCGCTCGTTTTAGTGAGAGGACTGACCACTCGACTAGGGTGATGAAAGTGTTTGAAGGCCATTTGAGACTCGAGATTGTTTTAATTAATGCAGTTCATTTCAGATAGTCCGACAGAGTAGTGTGACCTTTTGGAAAGTAAAGTCTGTGAGTGATTACGAATTCAAATGTTGGTCTTGGAGCGTGGCCCAAGTGCGGTTGCCCATACTCGGGGATAGGAGCATAGAAGCGACGTTCAGCAGAGCTCTTATCCTCAAGCACGTTGGATTAGGCAGTGGCCCCTCTAAGAACGTAGCTGAGCAGTTCAAGCGTGACGGCCGAGTGCTGTGCTGCTGCTCATCGCTGCCGGGGCTGCAGGCGCTCGCTGTCCTGCTGATGCACTGGTGGCATTTGTTGTTGCTTCCTAAAGCTGGGAAGGTTTTGGCCTGCGTGTTATCTGGAATCACAGTGAGTTTCTGCCAGTGTCTGCACATGCTGAGGTCGGCAGTGACTTCATCACTCGTGAACCGGAGGCTTCTGGGTGTGTTTTGTATTGTCAAGTCATTTCTAGTGGCATTTCTGCACAGACGTGTTGTTCTCTTGAGTATTTTGCTCCTCACAGGAGTTGAGCAAGTTTGGAGAGTACTATAAACTGGAGAGAGAGTTTCTGCAGCCTCCTGGTGGAGTCAGCAAACAAACTGGGCTGAAAGGCTAAGGGTGCTCTATGTTGTCCCTGGGCAGTCTCTCCCCTACACAGAATCCCAGAACACCGGGGATCGGAAGGGACCTCAAAAGATCATCTAAGCCCCTGCCACAGCAGGATCCCCTGGACCAAGTTGCACAGGAACATGGTCTACCCCTTGTATTTGTCCAGAGAGAAGGGTCACTGCAGTCAGGTGCCAAGGCTCAAGTGTTCTAGGTTTTTGCCTACCCACAGAGTCTGCTGTCTAAGAAGAAGCTGATTTCTCCTGAAAAACCCCCACTAATTTTGGTTTACTTTTTTTTAAAAAAAGGGTTTTCACATCTCAAACATTTCTCCCTTCTGTTCCTGTCTCTACATTTTTTAGTCTACACAATTGTTCTTCCTCCTTGTGCTAGGTCAAACCTTCAAGTAAGTGCCAAGCTGCGAGTGGCCTGTATCCTGTTCAGCTCTTTCGAAGCTGTGCTCTTCACTTCTGTTTCCAGTGTGAGCCAAGAGCAGTATGAGGAGCTGTCACACTTCGGGCTTTACTCTGGCTGAGTGTTTGTGTTGAAAGCCTGGCCAGAATGGCAGGATGAGCAGCAGGGGTCAGAACCTGGAGAGGAGATGATGGCGAGGGTGGTTGGATGGCTTAATACTGTCATCATTTGACGTCGCTGTCTGATTCAGCCGCCCCTGTGAAATGCAGATCTCCTCTCTTGACGTTTTCCACAGACAGTGTCTGCCTTGGACTGTGTTTTGTTTTCTGTTCTTTTTAGTAAAATGTCTTAGACATCTTTGAGAAGAATAAAAAACCCAACCCAAACCACAAAACAACTAGAGAAGATTGGGGTTTTGTGAGGGGAGAGAGGACTGCAGGGCTTTTTTTTAGTGCAGTCTCACTACGGTCAGAATTTCAAACTCTGCAGTGCTGCAACTTTTTATTGGGACTGTTTTGTCAGAATCACAGAGCATTAGACTGGAAGTGACCTCAAAAGATTATCTAGTCCAAGATGGAGTCAGCAGACAAACCGGGCTGAAAGGCTGATAATAACATTGGAGTTAGTACCCTGCAGATCAGTCTTAGGTGGGTTTTCCTTGGTGTTGCATGAAATACCCACAGGTGCTGCCTGTAACTTAGCTCTGAACAGGAACACCGAAACCGGGAGGCTTGTTGTTTCTGAGGAACCAGGGTAGAGAGTTGCGTTGCTTTGTCTTCAGGTGTGCTCGGCACTGGATGCCGCGTTGGTTCCGAGCACCGGTTTGTTCCTGGGGGTGAAGCCCCACGTGGATCAGCAGGAGGTCTGACAAGCAGTGTCAGTGCACTTCCTCATTCTGTGGAAGTCCCTGAAGCTGTCTCCATCTCTTTGGCAGAATCGACCGCAAGATGTCGAGCGCTCATACGAACTACAGGCTGGATGAAGCCCAAGCTATAATGAGCGAGCTGCGCACCATAAAGAAAGCCATATGCACGGGAGAAAAGGAAAGGCAGGACCTCATGCAGGTAAAAGGGACACTGCTGGACTCTCCTCTTAAGTTCCCCTGTCAAGCCACAGGTTAATCCCAGGCGTTTTCACGAGCCGCTCTGCCAGTACAATTTCAAATACAGTGTGCACAGAAGCCGTCATGCAAGCTTGACATTGTTTTGTGAGCAGGAGCGTGAGGAACGAGAGGAATCGCAGAACAATGAGGGCTTGGAAGGGACCTTGAAAGACCATCCGGTCCAGGCTGCATGCCACAGCAGGATCCCCTAGATCCAGTCACACAGGAACGTGGCCGGGCGGGTTTGAAATGTCTCCAGAGAAGGAGACTCCACAACCCCCCTGGGCAGCCCCTTGCAGTGTCACCCTCACTGGGAAGAAGTTCCTTGTCATATTGAGGTGGAACCTTCTCTGTTCCAGCTCACACCCACTGCCCTTTGTCCTATCATCAGACGCCCCTGAGCAGAGCCTGGCTCCATCCTCCTGCCACCCACCCATCCCATATTTGTCAGCGTTCGTGGGGTCACTGAAATACGGGCAGTTCAGACGTAGGTCCTGGCAGCGGATCTTTGTCTTACGTAGAACCTTGTGGCGGGTCAGGCAGCGGTGTCAGATGGGACGTGGCTTTATACCAGTGAGATTTTTCTAATTAAGTGTTTAAACTCTCTGCTTCTCTAGAGCCTGGCCAAGTTGACAGATGGGTTCAGGAACAGCTGTTGTATTGCAGATTCGCTGCAGGATCTCCAGCACAATTCTGCTTCGCTCAGCGACTCCTGCTTACCTCAGCAGCACTGTGATGCTTGTTCTCAGACGGACATCACTGGAGAGGTATGTGTCCCGTGGGAGACGTTTGGGCACAGAGCACGCTGCTGCTGCACTAGAGTGGCACCCTGTTATTTCTGGATTGACTGAAGAGGTGGTGGCTGCAGCAGAACGAAGCACCCAAAGCAGCTGGAGGAGTTGTAGCCCAAGTGCATGTTCTGCAGCTGCTTCAAGACTCGTGTTTAAAACGCAGTGGTGATCAAAGTGTTGGGTAGCACGTCGCAGTGCAGGGAGCGTAATGACTTGTGACTCAACTCTCCACAAAATAGCTCTATCAGCTAGTGAAACATTTCCTTTACAGTGCTCCTGGTTTTTTGGGCTGAGATGAAGGGCTGTGAGCACTCATTAATGACTTGGTTTGCTAACTCTTGGGTCCTAATTTACAGAAAGGGCTCATTGATCTCCTCTGTTTTTAGCAATAAAGCAGTTCTGTGTTTGTAAAGCATGAAATTTGTCCTGTTGCTGCTTAAGCACTGAGGTTTTGTAGTGAGTCCAGTAAGTGATACTAATACAACCCTCTGTTTGTTGTGTTTCTTATCTCTCCCTCTTTTTCCTCCCTTCTCCTTGCTCCTCAACTCTGCAAAAGTTTGGTTTTGATGACAAAACAAGACTCGTGGACAAAGTGCGGCTGAACTGGCAGTACGAAGAGGCCAAGAAAAGGTAATTAAAGAGACATTTATTTGATTTATTTTCATTTCTTGAGATTAGTCGAGTTGCAACCAATTTCCTAGCTGCGGTGTCTTCAGGAAGACTAATTTTCTTACTGTTGGGTCGCTCACAGATAGTAAAAGCTTGGGTAAGCTGAAGACTCTGTTAGGAGATTATTGTGTTTGTTTGCAGAGATAAAGCTAAACGTCTGCACTTGTGTAAACAGAAAATCGCAGCAGTTTAACTGTTCTGCTTGTTTCCCCTTGTTCTCACACTTCAGTGTAAACAGTCTTTAAATTGCTACTTATCAGCATCGGGGTGTCAGTACCTCCAGAGCTCTGCACACCTGTGTTCTAGGTTCAGTGTGCTGCAGTCATCAGCTCGGGGTCACAGAACATTAGGGGTGGAAGGGACCTCGAGAGATCCCCCATCTCAGCAGGATCCCCTAGATCCTCAAAACAGAACATTAGGGTTGGAAGGGACCTCGAGAGATCCCCCAGTCCAATCCCCCCACCTCAGCAGGATCCCCTAGAACCACAGAACGGAACAGTAGGGATTAGAAGGGACCTCGAGAGATCTCCCAGTCCAATCCCCCCACCTCAGCAGGATCCCCTAGAACCACAGAACGGAACAGTAGGGATTAGAAGGGACCTCGAGAGATGCCCCTGGGTGGCAGCTGTGACAAGAGTCTTGGTATTCAGCAACAGCGTGCTCGCCGCTCTGGAACAGCAGCCTTGTTGTGCCCGCCGCGTCGTGCGGCGGTAAGCAGCCTGCAGCTCTTGGGTGGCAGTGCGCGCAGCTCGCTGCCCCGCCGGCTGTCTCGGTGGGTGCGTTCTCCATTTATCATGCATTCCTTCCCCTGAACTCGCTGGCGGTTCTGTAGGGCTTTTGTCTCCAGTCAGCATCTGTGTGCTCGTTCTCCTTGGGCTGGCCAAATACCCACTGTTACTGCACCGCGTGGGTGACGGAATGTGCTGCGATGGAGTACCGCCCGCGCAGTGGAACGTGTGAGTGCTGCAGCCTGTCCCAGCGGCACGGCAGCGTTTTGCGGCTGCTCGTTGTGGGAGGAAGCACGGAAGCACAGAGCAAAGGAGTGCGATGGGCAAACACTCTTGCTGCCAAGTTGTAGCAGGATACTTGTAAAAGGCACCGCAGGAGGAAGGTTTATCTGCAGGGACATGGGGCTGGATGGTCTTTGGAGGTCCCTTCCAGTCTCTAATGTCCTGTGATCCTCTCCCTCAGGGGCAGCAGGAGCAAAGCCCCACCGTCCCCCTGTCAGTGTGCTTTGCTTTAGCCACTTATGTGCATCTAGGCAGGTATGAGCAGGGGATTTGCCGTACGGAGCAACAGCTCCGTGTGTGGTGTCTGAACAAGGAAATCACAGAGCAGTACGGGTTGGAAGGGACCCCAAAAGATCATCTAGCCTAGTCCCCCCACCACAGCAAGATCCCCTAGATCCACTTGCACAGGAACATGGCCAGGCAGCTTTTAAATATCTCCAGAGAAGGAGACTCTACAACCCCCCTGGGGAGCTGCAGTGTTGGGATTGCTCCCTCAGCCTTTCCTCAGCAGGGAGATGCTCCCCTCCCTTCCTCATCTCTGTGTCTCTGCGCTGGACTCTCTCCAGCAGCTCTGTGACCTTCTGGAGCTGAGGGGCCCAAAACTGGACACAAGATTCCAGATGTGGTCTCACCAGGGCAGAGTAGAGGGGAAGGAGAACCTCTCTCCATCTGCTAACCGTCCCTGTTCTGATCCACCCCAGGATGCCCTTGGCCTTCTTGGCTACCAGGGCCCATTGCTGGCTCCTGGCCATCCTGCTGGCCACCAGGTCCCCCCCCGGTCCCTTTCTCCTACACTGCTCTCCAACAGATCAGTCCCTAACCTATACTGCTACCTGGGGTTGTTCCTGCCTAGGTTACAGAGATCATTAGGGGTTGGAAGGGACCCCCAGAGGTCTTAGAGTCCAGCCCCCCTGCTCGAGCAGGGTTGTAGAACCTAAGAGAACCCAGATGCCAGACTTCACGTATTGGTAGCAGCGTTCCGGTACCGCTACGGTGGTCAAGTGTTTTCCTGTTCAGGTTCATTTCATTTTGTAATTTCACTTGGAGTTAAATTCAGCTGATTGGCCCCGTATTCTGCCGAGCTAACCCGAAAGTCTGATTCGGGCCCGAGGTAATTTGGCTGATACCACACGAGTGTCCGCCTCAGCCGTGTCAGCCGAACCTGAATCTCCTCGCGTCGGTTTGCCGTTGGCCTGTCAAGGGGAACAGAGCCCTGCTCCTGAACTGGTTTGCCTGCGAGCCAGGGAAGTTACCAGTTCCTCTCCTGCGTTGGTTTTAGCAGACTCTGCAGTCTTCCTGGAGGTGAATTCCTGATCTGCAAAGGCCAGCGGACTCTGTAAAGGTTTTATGAGCGTCTTAAGCCAATTTAAGAGCTCCGTGTTACGGAATCAGGCTGCCAGGAGGGCTGGATATTCTGCAGAGCGTTCTCGTGGTGTCTGCCAAAGCCACAGTGGCACATACCTGCAGGAGCAGCCAAAGTCGACACAGTGCAGAAGTCCTGTGTGAGCATCTGGCTGGGCTCCCCAGAGTCTTGTTCTTTCCACGTCTTTCTTCCCGCTTCTCTAGCCTTATCCTCTTTGGTTATAAGTCATAATCTGCTCTCAAGAGAGTCCATAAATAACAGGACCCTGCAGAGATTTGGTGCTGGGCTCTTCTCACAGGTCATTAGCAACAGAAGCAGAGGGAAGGGCTTCAAGCTCCAGCAGGGGAGGGTTAGACTGGACGTCAGGAAGAAGCTCTTCCCAGAGAGAGTGGTCAGGCAGTGGGATGGGCTGCCCAGGGTGGAGGTTGAGTTCCCATGACTGCATGAATTTAAAAGACAGAGGTAGTATTAGGGGATCTGGTTTAGGGGTGAACTTGTAGAGTCGGGTTGAGGTCTCCCCTCAGCCTTCTCGTTCTCAAACTAAACAGCCCCAGCTCTCGCAATCTCGCCTCATCAGATTTATTCTCCAAGTCCATCACCAGCTTCATCGCCTCCTCTGCACTCGCCCCAGCACCGTGATGCCTTGCCTAGGACCACCGGTTTAAACCTTTGCCATCCCACCCGTGTCCCTCTGCTTTTCTGGCTGACAGAAGCAGTTCTCTTCCTCTCCAGGTGCAAGTTTTAAATACCAATCTAAGTGGCAAGTCGGTCTGCCTACCTAGGAGACCGGTCATTTGATGCCACCTACTTGAGCATGGAATGCAGGCTCCGCAGCCCCGGTTATGCAAGGATGGGAACGGGCAAAGTGCCTGGAATTCTGATGCCTCAGAATTAACTGTTCTGGCCCCAGGAACAGGTTAGGGATGGGCTGTGTCAGCAGGGATGTCAGGATCACAGAACATTGGGGATTGGAAGGGACCTCCAAAGATCATCCAGTCCAATCCCCCCACCACAGCAGGAGCAAGTCTTCCCATTGGGCCTCTGTGCCTTTTGGTTTTGCCAAAAGAAACGGGTGACATTTCTAGCTCTGATGCTCTTCCTAATCCTGAGTGAGAGCTCAAAATTTGGTTTGAGCAGAGCATTTTCTTGACGTGTCCTCTGTGGAATCAGTCCTTCTGCTGCTGTTTCACCTAGTTGCTGTTGTCACTAGAGAAGCATCTCCCCCTTAACCACTTCTGACTGCACTTCTGAAGTGTGAGAGTGGACTAATGCGCTGTGAAAGGATGTTCAGCCTCATCAGGTGTTCAGGCAGCAAATGCAAGAGCTCTAAAGTATTTATTGGTTTATTAAAAATGAGAATGATGTGAAAAATGTGAGAAGGACCTTCTTCCCGGTGAGGGTGATGGAGCCCTGGCAGGGGCTGTCCAAGGGGGCTTGTGGAGTCTCCTTCTCTGGAGACGTTTCAAACCCCCCCTGTTCCTATGTGACTGGATCTAGGGGATCCCGCTGTGTCAGAAAGAAAGAATCCTCCCAGACGCCTCTAAGTTTGTGTCACAGTTCAGGAAAAAGAAAAACCACAGGATTCAGCGTTCTTCACCTGTTAGTTTGTCCTGTGAATTGCCTTAATCTCTGCCTCTTCTGCGATTTGAAATGTGTTTCTCCTCTTTTAAAGAGTTTCGAATATACAGCAGCAGCTGGCCTTGCTAGACAACGAGTCTTGGCCGGGGATGGCTGAAGCGGACAGGGACCGGCTTCAGCTCATCAAAGAGAAAGAGGCTCTTCTTCAGGAGCTGCAGCTCATCAGCCAGCAGAGACGATCCCCAGAGGACATTGCACGTTTGGAGGAAGAAAAAAGGCGCTTGGAGGATGAAATTCAGCGGGCTCGAGCAACATCTGCACACGGGGCCACCGAAAGGTTTGGGAACCTCAGTAGTTTTTTAATCTGCTTTTGTAACCTGTGGTAAACCCACGGGCTTGAGGAAAACACCGTGAGCCCAATTTCATGTCCTCTGTTTAAAGATTAGTAGTGACATAATTGAGAGAGAACCTGTAAGGTAGGGTAGATGCTTGGACTCGATGAGCCTTCCATCAGCAGAACTTGAGAGCTCCAGCTCCCTTGAACAGGCTGACTTCGGGCAGTACGTGCAGGCAGTAAGCGGACAACCCGCGGCCAGCCTGCGGTTCCGTGCTCTGCCCTTCGCAGGGTTCTGCTGTGTCGTGACCTCGGCCTCCCGGCTGAGCCTGACAGACAAGGCTGCTCGTTCTGCACCGCGCTGTAGTAATTTTTACGTGTTGGTTTTGGGCCCTCCTCACAGGTAGTTCACGCTACGCTGGCGAGGCAGCGGGGCTGATTTTTCCATGTAGTGCTCACGCTGTGGAAACCAGCGTTCCAGTGTGATACTTGATCTTTCAAATGCTGGCAAAAAATTGGGCAGCAGTCAGAATAACCTTGAAAGACGCTCTATTTTTGTGCGGCACGCTGGGAGAAAGCTCAACTCTTCGTGGCCCAAATCTATTTGTCTGTTCATTTGTATGTTTTGGGCTCCAGAATAACCAAAACCACCTCTAATTCTGCTTTTCTGCTCCCATAATCATGAAATACCAAGAAGTTTTAACTTTTAAATAACGACCCATTCTGAATATTGTGTCCCATTCTGGGCTCTCCAGTTCCAGAAGGACACAGAGCTGCTGGAGAGAGTCCAGCGCAGAGATGAGGAAGGGAGGGGAGCATCTCCCTGCTGAGGAAAGGCTGAGGGAGCTGGGGCTCTTGAGCTGGGAAAAAAGGAGACTGAGAGGTGGCCCCGTTAATATTGATAACTATGTGAAGGGTGGGTGTCAGGAGGATGGAGCCAGGCTCTGCTCAGGGGCACCCAGTGACAGGACAAGGGGCAGCGGGTGTGAGGGGGTGAGAAGGACCTTCTTGCCCATGAGCGTGCCAGAGCCCTGGCAGGGGCTGCCCAGGGTGGTTGTGGTTCGCTGTGCTGCAGAAGAGCACTCACGGGTGTCTCTTTCCTTGCAGGATACTCTTACAGGAGAAGAGAAACTGCTTGCTTATGCAGCTGGAAGAAGCCACGCGTTTAACCTCATACTTACACTCCCAGTTAAAAAGGTGAGTTATGGAAAGCCAGGAGCTTTTGAAGTTAACTGCAGCAAAGAGTAAGCTGTGAAGTCCACACTGTAATGCTCTTGTGTCCGTGTGGCAGGTAAGCGAATGTTCTGCTGAAATCATACAGCTCACACGGTGGAAGGTGATGACTTGGGTGAAGTGTTGTGGTATTAGGGGTGGGTGGTCTTGCCAGGTTGTCATACATGTTTGATAGCTTTTTATGTGGATCATCTTCCTTCCTTGTGAGGAAAGGCTGAGAATGCTGGGTCTCTCTAGCCTGGAGAGGAGGAGACTGAGGGGTGAGGGTGTCAGAGCCCTGGCAGGGGCTGCCCCGGGGGGCTGTGGAGTCTCCTTCTCTGGAGCCGTTTCAAACCTGCCTGGGCTGTTCTTGTGCGACTGGATCCTGATGTGGCAGGAGAATGGGACTGGATGGTCTTTCAGGGGCCCTTTCAACCGCTGCTGACTGGATCTAGGGGATCCTAGTGTGGCAGAGGGATGGGACTGGATGGTCTTTTGAGGTCCCTTCCAATTGCTAATGCTCTGCGATTCTGTGTTTGACACTGTTCTAGTAAGAGTTGTGCTTGAGGCCAGGGCAAGAGACAGGTCTCAAAACGCCAGAGCGTCTGCCCGTGTCATGGCACTGAGTACACACAGAGTTGCCTGTGTGATCTGAACTGATGGTTGTGTGTTGGTGCTGGTGTTTCTGACTGTATCTGAAAGGGCCTTCTTTGTCTTCTCGTTCTTTGCCTGCCGCAGTCTGTCAGCCAGCACCCTCACCATGTCCTCTGGCAGCAGCCGGGGATCCCTGGCCTCCAGCCGAGGATCCTTGGCCTCCAGCAGAGGCTCCCTCAGCTCGGTCAGCTTTACGGACATCTATGGCCTTCCGCAGTACGACAAGGCAGACAGCGTTGCAGACTACGGGCAGCATTTGCGCTTCGACATCATTCCCTTCGAGTCCCTCGCGAAGGAAATGCCCTACGCTGATCCCGTTGGGCACGCGAATTTCAACAAGCAGCGGAGGTCTCTGGACACGCCGCAGTCCCTGGCGTCCCTGTCGTCGCGGTCCTCCTTGTCGTCGTTGTCCCCTCCGAGCTCACCTCTGGACACCCCGTTTCTCTCTGCGTCTCGAGATTCTCCCTTGGCTCAGATGTCAGAAGGTTTTGAGGAGATGGCAAGCATAGGAGCCCTGGAAATGCTCAGGGCGCAGAGCACAGCGTTGGGAGATGATGACACGCAAGGAATGAGCTCATCTCAGATGTCCACTTACTCTGTGGACAATGAAGGTCTGCGAGACATGGGCCCACAGCTGGCTGCTGTCCACAGTGCTGGAGGTGAGTTTCTGGAGGCGATGATTTTGTTCCAACTCAGATGTGGGGACACGTTTTCATAGCAGGTATCACACAGACCCAGGCACGGTAGAGCCTCTTACTCAGTTTGGTGGTACGTTAAAAATTATGTGGTGGACATCAGCCGTTCAAGGAATCGAGGAAGCTCCAACAGGGGAGGGTTAGACTGGACATCAGGAAGAGATTCTTCCTGGAAACAGTGGTCGGGGATTGGCATGGGCTGCCCAGGGTGGGGGTTGAGTTCCCATCCCTGGATGAGTTTAAAAGTTGTGTAGATGTGGTGTTGGGGGATCTGGTTTCGGGGTGACCTTGTAGAGTAGGGTTGGTGGTTGGACTTGATGATCCCAGGGGCCTTTTCCAACCTGAATGGTTTTGTGATTCTATGAAAGATAACCAGAGAATCATAGAACCATTAGGGATTGGAAGGGACCTCATCCAGTCCAACCTGCCTGCCACAGCAGGATCCCCTAGACCGAATGTATCACATCACCCTACCCAACCGTATTTGTCAGTTGGTGATGAGCGGGAGCACTGAGGAAAACCTTCTAACTCTGTATTTTGGGAAGAACCTCTCCACACCGTGCAGGACTACTTACTTGCTCAAAAAGCCCTCGAGTCCTGACTGCCCCCGGTTCCGTAACGCGGCTGGCATTGCCCAGAGGTACTGCTGCAGAATTTACACGGGCTGGATGTGAGCATTTCTAGTGCCCATACTGCAGCATTCAGACCAGAATAAGCAGGATTCCAGAGCCCAGAGTCAGGTTTCTGCTTCAGGTAGTGCCACGGAGAGGCTTCCTGAGGCTTCCGTCGAGCCTCAGATCAGACCGCAGCATGTCTTTGCCCATCGTGGTGAATGAAAAACGCTGGTAGTAGCTCATTTACAGCTCCTGTGTGTTTCCTAGAAGCGAAGGCCTCGTCCAAGGACCCAGGGACTAATAGGATAAGGGTCAGATTGCTGCTGTGGTTTTCCTTTTCTCCCTTGTCTGTCACGTTTCTGCACAGTCAGCAGTTCTGCAGACACCCCGGCAGGTCGTGTCGGTGCTACCTGCTGTCCCTGCGGGAGCGTCCAGCTCCTTCCAGGGGTTAGTCCAGGGGCTGCAGCCTTTCTCTGTGCTGTGTGGTGCTTTTTGAGGAGGAGTGTGTGCCCAGAACATCACCAGGCTGCCTTCTCTTCTTCCGAGATTTCTCTTGCAGCATTTGAAGACCATTGTTTGAGGTACACTTGTTTAAGCTTTCGGCTTTCTGGCTGGAGCCTGGACTCCGTTGCACTCCGCTCAAGTTGCCGCTGGATTTGGAGCCGCTCACTGGCTGGTGAATTTACAGTGGCTTGCAAGTGGCAGTTGGGAATTTCAAAATCATTTTACTCTTGGACTTTTTTCTCAAGGAATCGGAGGCATCACCCTCCTGGGTCACAGTTTGGGAGCCCTCAGATGGTGGGGAGGGGTTTGGTTTTGACTGAGGTGCTGTGCACTGTGCCTTGCCGCTGCCATCCCTTGGAGCGGTAGCGCGGTGCCTGCTGGAAGAGCAGAAAGGCTCTGCTGGGCCAGCCCTTCGGCCCCGTTCCCTCCCCAGACAAAACCTGAGGCAGTTCGTTTTTGCAGGTGTGGGGGGCCGGGAGGGCTAACCCTGAATAAACTGCACAGACTTTGCACTGAAGCAGCACTTGAGCAAGTTGGGGGATCTGGTTTTGGGGTGACCTTGGAAAGTAGGGTTGGTGATTGGACTGGACGATCCCAGGGGTCTTTTCCAACCCAAATGATTCTGTGAGTCTATGATTCTGAGTTCCAGTTGTTCCTCAGGAGCTGCAGTTTTGATGTTCAGATCTCCTGTCTGATTGTTCTAGCTCTGTCTCTGGGACAGACCGTGACACACTTGGGCGTGTGTGAGTAGAAGGGATGTCCCGGAGGGGTTCAGTCCATCGCGTTGGTAAAGCCTGGGAGTGGGAAGCAAAATGTTCATAAAGTGCCGGGCTGCAGTATCTGTGGTGTCTCTTCCTCCCTGTCCTAAAACATGTCGTTACAGTACTGGGCTGTAGTATCTTTAGTGTCTCTTCCTCCCTGTCCCAAAACGTGCTGTTGTAATACTGGGCTGTAGCATGTTTCCTGTCTCTTCCTCTCTACCCTAAAATAATCTCTCCAGTGCTGAGTTTCCTCTAAAGCCTGAACAGTCTCTTGTTTTGCCAACTCTCATCACGGACCTCGAAGGTGATTTACCCCTCTGTGCTTTTCATTTTGTCTCGTTTCTCATGCGGCACCACAGACAAATTCACTGTAAGTGAACCTGAAACTGCTTCTTGTGCTGGTTTTGCCTGGAGTTGCCGGCGTGTTGTGTTGTGTGAAGTGGTGTTTGGTTGGTTGTGTTATGTTGTGTTTGGGGTGTGGGTGGGCTGGCGGGGTATTTTGAGGTGCATGTGGAGAACCGGGAGAGTGTGCTACGCTTGGTGGTGGTTGACGTTGTGCTGCCTCTGTTGCATCACCCTGGCGACTCCCCTCGTGGCTGCGTCCGCCAAGCACATACGTGCAGGGCTGGGGTGCAAATCCTGCAGAGAGCATTCCGTGAGCTTCAGCTGTACTGCGTGGTGGTGGTGGTGCCTGACAGCATCACGGTGGGTAAGGCCTGCTTGTGTCTCTGCCTTAGCTTTCAGGAGAGTGTTTGACCCTGAACTGATGCCTTGCCGGCTGCCGTGCAGTCTTCGTGGTCTCTAGCTTGTGAGCTGCTTCAGGTTGATGGGTGCATTTTGTAGCTGATGTAATCTTGGGCACTGAGATTGTCTGTGAAGTTCAGTTTTCAACTGACTATTGTGTCTTGTAATCAGAATCACAGAACATTAGGGATTGGAAGGGACCTCCAAAGATCATCCAGTCCAGTCCCCCCAACACAGCAGAATCCCCGTGATCCAGTTGCACAGGAACGTGCCCAGGCGGGTTTGAAACGTCTCCAGAGAAGGAGACTCCACAACCCCCCTGGGCAGCCCCTTCCAGAGCTCTGGCACCCTCACCATGGAGAAGTTCCTTCTCATATTCATGTGGAACCTCCTGTGTTCTGGCTCACACCCACTGCCCCTTGACCACAGGAGCATATCCAGGTGGGTTTGAAACGGAGAAGGAGGCATCCCAGCGTGCCAGTGGAGACTAGCGAAGCACTTTGACACACCGTTTGTACACTGCCACGACGTTCAGCGTCTCGTGCAGTGACAGAGGTTGCTGGGAAGCTGTCGTGTTCAGACATCCCAGCAGAGCCTCCTGGCGACAGAGCTCAGAGGCGAGCCCCAAACCCACCGCCTCGCCCCGCTGCCACGGAGGAGGGCATGGCTCAGACACAGGCGTGCTGGCTCTCTGTGAACTAGCTTGAAGCGTGGCCCTGGGCTGCGGCGAGGGCGATGTGAGTGGCTCTGCATGCCGTGTGCTGGACCGCAAGGCAGGTGGTGCTGCCGGCAGAGGGACGCGGGCGAAGGGCGGCTCTTTCTCCAGGCGCACGGTCAAATGCTGATCGGGCTGTTACTAGTCAGCACGTACATCTCCTGGGCCAGAGATCACTAGTTCTCTGCTCTGGTGGAGAGACTGGATGGTCTTTCAAGGCCCCTTCCAGTCCCTGATGTTCTGTGATTCTGCAAATTCCTTCTTGCAGACGGGAGGACCGCAGGGTTGCTTGAGGATCCAAAGGCACAGAGAACTCTAATCCTGCTGATAGGTGGAAACTGCAGCTCCCAGCAGGACTCTGATTATTTTGGAACTTCTCTTGGGATCCTGTGCTGTAGTGTTCATGTGGGGCACTTTTAATTGTGAGGGACTTTTATCAAGCCTCAAGCCCTCACGTAGTGCTCTGGTGGAGCTTGGGTGGGAGGTAAGAGTGGCTCACGCTCCCTACCTCAGCTGGGCTCTGCAGCTGTTGCTCAGGCTGTGGAACTGCTGCTCTTGAAGGAGACTTGCCCGTGAGGTGCCAACAATTGGTTGTTGATGCCTTTAGTTAACAACAAAGGCACCTGACAAGCTGTTCCTTAGATTAAGACACGTTTCGGCCTTAGTTTGTGGTTCTCTCCGGGACTCCCAAGAAAACAGCCTCAGGTTGGGAGCTGTCACTGAGCTGCCAGTGGAACTGTTCGGCATTACCCCTCGTGCCTGTCCTGTGAAGGACTGGGAGCCGCTCCACCTGCTTGCCTGTGCACAGCTCCTTGTGTGACATAGTCGTCGCTGATACGGCCACAACATGAAAGCGATGCCCAGTTGCTGGTGCTGTGGGGAAGTGTGGAAGAGGGGTCGACTATTCCGCTGTCTTGCCTCCAGCCAGCTTTAAAAGTAATTCCCCTGACGTTTGGAGACACAGTGGCCTGAGCCAGCTGGAAACGACTGGCTGCTTTTTTCTACTGTAGAGAAAGCCTCTCAGACTGCTGTTAAGCCCTGGTACAAGCAGCCTGCTTTGAGACTTGTATCAGCAAACAGACGAGCACCAAGGCCCCCACTGTGC
The DNA here is from genome assembly GCA_013400115.1 of Rhinopomastus cyanomelas. Classification (NCBI taxonomy): domain Eukaryota; kingdom Metazoa; phylum Chordata; class Aves; order Bucerotiformes; family Rhinopomastidae; genus Rhinopomastus; species Rhinopomastus cyanomelas. Next base: position 216,518 of record VXBP01001727.1, on the reverse strand, counting down.
TCTCAGATGACTGTTGGTGGCTTCCAGCGTGTCGTACGCTCGTCGGCTGAGGCTGCCGTGTGCACGTGTGCTGAACGAACGCGGGTCTTCCTCCGGGATGCACGGTTCCACGAGGAGAGCAGTTAGTAGCAGTGCAGCTGGTTTGCACGTGGTCACATCAGGGAGGAGTCAGCTGCAGACTTCCTTGGGAGAAACTCTCCAGCCGGGTGTGCTCTGGGTCTGTAAATCAGCTGAGAAAGCAACGCAGAGCGTTTGTGCTGCTTTTTCCACTGCTTCTAATACGAGGAGTATTTCTCGCACAAGAGGCTTCCGTGAGCTGATGTTGTCTTTGCTTTTTTCCTCCACGACAGCTGTAACTCTGCGAGGAGACAGCGGTAGAAGATCGGAGAGGAGAGCCAGGCGAGTTTCAGCATGTCTCTCAGATCATTCACTGGCTAGTGACAGTGGCGTGTTTGAAGCGTTAAGCAAAAGGTCAGGTGTACAAACGCGGAGTAAGCTGGAAATACCCCTCTTCCACCACACGGCCCAACAGAATGTCTTTTACGTTCCCAGTGCACGCTCGGGATTGCTCAGGCGCAGCGACAGAGCTGCTGGGCTGCAAGTTTTAGAGCAAAGCAGCTCCTCACGTGCGGTTCCGCTGTCGTCTTTACGCGTGCTGTGTCCCCTTTGCTTTCGTGTCTCGAAGGGCTGACACCACATCCTTCTCTCTTGGAAGAGGGATTCCTCAGCTCGTTACTCGTAAATCAGTAACGTCGTTCCAACCCTCTGTGACTAAATGAACTTGTGCAGTGTGTGACCTCCTGAGCAGCATCTCGTAGAGGTGTCACTGCCTGGGGACACGGGCTCTCCGTGGTCTCAGGGCTCTTCTCCAGCCTAGACCATGCTATGATGCTGTGATTCTCTGGTGCTGCGATGGAAGGATGGATACAGTTGTCTTAACACAATTAACAGTAACTAGGAATAAGAGAAGGCTTTGAGGATGCTGCAGAGAAATTGAAGACAGACTAAATATTGAAATAACCAGAGTGTCTTGAAGGAGGTTTTCTAAAACCTCGGGTTTTAAATTGTGAGTCACTCCGTAGGTGTGTTTTTTGATCAGATTTCTCAGTTCCTGCTGTGTTACAATAACACCTTCTGTAATGCCTCCTGCATTACCAAGTGGCTGCTTCTGTCCACAAACAACAAGATAAAAGTTGATTTCGTTGTGTTTTATCAGCTTGGACCAGTCTGTAGTTTACAGTCCTCTGTGTTTCTGCAGGAATGAAGAGCTGGAAGAGCCCGGTTATAGTGATGCTGCCAGTGTTGAAGAACCGCAAATACACGTTGGATTTCTGTGAGTAGTTACTGCTCTTACTCCCTGTCAGCTCGGTCGGAATGGCTCACTGCTCTTCTTGGCTTTGGTCTTCAGCTTCTCAGGAAGCTGAACTGCAGTGGGTACTTCTGAGAAGCTCCTGAGCTGGCGGCCGGTGGCTTTGACGGAGCGGTCAATCACATGCCGCTCTGTGCTGGGAGTGTGCCCTACCCACAGTTCGTTCACTCTCCTTCCAGTGCTGGCTGATGAAAGGCTCTGAGTCCCACCCTTCAGCGCCCTTTCCGTGTGAGCGCCGTTAGTGAGAGCATGATACAGGGATGTGCCTCTGACGAGCGAGGCCTTTAGACGCTGGCGCTGGGCTCTTCTCACAGGGGACTAGCGACAGACCCAGAGGGAAGGGCTTCCAGCTCCAGCAGGGGAGGGTTAGGCCGGCCATCAGGAAGAAGTTCCTCCCGGAGACAGTGGTCGGGCCCTGGGGTGGGCTGCCCAGCAAAGTGTTGTGACCTGCTGACACGGGGACGCTCTTTTGCAGGCATGACAATGGGAGCGAATGTCTGTTGGTCCACGTGTTACAGCTGAAGAACTTCTCTAGTCTGGTTGTGAAGGAAAACTGCAAAATGTAAGCTGAAGTCTCCTCCCAGGTCTACTCACTGCTTGTTCTGTGCCACAGTCCTAAGTACCTTGGCTTCCTTTGTGTTCTTGCAAAATGACCCCATTTCTGGAGAGGATGGGCTTTCTTACGTAAAACGAGGCGTTCAGTTCTTTTCAGAGCAGCAGATGGAGGCGGTGATTGCAGGTTTCTTCTGCCATCCTTTGGTGTGGGTGGAAGAAACGGATCAGTGACACAGGGCTACTCGGTCACCTAAAGATAGGCTCGTGCTTCCTTTTGAAATAGCACAGCACCTGGCCTCCAGCTGCTGCTGCTGCTCAGGGCAAGGCTGCAGCTTTCCTGTAGACCCTGTGTCATCTTTGCCAGCTGCATGGAGATGCCTTGGATACCTCAGGGCATCTCAAGGGCCTCTTGGTGCCCCTGCACAGAAAAGTTGTCCTTCCCACATCAGCTTTGCTGGCCTTCTGTGTTAAGAATTCAAAGTAAATTCTGTGAGGAGGAGATGTAGGAGGCACAGTGGTGTTTCCCCGTAGCTTGCTTCCCCGTAGCTTGTTTCTCCAGCTTGAGGCTGGATATCAGAGCAAAGTTCTTCACTGTGAGGGTGGCTGACAGCTGGGATGGGCTGCCCCAGGGAGGTGGTGGGGGGCCCATCCCTGGAGTCACTGAAGGCCAGCCTTGATGAGGCTCTGAGCAGCCTGACCCAGGTGGAGCTGTCCCTGTGTAGGGGGGGTCAGACTGGATGACCTCTAGGGGTCCCTTCCAGCCTAGAACATTCTAGGGTTGCATGAAATGCAAAACAGCACCTTTGCCTGAATTGGGCTGTTTGGCTTTTCCCAGCCACGTGCGAGTTTACTTGCCACCGCTGGAGGCGGGCACACCCACCACTTACTGCTCCAGGGCTTTGGAATTCCAAGCGCCGTTAATATTCAATGAAGTTTTCCGCATCCCTGTGCATTCAAGTATTTTGAAGCTAAAGTCACTGCAGCTGTACATCTGTTCAGTTGACCATCAGCAGCAAGAAGAGCTATTGGTAAGTCGCCCTTTTCCCTAAAAGCCTTTTGCTGAGGGAAACTGAAAGGAGTTGGAGCAGAACTGGGAAGTTTAGAAAGTCAGCAGCTGATTTTTCGGTGTGAAGTGCTGGCCGACACTGACGTGTCCGTGTGTCCACTTGTTCGCCTACGCGAGTATCGTTCTTCTGTACAAGCTCTCCTTCTTATTTAGAGTTGAAGTTGGTACATTTCAGATGATGTACAGCTTGGAAGTGGTTAGGAAAATTAGCAGAGGTTGAGAATTCAGGAGGGGGGTGGTTAGCAGATCGAGAGAGGTTCTCCTCCTCCTCTGCTGTGCCCTGGTGAGACCACATCTGGAATCTTGTGTCCACTCCTGGGCCCCTCAGCTCCAGAAGGACACGGAGCTGCTGGAGCATCCAGCGCAGAGCTAGAGAGATGATGGAGGGAGGGGAGCATCTCCCTGCTGAGGAAAGGCTGAGGGAGCTGGGGCTCTGGAGCTGGGAAAGGAGGAGCCTGAGGGGTGATCTCGTTAATGTTGGAAAATATGTGAAGGGAGGGTGTCAGGAGGATGGAGCCAGGCTCGAGGTGGTTGAGTCGCCATCCTGGATGTGAGGCGTTGAGGGATGTGGTTTAGGGGTGAACTCTCAAGGTAGGGTGGATGGTTGGACTCGCTGATCCCAGGGATTTTTTCCAACCAGAGTGGTTCTGTGTCTGTCCAGTGTTGTGTGTTTGTCCTGTTGTGGTCACTGGTTTTTGTTGTTCTTCCAGGGCATCGCTCAGATAAACCTGACTGACGCCGAGAGTTCTGGCGAGATGCAGCTTCACTGGCACACTGTTCAGATCTTCGCTGGTTCGGACCCCCAGAGAGCAAAGAGCAAGACCCAGTGTGAAGAAAGCATTGCCCGGTCGTCTGGAAATGTAACTACAGTTAGAACAGTGTGGCTCTGAGAAACGTGATTGAGCTACTGTCATTGTCTGGTGGGCCTTTGGGTTCTGTGACCTTCTCCTGGGTGCGCTTTGGTTCGGAGGTGCGCAGGAGAAAACTGGGGTTAGCTCTTGTAGCACGAGGTGAGTTTTAAGAGTAATGAAAAGCGAGATCCAGTCCGGCCCGGTGCCTGAAACGGTGCCAGCTCGCCTCTGGGCCAGCTCGCCAAGCCCTCTGAGAGCGCTGCTGCTGCTGCTGCTGCTGCACTTCTGAGGTTTGGGAGAGAGGTGGTGCAGCTGCGGTCCCTGGGGGTTTCTCAACGCTTGGCTGCTCCTTGGGCAGCTTGCCGTGGCTGTTCAGCTTCGGGCAGGACGTCAGGCGAATGGCTGTCAGGTCTCTTCAGCCTTGCTGGGTAACGTTCCGCGGTGCGGTAGCGTGCAGCTCTTTGTGAGAAGCTGTGCTTAGAACGCTTTCTCTCTCTGAGTGTTAGGCACTAGAAGTGCTGGCGTGTTTGAGCGGGTTTGTCTGAAGCCTGGTTTGCTTGTGACATGCAGGATGCAGTGACAGCCCTGTTAGCTCGGACCACTGCCCAGCTGGAAGCGGTCGAGAGAGAGCTGGCAGAAGAGAGAGTGAAACTGGAATACACAGAGGAGGAAATCCTGGAGATGGAAAGGAAAGAAGATCAGGCAGAGGCTGTATCAGAGAGGTAAACGCAGTCGTTAAAGTCCTCCTCGAACAGCCAAGAGAAGTTTATACTGAGAATGTAGTCTGAAACACAGTGGGAGAAAGAGCAGGTCCTTACTCTGAGATCTGCTGCTGGTTGGTGTTAGGAGCATAAAATCCTGGTCCTGTGCAGTTCTGTGCAACAGGCAAGGGCTGCACTGGGATTAGCTGGCTGAGTTTCAGGGGCTTAGAGTCTGGGGAGTGGGAAAACACGGGAGTGGGATGTCTTCTCTCTTGGAAACCTCTGCGTTTGGATTGGAGAAATAATAGACTAAAATGAGAGATGAGAAACTGACCTGGATAGTGACAGCGTGGAAGTGACGCAGAACCGCCTGGATTTCGTTGTCGCTACCTGCAAACGTCTTGTGGTGTTCTGCCTCCAGGAGCTGGCAAGCGGAATCTGTCGACAGCGGGTGCAGTAACTGCACCCAGACTAGTCCTCCTTACCCAGAGCCGTTCTGTGGGGATCCGTTGGCTGGGCACGTGTTTGCACCTCCAGCAGGCCAGTACAGTTCGGGGAAAGCTCAGCCTCCACCGCTGAAGGTAATGAGAGGAGACGCTGCGGCACGGGAAGCACCACACAGCCCGGCACACGCAGAGAGCCCGGCACACACACCCGTGGGGTCACCCCTCAGGTGCCTTCTCTCCCAGCTCCAGGGCCCCAGCTCCCTCAGCCTTTCCTCAGCAGGGAGATGCTCCCCACCCTCCAGATCCCTGTGGCTCTGTGCTGGGCTGTCCCCAGGAGCTCTGTGTGCTTCTGGCACTGAGGGGCCCAGAACTCCGGGTAGATGGCATCATTTGCACATGACAGCAGTTCCTCATGCGCTGAGGCTCGAGCTCAGGTGGCAGCTTGGCTAGTGCCCCACTGCTAGTGCCAAATGCAGTCCACACACCCTGCAGCTGCATCTCGTGAGTTGTTTCGGTGAGGACTCCTGGAAGATAATCTTACAGCCTTGGGTGTCCTAGTTTTAAAGCCGTTTGGAATATGAGGCGACGCGTCCTCTGCTCTCAGTGCTCGTTAAGGGCTGAGCTTGGCTAGCAGAGCGGATTGTTTGCGTTCAATGCTGTTGAGGCGTCTGATTGTTTCTGGTAAGAGAACACAAGTTAAAATGGAACGCTTGTCCTTCTTGAAATTGCAGGTGGATAAGGAAACGAACACCGAGGACCTGTTTCCCGAAGAAGTGGCTGTTCTTCCGAAGGAGAGGACCAGCCGCAGGCCCCGGGGCTCTGCCTTTGTTCGCAGCAGCACCATTGTTCGTTCCCAGACCTTCTCGCCTGGAGCTCGAAGTCAATATGTTTGCAGAGTGAGTAAGGCTTGCAGAGAGTGGGGGAGGCTCCCTTTGAGTAGTTTCTTCCTCAGGCTTTCCTACGTCTGTAAGAACCACGTACGGCTGTTCAATATGAAACCGTCATCTTTCTCTTGAGTTTAACCATTGCAGTGGGGAAAAGGCCCCCGGCTCTTTTGAAGAGGTTAAACCTGGATCCATTTCATTTTGCATTTCAGAAGTTGTGAGAGAAGAAGATCTGAAAGAAGCCAGAGCCCTTTTCTCTGGCAGCCACAGGCATTAGGGCTGGGGGATTTTGCAGAGGCACAGTGCTGCCTGATAAGATGTGGAGCAGGGAGCTTAGAAGCCTCGTTTAGCTTCCAGGTGCCTGGAAGCTGGGGAAGGGGGACTGGGTGCCTAACTTTAGAGGTGCTGCGTGGACACCGCTGTCGCCTTGCTTGCTGACCTGAGTGGCAGGTGCAGGTTGCCCGTTAGAGCGGGACGGAGCGTTGCCGAGTGCACGGCCGCAAGGAGCAGACGGTGGGCGCAGCGGTGTTCAAGCTCACGTGAGCTGCTTGCTGTGTTCAACAGCACTTAGAAGCAGCTGGCTCGTGGGCCTGCACACAGCACGTGGGCGTTGGTTTTGCAGTGCTGGTGGAATCCACGTGCTTTGGGTGCGCTCTGCCGTGAGCTTGGAGGGCTCTGGTTCGAAAGGGCTTTTTCCTAGGCCAAGGGTCTGCTGGGTTTCACCCTCTTATTTGCACTACACAGAGTGCACCCGTGGGTGCCTTCAGCTCTTCAGTTTGATTTCTGGATCTCTGTGTGATACAAGGAGTGTGAGTGAAGCACACGCACAGCCCAGAGCAAAGAAGTGCACAGAGATAGGGAAACACCCGCACTCACGCTGCATTTGCTTAACATCAGAGAGGGAAGAGCAGTGGGAGGCTGTTGCTTAGCAGTGACAGCAAGTGCTTGAGGAAAAGACGCTGCTGCCTTTAGCCCCCGCCCTGCCCCTCTGCTCTTTGTGCTCAGTTCACGTTGTCTGGGGTTGGTGTTGGTGGAATATTGTTAGTATTGGTGAAGCTTAACTGTTAGACTCTGGTGGGCTCGGTGTTTCCTTGAGTTACTGTGGTAACGGAGCCTGAAAGCTGTTGAGTGTCGTCGTGTGGAGATGACTGAAGCCGAAACCGCCGTGAAACAAGGCGGCTTCAGTTCGTTGCAAAAATCGTGCCCCGAACGCAGAGTAGACTCCAGCGAGTCCCGGTTCCTCGCTGGAGACATCCTTGTAAGCAGCCTGTGCTCTCCTGTCTTTTCTAATCAGCTCTATCGTAGTGACAGCGACAGCTCAACTCTGCCCAGGAAGTCTCCCTTTGTCCGGAACACGTTGGAGAGACGTACGCTACGGTATAAGCAGGTAAGCCCAGGGAACTGGGTTCTCTGCCGCGCTAGGCTGTGGGAACAGTGGTGGTTTCCTGCCTGGAGTTGCTAGAACACCGGTAGTGTGTTCTGTCTGAGCTTTGGATGTCCATCAGCTTCACTTAGTTCAACATTTACAGCCAAAAGGAGGCTGTGTGCAGAAGGCGGTAGACAGCATCAACTGAAGACGCGTAGGTGTAGAAGGGAAGTGCCCTGCAGCTCGTTAGCTCTGGGAGTACAGAGCAAAACCCTGTGTTGAGAGAAGGCTGAGAGTGAAGTCTGCACAGCAAACGTAGACTCGAAGTAGCTGAGGGCAGGCTGGAAGTGGTGTGGAGAGTAACCTGTTGTGCCTTGTGTTCTTCTTGCAATAATTCAGCAGTCCTGCAGATCCTCTTTGGCTGAGCTCATGGCAAGAACGTCCTTAGACCTGGAGCTGGATCTCCAGGCATCCAGAACTAGACAGAGACAGCTAAATGAGGAGATATGTGTCTTAAGAGAGTTGAGACAGCGTCTGGAAGATGCCCAGCTCAGAGGGCAGACAGACCTCCCGCACTGGGTGCTTCGAGATGAGCGGTTCCGGAACTTGTTGAAGGAAGCAGAAAGGCAGGTAAGGTGACATCAGGTGGACTTCCAGCGTGCTCAGAGGCTTCTGGCTTCGGGTTCTCTCGAAAGTGACGAGATGCCTCAAGAGCTGTTTTTGCACAGCGTCAAGCAATGAGTGTTTCAGGGTTTAAATGTTTAGTGCGTGAGTTTAAACGTGGAATGGATGAGTTCATTAGATGTTGGGTTTAGGGGTGACCTTGTGGAGTCGGGTTGCTGGTTGGACTCGCTGATCCCAGGGGTCCTTTCCAACCGGAATGATTCTGTGAGTTCTTCTTTACTCATAAAGGTAGCACAGAACTATGGGGTTGGTGATTACCAAGCAGTGGGTTTATTTGAGGACGGTTACTGGAGAGCGGTGCATTTTGTTTTGCTTTGTTCTGGGCTGCCTTTGTTGTAGGCACTTATTCCTGGAACTGAAATCATTTCCTTCCTTGTCGAAGAAACGTTGCTGGTTTGATCACAGAATCACAGAATCGCTCTGCTTGGAAAAAACCCCTGGGATCATCGAGCCCAGCCATCTCCCCTGTCTTACAAGTTCACCCCTAAACCACATCCCCCAACACCTCGTCCAGACAATCTTTAAACACACCCAGGGACAGCAACTCAGCCACCTCCCTGGGCAGCCTGTTCCAGGGCCTGACCACCCTTTCTGGGAAACAATTCTTCCTGGTCTCAAGTCTAAACCTCCCCTGTTGGAGCTTGAGCCCCTTCCCTCTTGTTCTATCACTAATTGCTTGTGAGAGGAGACCAGCACCAATCTCTCTGCAATGTCCTTTCAGACAGCTGTAGAGAGTGAGGAGGTCTCCCCTCAGCCTCCTCTTCCTCAAGCTAAACAGCCCCAGCTCTGTCAGTCTCTCCTCATCAGACTGACTCTGCAGGCCCTGGTATTTTGTGACACAAGCACTCGGAGTGTTCCCTAAGCACGTGGCTCATTTTCTCCTGTTCTTGGGGGGAAATCGCACAGGAAGAACCCCCCACCAGAGACGAGTGACCCTACATTGATGTTCAGGTCCTGTCTGACAGATTTGTGAGCAGCCAGTTTCATCGATTGAATAAATATCTGCCTGAAAAGCACAAAGAAATGGAAGCAAGCTGTGACCCCTTTGGATTTGTGATTGTTGACGAGAGCGGCTGCTTCACACAGCCTGTCTGGCTTGACTGCAGTGACGGGGGAAATTCAGTTCACTGAACCCGCTGCCCTCTGGCTTCGCTTTTCACAGGACCATGTAAAGCCCTGTTCTCTTGTTTTCAGACCAGACAGACCAAATTTGAGCATCACCAAGAGCAGGCAGCTGAGAAGATGCTAAAGAAAGCGTCTAAAGAAATATACCAGCTGCGTGGGCAAAATCAGAAGGAGCCTATTCAGGTGCAGACTTTTAGGTAAGTGCTGATGAGTGAAGTGGTTCGGTTGTGCTTCAGTAGAGAGGGTAAAGCTCCTTCTCTGAAGAGTTGAGCTTCCATTCTGAGCAACCTCTGAACACGCAGTCACAGAGCATTAGGGATTGGAAGGGACCTCGAGAGACCACCCAGTCCAGTCCCCCTGCCACAGCAGGATCCCCTAGCCCAAGCCAGTCTGTTGGTTTGTACCCATACGAGAACTTGTGGAACGGAGGGGCCCGGAGCTGGACGCACCCTTCCAGATGCGGTCTGGCGAGGGCAGAGCAGAGGGGGAGGCAGAAGTGTGCTTGTGGGGAGCAGCAGGAGCTGGTCCGACTGACGTCCCTCTCGCCTGGTTCGGCCGCAGGGAGAAGATGGCGTTTTTCACGAGGCCAAGGATCAACATACCTCCGCTGCCGGCTGACGACGTGTGACCTGCTGCTGTGCAGGCGTGGCGTGGTCGTCGCTCTGGTGTCGGTGCAGTTGCCAGATCAGCCGGGTTCCTCACAAAGGGAGGACACTCGTGCAAAGCTGACGCAGACCTTTGTAAGAGAGAAAGGCCCCCTCTATAAATAGCTCTACCTACATACCTATTTTGTCGTAGCGACCGCAGCAGGGCCTGGGGTTTCCTTGCTGTGAACCTGACGTCTCTGAAGACAGCCTGTTCTGTAAGAGATCGACTCTCCGTCACGAGCGCGTGTACAGTTTTTATGCCGTTTTATTTGACTTTAAGGGCTGGAAGACAGAAACAAAGTGAGTTCAGGCAAATTCACTGTCGTGTAATTTATTTATAGTGCCTTTTTTTTCCTTGAAGGAAAATACCTACTTTAAGATGTATTTTAAGACTGAAATTTTGTTCTTCAGTGTTTGTCATGCAGTCGAATGGAACCGTTGAGCTGGTTTTGTTTCTGAGACCCGAAATGCAAATCCTGTGTCGGAAAGCGTCCCTCTGTGCAGCTTTATCGCCCGCAGCTTGTTATGTACCTCGCAGCCTTTAGCACCGGCCCTGCCGTAGCCAGCGGGGCCGTGGCCCGTGGCCGAGTTCATTTGCATGTCCTCCCCGTGCACTCAGAGTTTTTCATTTCAGCTGCGTCTGAAGTCCCTTTATATCCTCAGCTAGAGTCTGTTTCAACGGAGGAAGGAAAAGGGTGGCAGGTCTTCATTTTGCCGTTGGTTGAGAAGGGGGCGAAAAGAGCCGGGTGAGCTCGCTGTGTGGAAGGATCCTACAGGAGCGCGGCAGCGCCCTGTGCAGTTCTGGGGAGCGACCTGACCCAGGCAAGTGCGTGCCGGCTGCGTTTGGAAAGCAGCTGCCTCAAGCAGGGTGTGCTTTGAGGTTGCTGCTTGCAAGCTCTGTTGAACAGCGGCACCTTCCCAGGTGCTCGGTGTCCAGGAGGGTGCAGCTCACTCAGTGGCCAGTTGGACCAGCTGAAATCCAGTAAGGCATCACCTCAGTGGTGCCTGTGGGTTTTAATGACAGACCGTCACCCTGCATTCCCGAGAAAGGCAGTTTTGTGTCCCCGCATCCGGCAAGTATGTAAAGACCCTTCCTTGCTAAGCTCCCGCGATAGAGTTGCGCGTGTTTTCCTAACTACGCAGTCGCCTGCAAAGAGAGAGAGGTGCCCAGCACAGGACTGGCTCTGCAGACTGCTGGAATCCCCCAGAAGGAAGCTCGTGCTGTCCCTCGCTTAACGGTCGAATCGATTCCAGGTTTGGATGCGTCAGGAAGGGCAACCGGCAGCAGCAAGGACGTGGCTGGACTTGGCAGAACCAGTCAGAGTGTTTCCAGATGCTCTGTGTTCTTTGCGTGGAGGGAATCCTAGAATCACTAGGGATTGGAAGGGACCTCGGCGGATTGTCTAGTCCAATCCCCCCCAACAGTTAACACCCTGTCAAAGATCAGGAGAACCTGAAAGTGACACCAAATTGCTTTTAGGCAGAAAGTAATGACTGAGCATCAGGGACTGGAAGGGACCTCGAGAGATCATCCAGTCCCATGCCCTGCCACAGCAGGATCCCCTAGATCCAGTCGCACGGGAACATGGCCAGAGGGGTTTGAAATGTCTCCAGAGAAGGAGGCTCCACAACCCCCGTGGGCAGCCCATAATGGGAACGAGAAGGCTGTGAGCTGAAATCACTAAGCAAGGAGGGTGATTCACGCCGAGGTTAAGTGTCAGGGTGGCAGACACCAGGCAATGTGGTAGTGCAGCAAAACGTGTGGAGCTGGAGCACGTTGAGCGTCGTCACGCTGGCCGTCCCGCAGTCCGGTTCTGCCGGTAAGCTTCGGGCTGGAGGAGGGTTGGGCTGTGCCTTGGGCTCCTTGGTCACGAGTGGATGTGTTTGGAAACTATGCAGATAAAAAGCCAAGCTGCCTCAGACATGCCTCGTGTTTGGGTAAAAGTCGGGGGACAGCAGTCTGTCAGTGTCCGTCCTTGGGAAGACCGGTCCCTTGGGATTTCCCGTCTCACTTTCAGTGGAGGGGCCCTTACACAGGAGTGTTCATCCCAGTTACCACCCAGTGACAGCAGAGGTGCTGAGAACAGACCACACAGGGTTCCTGTGAGGGCGGGCAGACACTCTGTCCATGGAGGGCCTGTGGACTTAACTGAGCCCGGCCCGGAGCAGCCTGGTCATGTTAGACCCACTCTGAGCAAGGGTTTGGGCAGGGACCTCCCTTGAGTTGTTGTGTGAAGGGGCAACATCTGGCGGCCTCTCAGTCAGGGGGTCCACTGGTGGTTGAAGGCTGTGAGACTTGTCGGTGTCACTGGTGGGCCTGCGATTCTGGCCGCTGTGACGAGTCCTGTCTGGGCGCGGTGACGAGTCACCGGATTCAGTATTCATCTCTCTTGTTGTCGTCGCAGCTCTGTATGATCGTGTCATTTTTGTATTATTTGAAAGTATTTCTTCTACAGAATAAACCAATTTGCCATAAACAGCCGCGGAGTTCGTGGTGCCTTCAGGGGTGCAGTGGCGTTGGGTGCGGTGGTTTGGCTGGCGAGGTCTCCATCGAGGAAGCTCTGTGTGGTTGGAGTGAATCTCCAAACAAAGCACCAGGGAAAGTACGAGAGGAAATCGTGACAGCACATCGATTGCCCCTGTGATCGCAGTGTCGGCATCCTGCAGTCTAGCAGAGCATCCTGTGGTTTGATAGCCAGGGCGTCGTCCAGGGAACAGTCAGAGCTTTTTGACACGGTAAGCTGGTGCTGAAGGAGGCTTTGAGCCCATCCCTAGAGCATCATGTGTATCCAGGCAGGCGGCTGAATCCTACTTGGAGAGGGATAAAAGGCACAGACGCTTTTTGCAGAGCCACAGAACATCAGGGATTGGAAGGGACCTCAAAAGGTCACCCAGGCCTGTCCCTCTGCCACAGCAGAGTCCCCTACATCCAGTCACACAGGAGCATGGCCTGGCAGGTTTTAAACATCTCCAGAGGAGGAGACTCCACAGCCCCCCTGGGCAGCCCCTGCCAGGGCTCTGGGACCCTGACCTGGAAGAAGGTCCTTCTCACATTGATGTGGAACCTCCTCTGTTCCAGCTCACGCCCACTGCCCCCTGTGCTGTCATTGGGTGCCCCTGAGCAGAGCCTGGCTCCATCCTCCTGACACTCACCCTTCACACACTGATCAACATTCACGGGGCCACCTCAGTCTCCTTTATTCCCAGCTCCCTCAGCCCTTCCTCATCAAGGAGATGCTCCACTCCATCACCTCTGTGGCTCTGCACTGGACCCTCCAGCAGTTCTGTGTCCTTCTGCAACTGAGGAGCCCTGAACCGGGCACAAGATTCCAGCTGTGGTGTCACCAGGGCAGAGTAGAGGGGAAGGAGAACCTCTCTGGATCTGCCAGCCAGCCCCTTCTGGTCCTGCTGACATCTGACTCCTGTCCCTGCCCAGTGTTTGCAGTGTGACAGAGTTGAGGTTATTTTTAAACGCTCTGCTGGAAATAGTCTTTTGAAGCAGCAGCAGCAGCAGCAGCGATCTCTGCCTCACTGCTGTCAGGAACAACAACAAGAAGATCTGTGATGGGTATGTTGGTGGGGGCTTTGTTAGGAGAAGGGAGTTCTGAATGCATGGAGTTCTTGCTGCAGTTCTGTAAGGGCTTCGGGGGAGCTCAAGGTAAGTGCTGCGTCGAAAGAGCAATTGTGGAGCATCGGATAGGAAACAGGGCATCGAATGCCTCTTTGGGGACCCAGTGAGCTGTACGTTTGCTTTCAGCAGATAGGAAACTGACTTCAGGTTCTGGGGAAGAGGGCTCTTTACAGCTGGTTCTGGCTCCAGCCTCCCTTTGTAGAGTCAGACATCTTTGGGAGGAGGAGGAAAGTCTTTCCTGAGAGACCTGACAGCCCGCAGCCCAGCAGAAGCAAGAGCAGTGCTTTCCAAAACGTCAGCTGAAGAGTATCTTCTTCTCAAGACCACTGCATTGACCAAGTGTCATTGGAAGAAAACACCAGAGAGAGGAGAAGTTTTGATTTTGGATTCTGTAAGTACCAGGTGATTTGCTTCCACTTTGGAAAGATCTCAGGATCCTTGGCCCTGAAAGCTTCAGAGGGAGGAGCAGGTTCTGGCTTCTTGTGTTTTCACAAGGTCACAGAACATGAGGGGTTGGAAGGGACCTCGAGAGATCACCCAGTCCAATCCCCCCTGCCACAGCAGGGTCCCCTAGATCCAGTGGCGCAGGAACACGGCCAGGTGGGTTTGAAACGTCTCCAGAGAAGGAGACTTCACAACCCCCCTGGGCAGCATACTTGACCACAGAGCTGCTGGAGAGAGTCCAGCGCAGATCCATGGAGATGATGAAGGGAGTGGAGCATCTCTAGGGTAACGATCCAACCTAAAACCATAGGATGGTGATTCGAGAAGTTGTGTAATAGGTGCAGCCTCTAGACTGGAATCCAGCAGTAAGTTGTCACTGCCAGAAGCTCCTGGAGTGGCTGCTGAAGTCACCTGGTGAGGATTGCACGTGTCCAGGTGGGTTTGGAATGTTGCCAGAGAAGGAGACCCCCACAGCCTGTCTGGGCAGAGCCTGTTCCAGTGCTCTGCCTTCACTGTCAGAAAGGGTTTCCCTACGTTTAGCTGGACCCTCCTGTAGTCCAGGTTGTGCCCAGTGCTCCTTGGCTTGTTGCGCCTGGTCCCATCCTCCCGGCGCTCGCCCTTTGGGCAGTGGCAAGCACGGACCGGGTCTCTCCCCAGTCCCAGGAAGGTCAGTCTGCTCGGGATGCGCCCCCGGAGCTGCTCTGGGAGCTGATGTCGGCAGTAAACTCGCAGCGCCCTCGCCCTGCCCACTGTGAACAGCAGCCGGACCCGCGGCCACGGAGAGGTGCGGACACCTGCCCCGCGCTCGGCCGGTGAACGAGCCGAGGCAGAGCCGAGGCAGGGAGCGGCGGCAGCAGCGGGACTCGGGGGTCTGCTGTCACTCGCCCGGCCCCACACGAGCCCCGGCGGCGGACACCGGGAGCCCCGGGAGCCGTCCATGCGGAGCTGGCAGCGGCCGCCAGGCGGCGCCACCGAGACACCTGAACCGGTGCCGGCGGCGGGAGCGGCTGCTCCGCGCTGCAGCCGAGCGGAGCCGGGGCCGCGGGGACGGGACCCTCGGTGGGCGGGGGGGACCGCGACGGAGAGAGCCAGGACACGGGCAGGGGGTGTCACTGTTCTCAGCCGGGCCTGCACATGCAGCAGCGCCCTGGCAGCAGCACCGAGAGCAAAGCACCGCCCTTGGGGGTTCTTTCTCCCCGCTCGAGCAGGACGGTCCCTAGGGGAAGGAGAGCGGCTGCACGCGTAGCTGAGGTGCGGGGGGACACGATGCAGCGCTGGGCTGGTGCTGCCGGGTCAGCTGTTGGACGTGACGCTCTTAAAGGTCTTTTCCAGCCGAAGCGATGCTGTGATGCCTTCAGGAGAGAGGCTGGCACCCAGAGAGGAGGAGCATGGGTGCAGTCCCAGTGGGACTGAGCTGCCTGGGCAGCCTCTGGGTAGGAAAAGACAGAGCGGCTTCCTTGGGGGAGAGAGAGTCCTACCCCGGGCTGTTTTCCTCGGCTGGCTGCTTGTCTCTGCTGCCTTGTCTCCGCTGCCTACGGACACTCTCCTCTTACACGCAGAGCAGCCTCCTTCTCTGGAGACGGTTCAAACCCCCCGCCCACGTTCCTGTGCGACTGGATCTAGGGGCTCCCGCTGTGTCGGGGGGACTGGGCTGGACGGTCTTTCGAGGTCCCTTCCCATCCCTGACGTTCTGCGGTTGTGTGATGCAGGACACTCGGCCGCGCTGCAGCGTCAGCAGGAGCCCTCCCTGTGCCGGCCCGTTACCGACCGCGCTTCTTCCCGGGAGCGAAGGGGCTGCTGTGGCTGCTGTGGCTGCTGGAAGACAGATCTGCAAGCCCGTTAAAAAGCAGCCAGCTCGGGTCGGGCGAGGGGCGAGTGACGGAGCCGGAACAGGTCGGGCAGGGCGGAGCGGCCGCCGGGCTCATCCTGCGGGACCGCAGCGCCCGCCGCCTATCGGGCTCCCGCAGCCGCGGGCGCAGTCACGTGGCGGCTGCCGCTTCCTCCCCGCGACGTCAGCGCTGCTGCAGCCTCCCCGCCCCGGCAGCGATGCCGCTCGGGTCCCCGGCGCTGGGCTGGGCGCTGGCGCAGTGCAGGTAAGCGGCTCCATCCGTGCGGACCTCGACTTGCCGGGGTCGCCCCGCAGGCGCAGGGCTTCGGCTGCAGAGGCAGCAGCAGGGCCGCTCTGCGGGCGGGGCTCTGCAGGTGCCGAGGGGGGTCGCGCCGGCTCTGCGCTGGTCCCCCCGCTGACGCCTCCGGGGGAAGCGCTGCCAGACGGAGCTTGGAAGCTGAACGAGGCCCTTTGTCGCTGCGTTTCGCTGCGTGGGCTCCGGTCGCCCCGCGGCGCTGATGCGTGCGCGGAGGGCAGCGGCGCCGGTCCGGTTGTGCTCCTTGCGGGGCTGTTTGCGTCCTGGATGCCCGAAGGAGGTTGTTGTTGGAGGGGCAGATGTGTCTGAGCTCACGGAAGGATGAGGATTAACTCGCTTCGGCGGTTAGGAGATGCGGTCGGGGAAAGAGGCTTTTCCTTCGCTGTTCACTCTGGCCGGTGCCGTTTGAAATCCAGTCCCTTCTCCGGCGGGTTTCCTGCGTCAGCTGCTGGGCCAGCAGAAGCGTGAAAGGGCATTTTCCAGAGCGTTCCAGGCTTTTCCCTCCCGCGCAAGGTGCCAGTCACCGAAAGGCTGAGGAATCCCCCTGGGCTCTCGGTGCCTTGATTGTTTGTCTAAGCAAAGTCCGGAGCTGGTGTGACGGTTTGCTCCTGAGCTCGACACAAACCTGTGCAGAGATGCAGCTCCGCGGGCAGCACTTCTGCAGGGTTTTGCTGCAGCTGTCGGGAGGATGGAGCCCGGCTCCGCAGGGAGACGCTCCGCTCCCTTCACCATCTCTGCGGCTCTGCGCTGCACTCTCTGCAGCAGCTCTGTGTCCCTAACGCTCCCCCTGCCGCCTCCTGCCTTGCCTCCCAGCCAGCCCCGCTGCCTCCTCTGCACGTGTGGCTGGTGGGGAGGGGTCGTCAGAGGCTGTGGCTTGCTCTGCAGGAGCCTTTTGTGCCTCAGTTTCCTGCCGCTTCTCCATCCCACCTTCCTCTTCTCTCCCAGGCCCTCTGCCCTGTGGAGAGAGACTTGGGGGTGCTGGTGGACAGCAGACTTAACATGAGTCAGCAGTGTGCCCAGGCGGCCAAGAGGGCCAGTGGCATCCTGGCCGGCATCAGGAATGGTGTGGCCAGCAGGTCAAGGGAGGTTATCCTTCCCCTGTGTTGGGCACTGGTTAGACCGCACCTGGAGTGTTGTGTTGAGTTCTGGGCCCCTCAGTTTAGGAGGGATGTCGAGGTGCTGGAACGGGTCCAGAGAAGGGCAACTGGAATGGTCAAGGGGCTGGAAGATCAGCCCTGTGAGGAGAGGCTGAGGGAGCTGGGTTTGTTTAGTCTGGAAAAGAGGAGGCTCGGGGACGACCTTATTGCTGTCTGTAACTATCTGAAAGGTGGCTGTAGTCAGGCAGGGGTCGGTCTTTTCTCCCTGGCCACTGGAGACAAGACAAGGGGTCATAGTCTAAAGCTCCATCAGGGGAGGTTCAGACTTGACATTAGGAAAAGATTTTTCACAGAAAGAGTGATCTGGTTTTGGAATGGGCTGCCCACAGAGGTGGTTGAGTCACCATCCCTGGAGGTGTTCAAGGTTAGGTTGGATGAGGTGCAGAGCAGCATGATCTAGATGTTGGGTTTACTGGGTTTATTTGGATTTAGGTTGGACTGGATGATCTTTAAGGTCTTTTCCAACCTCATCATTACTGTGATGCTGTGACCTGGTGCCCTGGGTGTTTCGAGCTCTGCTGTGGCTTCCTGAGATTTTGCACAGAGGTTCCTTGGGGTGAAGCTGCACGTCACAGGTGTGACTGCACTTGTCTTGGTGGCACGGTCACAGCAGGGAGCTCCTTCACATGCTGCAGGGGAGGGCAGCGGAGCTGGGGAAGGGCCTGGAGAATCATTCTGATGAGGATGGATTGAGAGAGCTGGGGCTGCTGAGTCTGAGGAAGAGGAGGCTGAGGGGAGCCATCATCGCTCTCTGCAGCTCTCTGAAAGGACCCTGTGGAGATGCTGGTGCTGGTCTTGTCTCACAGGTCAGTAGCAACAGAAGCAGAGGGAAGGACTTCAGGCTCCAACGGGGGATTAGACATCAGGAAGAAAGTCTTGATGGAGAGAGTGGTCAGGCCCTGGACTGGTCTGCCCAGGGTGGGGGTTGAGTCCCCATCCCTGGATGAGTTTAAAAGTCACTGAGATGTGGTGTTGGGGGATGTGGTTTCGGTGTGACCTTAGTTGATGGTTGGACTGGCTCATCCCAGGGGTCTTTTCCAGCCTGAGTGATTCTGTGGTTCTAGTGTCAACGCGTTGATTTCAGCAGGCGCCCCCCAGGACTGCAGAGTCTTCCCCTCCTGACTCTGTGTAGATGTGTTGTGGACAAAGCGATCCTGCAGAGCCCCATGAACTCACTGACATTCTTGGGTGTCTTGTCCATACAGACCCTAATATGGTCAATGCAGGAGACATGAATGGTTCTGGAAACCTGATGGATTTCCTCGATGAGCCTTTCCCCGACGTTGGCACCTACGAGGATTTCCACACCATCGACTGGCTGCGGGAGAAATCACGGGACACCGACCGCCACAGAAAGGTACCAGCACCCGTCTCTGGAGACGTTTCAAACCCCTCCTGTGCCACTGGACCTAGGGGATCCTGTTCGTGGCAGAGGGACTGGACAGGATGATCTCTTGAGGTCCCTTCCAGTCCCTGATGCTCTGTGAGTCTGTGATCTCTGACAAACAGTTGGGACTGGTGGAGCAGAGAAATTGTCTGGCCCCTCTGAGGGTTCCAGGAGGTTGTGTGTGAGGCCGCCCCCGTCAAGCCCCCACCAGCCCGAGCTGGCCGCAGCTCTGTGTGTGTGTTTGACTTCAGATTACGAGCAGGAGTAAGGAGTCCGTGTGGGAGTTCATCAAGAGTTTGCTGGACGCCTGGTCGGGATGGGTCGTGATGCTTCTCATAGGCCTGCTGGCAGGTACGTGTGTGCGTTGGTGCTGCAGCTCAAAGCCGTCTCCCCGAGTCGGCCGAAGGGCCAGCTGCTGCTGGTTTCACCTTGCTCCTCTCCCCCTCTCCCCCTTGCCCTTTCCCCTTCCCCTTCTTCCCAGTCCCCCCCTGCCTGTGTGCGGTGGCCACCCGGTGTCACTGCTGCTCTGTGTGATTCCTGCAGAAGGGCTGAGCTCCCAGTTTGCTGGAGAGCAGAGGGCAGAGTCAGCTGCTCCCTCAGCCTTCCCTTCACCCTTTGGCCATCCCACTGGCCACGATCCCGAGGCCGGTGCTGGCAGCAGCCCAGGGTTGGCTTGCGAGCGCCCGATGGCCCCTGTCCTGTAGCCGTGGTCCTGGCAGGGCGGTGCTGCTGTGGCCGCGGCGAGGGGCTGCGTTGTGCTGACGGCCACGGCTTCTCCTGCTCCTCGTTGCCCAGGCACGCTGGCCGGCGTGATCGACTTGGCCGTGGACTGGATGACGGACCTGAAGGAGGGCGTCTGCCTGTCCGCCTTCTGGTACAGCCACGAGCAGTGCTGCTGGACGTCCAACGAGACCACCTTCGACGACCGGGACAAGTGTCCCCAGTGGCAGAAGTGGTCTGAGCTCCTCGTCAGCCAGTCTGAGGTAGGAGCGACCTGGTGGGGCTGGGGCTGCCGGGCCAGGGAACGCCCTTTCCTCACGCTGCCCCGTGGCTCCTCCAGAGCCACCACGTACTGAACTGGCTGCGAGAGGAGGAAGCTCCTGAGATGGGTCTTGCACGTGGGCCTCCGAGGGCCCTGCCGGTCCCCGGTGCTCTGAGAGCCAGAGGCTGTGGGGGTGGCAGGATCTGCACCCAGGCTGCTCCTTGTGCCCTTCAAATCACATGGAAGAGGGTTTAGCTGGCACCACAAGCTGGGGAGGGCACAGGGAGGTCTCCCCTGGAGATGCCCAGAGGGAAAAGTCTGCAGGGTGAGAGGACAGGACGGCAAGAGCTGATGTGGGGCCGATCTGCACCGGCACCGAAGGTCTGCTTGGACGTGCTCTGTTCTCTGTTCTGAAGGCAGACGGGGCGCTTCCGGAGCCCAGCGGGGAGAGCCTCCTTTTGCGGGTGCCCGCAGGGCTTCGGGGCTGGAAGGGACCTCGAGAGACAACGCGTGAGGGTGCCAGAGCCCTGGCAGGAGCTGCTCAGGGGGGTTGTGGAGACTCAGCTGGAGACATTTGAAGCCCTCCTGGCCATATTCCTGTGCCACTGGATCTAGGGGACCCTGCTGTGGCAGGGGGATGGGACTGGATGATCTCTTGAGGTCCCTTCCAGTCCCTCATGTTTGGTGACTCTGTGACCCTGCTGTGTTGGGGGGATTGGGCTGGGTGATCTCTCGAGGTCCCTTCCAGAGTCCCTGACGTTCTGTGACTCTGTGTCTCATCCCTGGTCACCCACTGTGGGTCACAGACTCCCAGACCATCAGGGGCTGGAAGGCACCTCCAAAGCCCACCCAGTGCAGGGTCCCCTAGACGCAGGCGCACAGGATCATAGGATGTTAGGGGTTGGAAGGGACCCAAGAGATCATCGAGTCCAACGCCCCTGCCGGATCCTCCGTGAGGTGCTCTTACCAGTCACCAGGTGCCCTCTTCCCCGGCAACTTCGATCTGTTTGCTGCTCCGGCGCCCGGGTGGGTGCCCGGCTGGCTGGGTGCTTGCAGGCTGCTGCGTCGCAGGGCTCTGGGTCCCCGGCAGAGAGGCTGCCTGGCCTCGCTGCGGTGCCCGTTAGGCTGCTGCTGCTGCTCTCCAGGGCTGGTGTGTTTGGGGTCTCTCGGGGGTGCGTGCTCCGGGAGGAGGAGCGGGGCAGCGGCCAGACGGGGCTCCCTGCCCTCCCGCTCCCCGGCGGAAGGGAGGCACCAGCTCTCCCCGACGCCGCCATTGCTGCTGTTCCCCAGGGTGCCAGCGCCTACATCCTCAACTACTTCCTCTACATCCTGTGGGCTCTATGCTTCGCGTTCCTGGCCGTCTCCCTGGTCAGAGTGTTTGCTCCCTACGCCTGCGGCTCTGGCATCCCGGAGGTGAGTTTCTCTCTGCGGAGACGTGACCAGCTGTCCCCTGGTCCGCTCCGGGACCGCAGGGCTGCGCCTCTCTCTCACCACGCTCATGCCCTAGGGGTGAGGTGTCCATCCCAGGCCGGCTGCCCGTGGCTCGGACGGGCACCCTCTCTGCCAGCTCCACTGGAGTTTGAACTTCAGAGCAGAAGAGGTCTCTCCAGCTTCTCACTGACCTTCCTGCTTTGCAGATAAAAACCATCTTGAGCGGCTTCATCATTCGGGGCTACCTGGGCAAGTGGACGCTTCTCATCAAAACGGTCACCCTGGTCCTGGTGGTGTCCTCAGGGCTGAGCCTTGGGAAAGAGGGGCCGCTGGTCCACGTGGCCTGCTGCTGCGGGAACTTCTTCAGCAGCCTCTTCTCCAAGTACAGCAAGAACGAGGGGAAGAGACGAGAGGTGGGGCTGGCTCGCGTCGGGCCGGGGCTGGCCGGGTGGGCTTCCGAGGCCCCTTCCAGCCCTGCTGTCGGGTGGTTCGGTGACTCCGGTGTCCAAACCTTGGCCCTGCAGGTGCTGTCAGCGGCGGCGGCGGCAGGAGTTTCCGTTGCCTTCGGGGCTCCGATCGGAGGAGTCCTTTTCAGCCTGGAGGAGGTGAGCCCGGCGCCTCGCTCGCTTCACTGAGCCAACGTTCTCCTGACGGCTCTTGCTAAGGTTCTCCGTCGTTTTCCAAAGGTGTCCCAGCTCCTTTTGCTTCCGAAGCAGAACCAACGGTTGGTTCCTCTTGGCAAGAACTAGCCGGGTGGTTCAGCCTCGATTGAGTGGGAGGAGGCTCCGGCTCTTTGGGAACAGATGAAATGATTCAGTCTGGGGGGGAGGGATGGGGAGAGCTGGGGCTGCTGAGTCTGAGGAAGAGGAGGCTGAGGGGAGACCTCACTGCTCTCTACAACCATCTGCAAGGACAATGGAGATGCTGGTTCTGGGCTCTTCTCACAGGTCATAAGCGACAGGAGCAGAGGGAAGGGCTTCCAGCTCCAACAGGGGAGGATCAGACTGGCCATCAGGAAGAGATTCTTGCCAGAGAGAGTGGTCAGGCCCTGGACTGGGCTGCCCAGGGTGGGGGTCCCAATCCCTGGATGAGTTTAGAAGTTGCTTAGATGTGGTGTTGTGGGGATGTGGTTTCGGGATGACCTTGCAGAGTAGGGCTGATGGTTGGACTTGATGATCCAAGGGGTCTTCTCCCACCCGAGGGGTTCTGTGCTTCAGCCTCGCTGCTGAGCAGGCTCCCACCACCTCTAGCCAGCAATGTTTGGGCTGGATTTACTGGTTTTTAACTGGCTCCTGGTGCCTGTGTGAGATGTGAAGCCCCCTGCTCCGGGCGGACGCGGAGTCGCAGGGGACACACGGGGTGATGGCAGCAGGAGCAAACGCCCTCTGCCCGCCGCACCCGCCGAAGTGGTCCCGGTCTGTGCTTGGTTTCAGGTCAGCTACTACTTTCCTCTGAAAACCCTGTGGAGGTCGTTTTTCGCTGCTCTGGTGGCCGCCTTCACGCTCAGGTCCATCAACCCTTTCGGGAACAGCCGGCTGGTGCTGTTCTACGTGGAGTACCACACGCCCTGGTACATGGCCGAGCTCTTCCCCTTCATCCTGCTCGGCGTCTTCGGCGGCCTCTGGGGGACCCTCTTCATCCGCTGCAACATCGCCTGGTGCCGGCGGCGCAAAACCACCAGGCTCGGGAAGTACCCGGTGCTGGAGGTCATAGTGGTCACGGCGGTCACGGCCATCATTGCCTACCCCAACCCCTACACCCGCCGGAGCACCAGCGAGCTGATCTCGGAGCTCTTCAACGACTGCGGCGCCCTGGAGTCGTCGCAGCTCTGCGACTACATCAACGACCCAAACATGACCCGGCCCGTGGACGACATTCCCGACCGGCCGGCCGGCCCCGGGGTCTACACGGCCATGTGGCAGCTCGCCCTGGCCTTGGTGTTCAAGATCGTCGTCACCATATTCACCTTCGGCATGAAGGTGACCGGGGGCGGTGGGTGGGCGGGCTGGGCACGGAACCGGGGCCAGCAGGGGTGGCAGAGGGCTTGTTGCCGGCAGCTGTCGTCTGCCTGGCTGGGCTGGTGTGAGTGTGACCTGCACCTCGGTGTGGCTGGGCTGGTGTGAGTGTGACCTGCACCTCAGTGTGGCCAGGCTGGTGTGAGTGTGACCTGCACCTCAGTGTGGCCAGGCTGGTGTGAGTGTGACCTGCACCTCCTGTGGCCGGGCTGGTGTGAGTGTGACCTGCACCTCCTGTGGCCAGGCTGGTGTGAGTGTGACCTGCACCTCCTGTGGCCAGGCTGGTGTGAGTGTGACTGCACCTCAGTGTGGCCAGGCTGGTGTGAGTGTGACCTGCACCTCCTGTGGCCGGGCTGGTGTGAGTGTGACCTGCACCTCCTGTGGCCAGGCTGGTGTGAGTGTGACCTGCACCTCCTGTGGCCAGGCTGGTGTGAGTGTGACTGCACCTCAGTGTGGCCAGGCTGGTGTGAGTGTGACCTGCACCTCCTGTGGCCGGGCTGGTGTGAGTGTGACCTGCACCTCCTGTGGCCAGGCTGGTGTGAGTGTGACCTGCACCTCCTGTGGCCAGGCTGGTGTGAGTGTGACTGCACCTCAGTGTGGCCAGGCTGGTGTGAGTGTGACCTGCACCTCCTGTGGCCAGGCTGGTGTGAGTGTGACCTGCACCTCCTGTGGCCAGGCTGGTGTGAGTGTGACTGCACCTCAGTGTGGCCAGGCTGGTGTGAGTGTGACCTGCACCTCCATGTGACGCTGAGCCTGAGCCTGAAAGAGCAGTGAGGAGCCCCTGGAGCCTCTGTGTGGCGGGTGGCAGAGCCAGGGCGGCACTCTCCGTGAGGGGCACCCACCCTGAGCCCAGGGCAGAGGCGCCGGCAGCACCTGCCTGCCTGCCGAGTGCGGAGGGCGGCTGCGTTCAGCAGCAGGACTCAGGGGTGTCTGGCTCAGGGGTGCAGCAGGAGCGACCGACGTTGCCGACGGAGAGGCACTGACATGGACTCGGGCACCGCAGAGGCCACAGGAGCTGCCTGATGGAGACCACGAGGCTGTGGCCGCCTAGGCACACAAGGGGCTGTGCCGTGACCGCCGGCCTGGGCCCACAGGCTTGTTGCTGGCGGCCTCGTCACGGGCTGACGCGCCTGCGCTCTCTTGCAGATCCCCTCGGGCCTCTTCATCCCCAGCATGGCCGTCGGCGCCATGGCCGGCAGGATGGTGGGCATTGGCGTGGAGCAGCTGGCCTACCACCACCACGACTGGATCGTCTTCCGCAACTGGTGCAGGCCCGGCGCCGACTGCGTCACGCCCGGCCTCTATGCCATGGTGGGAGCCGCCGCCTGCCTGGGTACGGTCCCCGCTGCCCAGCGTTGGCACCGGTGCTGCCGGTCCGTGGTGCCTGCTGAGCGGCTCCCGCATCTGGGAGCATCAGCAGGGTCACCTCTGCCTCCCTTGGGGTTGAACCGCAGCGGCGGTACGGAGGCACTGAAACCACTGGGGGCTGCTGGCGAAAGAGCGCGAGGGGAGCGTCCCCGCTCAGAAACCGGCTCCCGCTCGTGGGAGAAACGATGCGCCTGGTGCTGGCGTTGAGACTGCAGCTGGTGGCTACTGCCTTCCCCGTTAGAGGGCCCAGACCCCGGGTGGCAGCTGAAACACGGCCGAGGCGCCGCTGGTCGTTCTTCACGGAGGGGGTGACGGAGCCCTGGCAGGGGCTGCCTGGGGGCTGTGGAGTCTCCTTCTCTGGAGACTTTCAAACCCGCCCGGGTGCCACTGGATCAAGGGGTCCTGTTGGGATTGGGCTGGATGACCTCTCGAGGTCCCTTCCAGTGTCCGATGCTCTGTGGTTCTGAAGCCCAAGACTTGTCCTGCTCAGAGGGACCAGGCTCCATGGGCTCCACCCGACTGCTTCTCTCGTTGGCAGGCGGCGTCACCCGCATGACCGTGTCGCTGGTGGTGATCATGTTCGAGCTGACTGGCGGCCTGGAGTACATCGTCCCCCTCATGGCCGCGGCCGTCACCAGCAAGTGGGTGGCCGATGCCTTTGGGAAGGAGGGGATCTACGAGGCCCACATCCACCTGAACGGCTACCCGTTCCTGGACGTGAAGGACGAGTTCACTCACCGGACCCTGGCGACGGACGTCATGCGGCCAAGGCGCGGGGAGGCCCCTCTCTCCGTTCTGACGCAGGACAGCATGACGGTGGAGGACGTGGAGACGCTCATCAAGGAGACCGACTACAACGGCTTCCCGGTGGTGGTCTCCAGGGACTCGGAGAGGCTCATTGGGTTTGCGCAGAGGCGGGAGCTGATCCTGGCCATAAGTGAGTATCCGCGGTCCTGCCCGGGGGGGCTGGACGGGATGGTCTGTGGAGGTCCCTTCCCATCCCTCATGCTCTGTGGTTGTGTGGCCGTGTTCCTGTGCGGCGGGGTCGAGGGGATCCTGCTGTGGCAGGGGGATTGAATGGGATGGTCTGTGGAGGTCCCTTCCCACCCCTGGTGCTCTGTGACCCTGTGCAGTGCTGGGGTCTGGTGCGTTGGGGACAGCTTCAGGCTGCCAAGGTTTGTTATCAAAGGCTCCCTCTCAAGAGCAGGAGCACCCTCTGGCCATCCAAGACACCCTCTCAGGAGCAGGAGCACCCTCTGGCCATCCAGGGTGGCCGCTCCCAAGCGTTTGCACTAAAGGACAGAGGGAAGACTTCAGCTCCGGAGCCAGAGTGCGCTCGTGCCCCGGAGACAGACGCTGTCTGTCGCTGGAGACCCCTCTCCTGTGCTGTCTCCCTGCTGGGCAAAGGCTGAGGGAGCTGGGAGAAAAGGAGCCTGAGGGGTGACCCCAGGGATGCTGATCGATCTGTGAAGGGCGGGTGGGTCATCCAGTCCGGTCCCACTGCCGCAGCGGGGTCCCCTAGGTCAGGTCACACAGGGGCGCAGCCGGGAGGGTTGGACACGTCTCCAGAGACCCTCTGTTTGCTGCAGGGGAGAGGTCTCTGGGGAGCACCCAGGCTGCTCAGTGACCTCCACTTCTGGAAGCTCAGGCCGTCACAGAGCGAAAGCAGCAGCTCTGGCAGCCCCCTTGCGAGGAGGATGTGGCTCCCTCACTCGCTCTCCGCCTCGCCCTCCCTGTCGTGCAGAGAACGCGAGGCAGCGCCAGGACGGCGTGGTGAGCAACTCCGTCGTGTACTTCACCGAGGACCCCCCAGAGCTGCCCCCCAACAGCCCCCACCCGCTGAAGCTGCGCCGGATCCTCAACCTGAGCCCCTTCACCGTCACCGACCACACGCCGATGGAGACCGTGGTGGATATCTTCCGGAAACTCGGGCTCCGGCAGTGTCTGGTCACCCGCAGCGGGTGAGTCCGCAATGGGGCCGCTTGCCTAGGGACGGGAGGGGACTGGGCAGCCACCTCCTGAGCGTGAGCAGGGTGGGAAGGGCGGGTGTCGGGAGGATGGAGCCGGGCTCAGGGTGGGGGGGCGGTGAGTCGCCTCACTCCATCCACGCTCCCAAGAAACGAAGAGGTGGCAGCTCGAAGTGTTGCTGATGGCTGGGGCAACCTGAGCTGGGCTGGTTCCTGCCGAGTGGACGAGCCGGGCGGCACACGGGGTCCCCGCAGCCGGCCAGGGGGACAGGACAGCTGAGCTGAGCTGATCGGTGGCCGTTCCTTCCCTTTTCCCTTCCAGGAGGCTGCTGGGCATCATAACGAAGAAGGATGTCCTGCGGCACATGGCTCAGATGGCGAACCAGGACCCCGAGTCCATCATGTTCAACTAGACTGGCACAGGAACAGGCGGGCGACCCCAGAGGGCTCCCGTCTAGGCTGACTCAGAGGATGGGTCTGTGGGCTGGGAGAGACGACACAGCGCTCCTGAGGAGAGTGGGGGCTGCGGGGCGGCTCAGGCCGGGTGCGGGGGGGTTAAGCGACGCGGAGCCCGGCGGCGGTGCGGGGGCTGCTCGGACACACGACGAGCCCGGCGGCCGCCGCCAGATGTCTCTGCTGCCGCAGTCACGGCGGCCGCCGGCTCCCGGGCGCTGCCCTGCGCCTCCGGGAAGAGCTTCCTGCCTCCACCCGAAGGCGACCGGCGTCGGGGCTGGAGCGAGCGGAGCAGGAGCACCCTCTGATGCCTCTGAGCGAACGCTCCCAGCTCCCTGCCTTAGCCCTCGCTGCTGCTGAGGTGCGGGTTCCTGGCTAAGGAGCTGCTCTCCTCTGCGCGGGGTCGCGCACCGGCGGTGCGGCGCCGGCTGGGTATCGCGGAGACCCAGCGAAAGGGAGGCTGCTGCCCGTCTGGCATCGGTGCGAGCGACCACGGCTTGGGGCCCTCTGCTGCGGCCGCACGATTCCAGCTGTGGCCTCCCCAGGGCGGAGTAGCGCGGGAGGAGAACCTCTCTCCATCTCCCGACCACCCACCTTCTGATCCACCCCAGGATGCTGTTGGCCCTCTTGGCCACCGGGGCCCATTGCTGACTCCTGGCCATCCTGCTGGCCACCAGCACCCCCAGAGAACGGGTACCTGCTGCCCGTTCTCTCCAGCAGGTCAGTCCCCACCCTATCCAGGTACCTGCTGCCTGGTCTCTCCAGCAGGTCGGTCCCTACTCCATGCAGGTACCTGATACCTGTTCTCTGTCCCATGAGGGAGGTGATCCCAGCATTTTCCTCTACCACTGTGCGGGGCCGAACCGCATGACGCTGGAAGGGACCCCAAAAGATCACCCAGGCCAGGTGATGTGCTGCTCTCAGGTGATGTAGTGGTTCCACGTCCTTCTGCACAAGCAGCCTGGTGTGAGAAACCCTTTGTGGTCTGTGGTGCTGAGTGTGTCTGAAGAGGGACTCTGGGAGCCAGAGATGCCGGCCGTGAGTACTGATTTGGATTTGTAGGGCTCAAGGATCAACCCGGGAGCAGTGCGAGCCCTTCCGTAGCTCTAGTGTCCACGTTAGGCCACCCCCGTTCCCTCATCATGGCCAAGCAGTGGGGCCTCGAAGCTCAACAGGAGCAGCTGTGTTGGGACGGCGCGAGGGCAGTGTGGAACCTTGGCTTCGCGTGAGCTGTGTGCAGTCACCGTCAGCCTCTCGCGTGCGCCTGGAGCGACCCGTGCCAGGACCCTTGTTTTGGTGGCCCCTTGGCTGTCGCAGTGGGACTGGTTCATGAACCTTGTTCTTTGGTGGAGAGGAACGTGTTGAAGACTTGCGGGAGGCCTGCTGAGCCTGTGTTGGACCGACGGGAGAACTGTGAGCCCTGGCTGGCTGGGTTTGTGTTTCCCTCTTTCTAGCGGTAGAAAGCGCCCGACGGGCTGCACCCGACGACGAGCAGCGCTTGGGTGCCTCTATTTTTCAAATAAAAATGGCTTGCAGCGCTGGCAGCGTGTGGAGCGGCGTGTGCTTCCCAAGGAGGCTCTGAATGGTTCTCCTCCCGCTCTGCTCTGCCCTGGGGAGACCACAGCTGGAGTCTTGGGTCCAGCTGTGGGCCCCTCAGCTCCAGAAAGACACAGAGCTGCTGGAGAGAGCCCAGCGCAGAGCCACAGGGATGATGGAGGGAGGGGAGCATCTCCCTGCTGAGGAAGGGCTGAGGGAGCTGGGGCTCTGGAGCTGGGAAAACAGGAGCCTGAGGGGTGACCCCACGAATGTTGTCTCCCCACCCCTGGATGAGCACATCTCCACATCAGGGGAAGTCGAGTCCCCACCCCTGGATGAGTCCAAAAGTCGCTCAGACGTGGTGTTGGGGGATCTGGTTTTGGGGTGACCCTGTAGAGTCGGGTTGATGGTTGGACTCGCTGATCCCGGGGTCTTTTCCAGCCTGAGTGATTCTGTGGTTCTGGGAGGGTCGGAGTAGACGGCAGCGCAGGCGAGAGGAGAACAAAGGAGCTCAGCCTTGCTTCTGGAAGGAGGGAGAGACCGTTCTGCTCGTCCTTTCGAGCGCGCGGGATTCCTGCTTCGTTTGTTCACGCTCTTGGCTTTTAGTCTGTCAGGGAATGACGGCCCGTGGTGGTGTGCTGGGGGAGCTGACGCGCTGGTACCTGCTGCTTGCAGCTGTCAGAGCCTACGTGCCAGCATCTGCCGCTCGCAGCGGTGCCTCACGATCGGGTTGTGCAGGTCCTGATGAGCTTCTGCAGACGAGAGGGAAACACCAGCCCCTTTGCTGGCAGCTGCAGCCGCCGAGAGCTCCCTTGGTGACGGCCTTCAGCTCCGCATCGCCTCCAGCTCCAGCCGGGGAGTCAGCCAGGACATCAGGAAGAAATTCTTTGTGGACCCCGTGATCCCAGAGGTCTTTGTCTTTGCTTGAACCTGCAGAAACAACTGGTTCTTACGTGCCTCAAACTCTTCATCTGTTGGGGCTGTGGAGTCTCCTTCTCTGGAGACATTTCAAACCCTCCTGGCCGTGTGTCTGTGCGACTGGATCCAGGGGCTCCTGCTGTGGCAGGGGACGGGCTGGCTGATCGCTCGAGGCCCCTTCCTGTCCCTGATGCTCTGTGACTCTGATCTTACCAGCACAGACTTCAGTTTTGCTCTGCAGAGCAGCCACCTGAGGTGGCTCTCAACCGTCTCCACTCACTCCTCTTGTGAGGTGGCAAACGGAACCCTGCTCTAGCGCGGGCCGAGAGCTGCTCCCCGAGAGAGAACCCGCGACTGGAGGGCCCGCGCTGGGTGGAGCGGGTGCGGATCGTGTCAGCGCGTCCCGGAACGAGAGGGCAGCCAGGCTCCCGCCCGCTGAGCGAGGGGGCTGTCGGCGCTGTGAGGGCACCCAGCCGCCTGGCAGCAGCCGCGTTTCCTCACCCGACGCCCGCTCTGCTGTTAGTTTCCCCTCGCAGTGAGGAAGTGTAGATGGGTCATTCAGCAGCTCCGTAGCAGCGCATCTGCCTTTGGCTACCGGAGCCAGCGGTGTGGCTTCCAAACGCAGGAGGCGCATCAGCAGCGCAGGAAGAGAAGGGAAGGTGCAGGAGAACAGCCTGAAGCCCTGATGACTGGCTCTAGGGGGGTTGGACTGGGTGACCTGTCGAGGTCCCTGATGGAGAAGCGGAGGCGGGGTGGGGTCTGGGGGCAGGCGGCTGAGAACGGCCCCCAGTACATTTTGATCGATTACTTGTTGCAGCACTCAACCCAGACGAGCGAGAGCGACGCTCTGCAAGCGCAGATGATGATGAATCGGCCGCTCAGCGAGCAAGAGGCCCTGATCCAGACCCTCTGAAGTGCAATGGGATGCAGATGTGAAACGCAGCAGAGCCCGTGTGTAGGCAGGAGCAGCTGCAGTTCCTGCGTCGCTGAGCAAATCGCCGCCAGGAGGGTCTGGAAACCATCAGGAACAAACAAACAAACAAAGGAGGTACCTCAGACCCTGGAGCTGGCTCGTCACCAGGCATTGGGTTGGAAGAAGCTGGAAAACAGAGATGCAGCAGGTCTCGTGAGCAGAGCTCAGTGTAGCTGCCAATGCTGCAGCGGTGGGATGTTGGGAGGGGTGTCCTTAGGGGAGGGTGAGGGCAGCAGGGTCACAGCATCACAGAGCATCTGGGGTTAGGAGGGACCTCGAAAGGTCACCCAGCCCATCCTCCTGCCACAGCAGGATCCCCTAGATCCAGTCAGTAGGGACCTTGAAAGATCTCCAGTCCCACCCCTTGGCCCAGCAAGATCCCCTGGATCCAGTCTTGCTTCTGTGAAGCTGGAGTCTGCGCAGCCCGAAAGCGTCGCTGAGTCGTGGGTCTCCTTTAGCAGAAGCCAAGAGCCGGGGTTCCAACCAAGACAGGGTCGTACAGTCCGACCGCTGCTACTCCATTTCCTTGGCCTGGGGAAAGACCACCGCTGCCGGGTGGCCAAAGGCCAAAGTGATCCAGGAGGCACATCCCTTTCCGCAGATCCCACAACACGCCTGGAGTTTCTCTCCTCACTCAATAACCAGAGGCCAGGACTTGGCGTAAAGCCCGCGATTTAACCCCTGTTGGAGCACAACGGCCACACAAAGCTTTTGCCAAAACCCTTCTGGGCTGCAGTGACTGCCCCGCGTTAGCAGCCTCGGAGGGGAGACCTCACCAGCGCCTTGGCAGCACTTCCTCAGCCTCCAGCACCAGACGTCCTCACCAGCCTTCAGACACACGCTGTGCCGGCGGCTCAGCGAGGAGCCCTCTGTCACTGCCCTGAACCACGTCACCCCTGCGAGGCAGACAAGCCAGCCCTGCGGCTGCCCACCGACCCTCCGGGCTCCCTCACGGAGGCTTCACTGCGACAGTGGCTGCCCAGGGACCAAAAGCCTTGGAACCACAGACTACAGGAGCTGGAAGTGACCTCAGAAGATCACCCAGTCATGTCCGTGTGCGTATGCTTGAAGGACCTGCATTTCTGCCCTTTGCCGCCCCTTTGGCACCCCTGAAGGAGGAGACATCAGGGCTGAAGCAGGGAGCGATGCTGCAGGCACCATGCTGAAAGCCACCAGTGCAGGGACACCCCGTTACGTGCAGAACAGCTGCCGGTGTTTTTGCAGCCCCACGGCCGGACACTGCCTGGCGTTTAATATGGACAGCCCTGGGACAACTGAGAGCGGACAGAGACTTTCAGCAGCTGCACCCCTACACAAACGCTGATGTTTTGGGCTGGATGGAGGACAACGGCCAGTGACAGGGCACTAACAGCAGTGTCCCAGGAAGATCTCGGACCAGCACGTTTGCATCCTCTTGTGCTAACCCAGGGCAGGGATCTTGGGATGCAGGCGTTATTGAAAGTTGCAAGATGCCCTAGGAAAGCAAACAACTAAGAAACTTGCCAAGGAATTTCTGATGGTGCAGGCTGTGAAAGACAATGCTAGTGAAGGTCGTGAGAGAGTGATTGGTACCTTTGTGTCTGCTGTCCTCGTCAATAGATCTGTTACGCCTGTGGGCAACAGGGACATTTTGAAAGGACTCGTAAGAGAGCAGTTTGGAGGTTCCTTCTGCCCAGAACGTTTGCATACCACTGCCAAGATTTGTTTACTTATAAGTTTGCTTGCAGGTGGAGTAGATGGTTGTTGTTGTTGTTATTATCATCACGTGTGTTGCAGCAAAGCAGGAGAAGGCCTGTGCACACTGAACAATTGAGAGAGAGGAGAGGAAAGTTTGAAATTGCTCAGGTTTCAGAAAACTCTCAGAATTATAAACCTTAAAGACTCCTGTATGGAACTGTCTTGTAAAAGTTGCTTCATGATTTTCCCACTGTGCATCCACAGCATTTGACAGGTGGTCAGCACTCGGGCTGCACTATGCACGCATGGTTTTGTTGTTTTAGGAATATGTTTTTACCTCTTTTGCCTATGCAGAGTGTTAGGCTACCCCTTGCCTTCAATCAGTCGCCGTTGTGCCCGTCTCTGGCTACTCCTGAAGATCCTTTTCACACTTGTTTGGTGAGAATTCCTATTGATTGGAAGTCATGCTGTAGAACATTCAGAAGTGAGTGCTGTTATNTGTAAGACATGTAACGCTGCGAAAACAGAGCTCTGCTAGACTTTTAGCTTCTAGCTCGTGGACACGGATGTGAAGAATTTGATGGTGTATGTTAGATGAACCCAGCAACTCACTCTAAAATCAATGCATGAATGCATATGAGAATTGATCAAACTACACAGAAAATCTAAGAAGATGTGGAAATTTTGGGGGGGATAAATTAATAGCTAAACAAATGGGACAAAAAAAAATTGGTTAATGGGGCTGGGAAAATGAGATTATTAGGTGAATTTTAAAAAGGAGGAAAAGATAAATGGGTTGCAGACAGGTCTAAATTTGCAAATTCACAGCTATGTCTTGGAAGTGGATCCAAAACTTCGGGGAAACTGAGGCAGCAGAAAAGGGGGCCTGATAGAACTTTGTATTTTTACTGATACTTTACTGAACTATTAACAACTACTAACCCATAACATTTGCTAAATTTGCTGGTATAAGTTGAAAAAGACAGAAAATCATTAAGTTGTTGATGAATAGTATGAATGAATAGTAGAGGTTTGAGAGACTGGATGAGAACAATAACTCATGTAGAAGCAGCAGTTTATGTGGTTTAGCCATCCCTCTGCTTTCACTGTGTTTTATCCCGTGTTCCGTTTAGCTCATTCAGCAGGTTGTGACCCAAATGCAAGATACTGCAACGGCAAATATTGATGTTTAGACACTACTTCAAGCAATTCATGTATCCTCTAGTCAAAACAAAGCCTGTCCACAGCGTGGCCCCACGGCAGGCACTTACGGTTTTTACAGACGGATCTGGTCGGGCAGGGAAATCTGTTATTGTTTGGCAAGAACAGGGGAACCTTAACCTGCAAATCAGACCTCCAGGCTGTGGAGGGTTCACCCCAAGCTGTAGTGCTTGCTGCTGTGGTTCGGGTATTTAAAACATTTCGTTCTTATTATATATATATATATGATATATGTAATATATATATTATATATAATACATTATAACATATTATATATAATATATAAAATGCATATTATATACTATATATAATATATGAATATTATATCGCACATACATATAAAAATATATAACATATTACATATAATATTATATATAATATATATTAAATATCTGGGTATTTTAAAAAAAAAATTTCCTAGTGTTCTTACAGATTGTTGTTATGCAGCAGGACTGGTGGAGCGAACTGAAGGAGGCTCCTCAAAGAGATTGCCGGTCTCCAGTTGTCTGGGTTGTTGATGGGTGCGTTGAACGAGTGGTTTGCCACCCGAGTTCGTCACGCACATCAGGTCACACACAGCCCTGCCGGCACACCCGACTGAAGGTAACAGAGGAGCTGATGCCCTGACCGTGACGGCACAGACAACTCTGCCAAACATGTTTGAACAGGCAAGACTCAAGTGGTGCCTCTTTTCACCAAAATGCTCCTGACCCGTTTGTGTTTCAATTCAATTCACACCTCTACTGATACCTTTTAGGGGCAGTTGCTGCTGCTCTGCACCAGGGAGGAACTGCTGAAGAAGTAGGCAAATATTTTCCTGATGCTTTTGCCACCCTCGGAGTTCCAAACCAGATAAAGACAACGGATCTGCACATGTCTCCAGGCGTGTGCGTTCCTTCCTTTCAGCTGTGGGGTATCACTCACACACATCACAGGCATTCCCCACTCCCCTACGGGACACTCTGAACAACAGAGCACATGGCTCCTCAAAACACACTTTGGAACAACAGAGAGGGGGGGTAGATTACACAAGGCTCTCTATGTCTTTTAATTTTCTGAATAGTTCATTTGTTGACCAAAATCCACCTATTTATAGGCATTTGTCTCTTACTACACAGATGGAACTAAAAGAAAAACCCCTGGTGTTAAGAACCCAGAGGCCCCGCAGATTCAAGGGCCATTTCCATTGATTGCCGGGGGAAGAGGTTATGATTGTGTCTCCACAGAAAAGGGACCGAGGTGGATACCAGCAAGAGCAGTGCGACCATTCCGAGAACCAGAGACCAGGCTCAATGAATCTGAACCGGATCCAGCAGAACCCGCGGAGGACTGAGCATGCCTGCACGATCCTGGGATTGTCCCTTGTGTGTTTCCATGTTTTAAAAGCCTAATAATGCGATCGCTTCGTAGTGTCCTTTCTGTGTAAACAGGAAAAGGGGAGATGTTGGTCTGCAAAAGATCCAACAGCACTGCTGAGCTGATGTCTGATGATGAAATGATGACTGGAAATGTGTTACTTCTCTTGGGCCGAAAGCCGTGGGCTACATCCTGCTGAAGCTAAAGAGTTTAGCTAACAGCAGGAACAAGATACGTGGAGGTCCTCCTGGAGCAGCAAGGACTGATACCAGACAATGCTCCAGCAGATAGCACTCTCCATCCATGGTGTACCAGGGGTGCTCTGATACGTAGCTTGCTTAGGTGATCATTGTAGCTAGTTAGCATGAGATAGTGTTTACTGGAACTGTTAGCCAGCCGCTGCTACTGTAGAGCATGGATGGAACCACAGGTAAGGAACTCCCGTATGTCTAATAAACAGAGGAACGTGTTGCTTGCATCAAGCAGTGTCCCATCTCTCAATCATGGCAATCACCGGCACCATGACGCCTTCTCGCCCAGTCCATCCTCCAGCGGCGCCGTGCCCGACCCCATTAGTCTGCAGCCAGACCTCGGGCGCCGGCTGCCCTCCTCAGGGGCTGCTCTGAGGTGTCTCAGTCCTTCGCGCCCACAGCAACTGCGCAGTGGCTCCTGCAGACAGAGGAGTAGCGTCGGCAAAGGGCAGCGCCGCCGCCCGGGAACTGACCCACCAGACGCCCGATCCTCTGGCACCCTAGGAGACATCCCACGGGCTGTCACCGACAGTGAGAGCGCTGCCTGCGAGCAGAGCTACACGAGCCCTTCTTCTCGTGCTGCGTGGGCTACCTTCTTGCTGCGTGGGCTACTTGACGTCCTCACTTGTCCATCTTTGTTCACGTTGGTCTGCGCGCTCCCACGTGCAAAGTCAACAGTAGGAGATCTCACAAGTCTAGTGACTAGCAATGAGACTAGCGACTAGCAATGGAACTAGCAGCCAGTAGTGAGACCAGCGGCCAGCAGTGAGACCAGCGGCTAGCAGTAAGACTACTGACTGGCAATGGGACTACCAACTGGCAATGGGACTAGCAACAGGCAACAGGACCAGTGGCTAACAGCAGCACCACGAGACCCACAGCGCTCCAGGGGCCCCTTCGTGGTTCCCCCATCCAGCCCCTTGCTTGCAGCCCCTGACCACTGAACTGGCACACGGGGCCAATGACATTCGAGCCACTTGGGCCGCCAGAGTGCAAGACAACTCGGCTGCTGCCCAGGCGTCCGCAACAAGCCCCCCTCCCCGCAGAGCCTCAGGACACCAGGGACCGGAGGGGCCCTCGAACGGTGCCCCGGGCCAGGCCCCCCGCTCTTACGAATAACTTACAGACTTCCCGACCGAGACTAAACACAAAACAACCACAGGAAACCGACCGCAACGACAGTCCGAAGTCGGGGCGCTCGTGCCCTCCGAGCCCAGGGATGCTCTGTCCCTTCCAGTCCTGGCTGGGCCCCGCAGCGGCGCCTGGGCTGGCGCCCGCCCCACCAGCTCCGGGTGAGCCCCAGCAGGCAGCCGCCCGGCCGCCTGGGGAAGCCCCTTCACCCGACCCGCCGTGCTGGGGCAGTCACGAGAGCTGCTCGCAGGAGTCGAGGTGGTCAGGGATGGGCAGGCCGGTGATGATCGTCAGGCACTTGTTCCACACCGTGAACGTGGGGCACACCGGCTGCCCGAACGTCACCTCGAAGGTGTAAAGGTGGAGGGAGTTCAAGGCGTCGTAGAAGGCGAGGGAGCCGTTGTCATAGTCCAGCAGGATGCCCACCCGGCGCAGGTGCGGCGCCGGCTCGATGGGGACCTCTTTGCTGTTGTGCCGCACCACCCACGCGTTGTTGCAGCGGCACAGCACCCACGAGGCGGAGTTCTTCCCAATCCACTCGTGCTTCGGGGCTGACTTGTAGGACACACCGATGGCGTACCTGCAAAACAAGGCTCGCCTCAGGGTCAGGGCCAGGGCCAGGGCGCTGCCTGCTGGGGTCGGCTCCTGCACTCGCAGAACCACAGAGCACCAGGGATGGGAAAGGTCCGGTCCCCCCGCCATCGGTCTATATGATGGGGGGAGATGGAGAGAGCCAGGGCTGTTGAGTCTGAGGAAGAGGAGGCTGAGGGGAGAACTCATCGCTCTCTACAACCATCTGCAAGGACACTGCAGAGATGTTGGTGCTGGGCTCTGCTCATCAGCCACAGAACCAGAGGAAAGGGCTTCCAGCTCCACCAGGGGAGGGTTGGACTGGCCACCAGGAGGAAGTTCTTCCCAGAGAGAGTGGTCAGGCCCTGGACTGGGCTGCCCAGTGTGGTGCCCAGTCCCCACCCTGGGATGAGTTTAAAAGTCGCTCAGATGTGGTGCTGGGGGATCTGATTTAGGGGTGACCCTGTAGAGTGCAGCTGATGGTTGGACTGGATGGTCCCAGGGGTCTTTCCAACCAGAATGATCCTATTGTTGTCCTGCTCTGTGAAGCCCCCCTGGCTCTGCTGCTGGTCGCTGCCAGACGACCTGCCGGGAGCCGCCGCGGCGCGAGCGCACGAGACTCTTACTCACCACGTGCTCCCACTTATCACCACTTCCCAGTAGTGCCGCCCGCTGTCGATGAACACGTTGCCGGCCACGCCGTAGCTCCCTTGGCTCGTGAACCGCTCCGGCGTGTGGCTCTTTTTGGAGGACGTCTCGTCACGCTCCACGGTCAGGTTGTCGTGTGACACTTTCAACTTCCTATGAGCGGATTTGGGGTCCAGTTTGAACGGCTGACCTGGAGATGCGGGGACAGAGACGGCAGGAGAGGGGTTTGGCTCTGAGCTGGAGCAGGAGGGCCGGCTGGTGGGCTCCAAGAAGCCCATGAGGCGATGTAACCGTATTAATCTCCTCTTCTGAAGCGCTCTTGGGACAGAGCACCCTCTGCTGCTCCCCGCAAGAGCCACCCTGCGCTGTCAGCTCACTGCCCAGTCTCACTGCACGCTCACGACCCGGCGCAGAGCCCTGCAGCATCGCCTCTGCCCCAGAGCAACCCGGACACTCCAGTCCCTGCGTGTGAGTGGACCCAGTGCGCGGACTGGCATCCAGGGTCTGTTCCAACCCGAGTGATGCTGCAACTCCATCTGTCTAAGACCACACCTAAGGAGGAAGGGAGTCATCACACGATCACAGAACATTAGGGGCTGGAAGGGACCTCGAAAGATCACCCAGTCCAATCCCCTGCCAGGGCAGGATCCCCTAGATCCAGTCGTTAAGGACTGGAAGGGACTTCAAGAGATCACCCAGTTGGATCCCCCTGCCCCAGCAGGATCCCCCAGACAAAGTCACACAGGTGGTTTTTAAACTTCTCCAGAGAAGGAGACTCCAGAGGGACACAGGTGGGCGCAGGAGATGGGTGGGAGCGGGACACAGGATCACAGAACATTAGGGGTTGGAAGAGACCTTGAAGGATCACCCAGTCCCACCCCCCTGCCAGAGCAGGGTCCCCCAGATCCTGCAGGCACACGGCCAGGCAGGTTTGAAACATCTCCAGAGGAGGGGACTCCACAGGAGGAAGGAGCCCGCCGAGC
Source organism: Rhinopomastus cyanomelas (assembly GCA_013400115.1). Lineage (NCBI taxonomy): Eukaryota > Metazoa > Chordata > Aves > Bucerotiformes > Rhinopomastidae > Rhinopomastus > Rhinopomastus cyanomelas. Next base: position 178,581 of record VXBP01001727.1, on the reverse strand, counting down.
GTGCGCTGGTCCCGCGTCACTCACTGTTTGTCTTGAGCTTGCCGGGGTCGCTGCTCCTGCTGCCCGCCTGGTTGATGGCCTTGACGACGAAGATGTACCGCGTGCCGCTCTGCAGCCCGTGCACCGTGTAGTGGTTCTGCTTGATGTTGGGAACAATCATCCAGCTGTCGGCCGAGCTGCACAAGCCTGCGGTGTGAGCAGAGCGCGTCGGTCGCGGCGCAGGGGGCGGACACCCCGCGGCCGGCTCGGGCTGAGCCGCTGCCCCTGCGTGGGCGCCGTCCCGCTCCCCGCGCCGCTGCTTGGCCCCAACTCATCCCATCGTCCCGCAGCCAAGGTGCCTTTCAGGCCCTTCCACGGGAAGTCACCGTGACAAGCGGGCGTTCAGGGAAGGCTCTGCGCTGGGCTCTGCAGCAGCTCCATGTCTGAAGGCACTGGGTGCCTCGGGGGAGCCCAAGGACGCGGGTCCCTACTCACTGAGGACGTTGGCCTGCCCGGTGAAGATGGTGTACTGCAGCTCGTACGAGACCACGCTGAACTCGTCGTCCGACGTCCAGTGCACGGTGATGGTGTCGTAGGAGGCTGTGCAGAGCTCCTCCCGAATGGTGGGTGGGTTGGGAGCTGTGGGACACAACGGGGAGGCTCACTGACCCAACCAGAAATGTATTTCCCCTCTCCCCTGAGAGGAGGGAAGGCTCCTGAGGCGTGAGCTTGCAGCTCTAGCACCCAGCAGACACTTTCCGGTGGCTCTGTCTCCTCCAGCAGCACCAGTCGTGGCCAGCAAAGGGCTGCAAGTGGCTCTTGCTGGCACTACAGACCCCCGGGACGGCCAGGTTTTGAGGCCCAGGGCTCCTCTGCTGCACTGGAGGGAGCAGCGGGAGGCTTCTGCGCGGCAGCACTTGCAGCATCACGGCCACAGCAGGAATCGCATCTGAACCTTTCCTTGTGCCCACTGAGGGGCCCACAGCTGGACACAACACTCCAGCTGTGGGAGGAGAACCTCTCTCCATCTGCTGACCACCCCCATTCTGATCCACCCCAGGATGCTGCTGGCCTTCCTGGCCACCAGGGCCCATTGCTGGCTCCCAGACCCAGTGAGGGCCTCCAGTTCTGCGATGGGGAGACCACAGTGTCACTGGCACAAGAAACCCTTTTGCTGCTGACGGCTTCTGCTTGCTCGTGGCAAACCTGCCAGGCTGCAGCCTGCCACACTGGGGAGACACCCGAGGGAAAGGGTAACACATGGAGCATCCTTCCCCCTGGAAACGGGCTGTGGCCACTGCTTTGCCTCCTCTGGCTGCTCCAGGCTGAGCTCCAGCTGCCCTTTCATTTCCCTCTACTGTAGTGGCTTTTAACTCTCCCTTCTCCTTGCCCACACCCTGGTGGGGAGGAATGAGAGAGGAGGAGGTGAGAAGTGCATCCTGGTTGTGTCCTGAAGCACCCAGAGCTTCCTGGGGTGTTCCAGGGCTTCCAACAGTCAGGATTAGGAGATTATTGAGGACCACTCAGTTTATGTGGTAACATTCCACAGAACCCAGCACGTTAGGGGTTGGAAGGGACCTTGAGAGACCATCCATCCCAGTCCCCCTGGCCCAGCAGGATCCCCTGGATCCAGTCGCTCAGGAACAGTCCGGGCAGACACCTAAAGCAGATCCCCCAACCCTACACTAAGCGACTCTCAAACACGACTGGGGGGGTGAACATGGAGAGGGCTGGTGCCAATCCTGTCACGGCTGTTTCGTGAGGAGAAGATCACAGCAGCTCCCGGAGAAACAAGCCTACCTGTAAGGTAGTCAAGGCACTCGAGCAACTTCTTCTCCCTGGTGAAATCCAGCGCGAAAGTGTCGAAAGTATCATTGAGATTGATCTCGGGAATTAGCACCTGGGAGGATGCAGTTGCCATGGAGACCCTGTAGTGGAAAGAAGTCCTTCAGCAGAGGAGGCAGAGCAACTCGCACGTCAAGGTAGGACCCGATCATTAAGGCTGCTGTCACTTCTCACAGAGCTTGACAGAAACTTAACGTGCATTATGCTGATGAGCTGGGAGCTTCTCCTGCAGCTTCTAGTTCTCTGGGCATCACAGCACCACAGAGCACTAGGGGTTTGAAGTGACCCCAAAAGACCACCCAGTCCAATCCCCCTGCCACAGCAGGGTCCCCTAGATCCAGTCATTAGAGATTGGAAGGGACCCCAAAAGACCACCCAGTCCCATCCCCCTGCCACAGCAGGGTCCCCTAGATCCAGCCGCACAGGAACAGGGCCAGGCAGGTTTGAAACGTCTCCAGAGAAGGAGACTCCACAAACCCCTGGGCAGCCCCTGCCAGAACGGAGATGCTCGAGCGCTCCCCGATGCCAGTTCAGACCCTTGGTGCCTCCATCAGCGTCTGCCCCCGCGTGTCCCACAGCACAGAGCAGTGCTGGGCCACGGTGCCGAGTGGCCCCCGTCCGGCTGACCCCACGGGACCCCAGCGCCACCCGCCCCGCGCTGAGGCGTCGCAGCAGGAACCGCTGTACCTTTCGGTGATGCTCTTGGCGGTCTGCAGGAAGCGCGCGTGGTCGCTCTCCTTCAGCGACTGCTCGGCCTGAGAGATGAGCGACGTGGAGCGCTCGATGCACTGCTTGCAGTTCGCGATCTGCTGGGCCAGCTTGCGCAGCCTCACCACCTGCAGCGGGAGCACAGGGCAGCACTCACCGCTCTCGGGCCACGAGTCACGGGCACGTGTGTGCCCGAGGCTGGAGGGCCTGGCTGGCAAGAGCTTCCTTCACGCCAGCCTGTAGCTCTGTCATCCGAGGACAGGGCTGCCTTTCCACCGCGGTACTTTCCACGTGGAAAACAAGAGGGGAAAGGCAGAGCAAGCACAGCTGCTCCATCTTCCAGCAGAGGGGACCTCATCTCTGGGTACTTGCTGCTAACACGACAAGCACGGACTCACCGAACGTGAGGGACGGGACCTCGAAAGACTGTCCAGTCCAACCCCCCCACCTCACCAGGATCCCCTGGATCCAGTCACACAGGAACATGGCCAGGTGGGTTCTAAACATCAGGCTCGTGCTGGACCTCGCTCCACGCTGACACGGGATCTCACTCCAGAAGTCTTTCGCTCCTCTGCAGCAGCAGCAGCCCAGGAGGACACGAGGACCTCCAAACAGTCGTGTTAGTGGAACCCGAGGCCTCACAGCCCGCTGCCCAGGAGGCAGCCCTGCCCTGCCTGCCATCTAAAGGGGGGCTTTACCTTGCCTTCCTTGATCTTGGTCCCGATGATTTGACGCCTTTGCTGGATGATCTCGATGAGCTGGTCGCACTCCTCCATCAGCTTGGTCTCCTGGCGGGAGGCGTTCACCTGCAGAGAAACCAGCCTGCTCAGAGAGAGGGGCTTCCGCGCGGCCACCGGCCTTCTCCCGGTGCAGGAACTGCCCTTCTGCGGAGCTCGGGCGGGCAGCTGCGCATCCCTGCTGGGCTGAGGTTCCCCGGCTGCATTTAGTGACAGACCGGAATCGCAGTCACAGAGCATCGGCCACTGGAAGGGACCACCCCGTCCCATCCCCCTGCCACAGCAGGGTCCCCGAGGTCCAGCAGCACAGGAACATGGCTGGGGGGTTTGAAACTCGTTTACTTTTGAACAGCATAAATGTCTGAGCAGTGAAACTGCCTTCAGTGCACAATCACAGAACCATCCAGGTTGGAAAAGACCTCCAGGATCATCGAGTCCAACCATCAACCCGACTCTGCAAGGTGACCCCTCAGCCACGTCCCCCAACACCATATCTCAGCGACTTGGAAGCTCATCCAGGGATGGGGACTCACCCCCACCCTGGGCAGCCCAGCCCGGGGCCTGACCACTCTCTCCGGGAAGCTCCTGAGCTCCTCTGACGCTGGAGACGGTCTCGTCACAGAGCTCTGAGACACTCCGACAGCTTCCTCGCTGGCTGCCGCTTCCCCGTTTGCCCCATTTCCAGCGTGGCCAGGCCCAGGGTTTGACTGAAGCTCATTTATTAATATTTAGCTAATTTAAATGCTAATTAGTTTAATTGGATGAATAAAACGTGGCAGGAATTCACGAACAACTTTGCTGTTCTTGCTCTGTGTCTCCAGTGGGGCTCCAGGGGCAGCAGTGCAGCTGTTAGCAGCTGGACAAGGTGGATTGTTCTAACCCTTAACCAGAGGTGGGGAACGAAGTGCAGGAAGGTACAGGAGGGGGTTAAAGTTGTCCAGAACTACTCCGTCTTGGACAAAGGCACCAGGGAAGAATCACAGAACATCAGGGGTTGGAAGGGACCTTAAAAGATCATCCAGACCAGTCCCCCCACCACAGCAGGATCCCCTACATCCAGTCACACAGGAACAGTCCAGGTGGGTTTGAAACGTCTCCAGAGAAGGAGACTCCACAACCCCTCCGGGCAGCCCCTGCCAGGGCTCTGGCACCCTCCCTGGGAACAAGATCCTTCTCACACTGATGTGGAACCTCCTCTGCTCCAGCTCACACCGGCTGCCCCCAGTCCTGTCACTGGGTGCCCCTGAGCAGAGCCTGGCTCCATCCTCCTGACACCCACCCTTCACACATTGATCAACACCCATGGGGTCATCCCTCAGCCTTTCCTCAGAGTAGCACAGGAATTGTTAGCAGGGAGGGATCTCAACCCACGTTTGTTCTAACTCAATGGGAACGCCGGCAGACGAGCTTGTGAGTGCCCCCGGCACAGGCCAGCGCTCACCTCCACGTGCTGACAGGTCTGGATGAGCTTCGCCAGCAGCACTTCCAGCTCCGTGTTCCTCTTGATGAGGCTGGTGAGGTTGCTCTCCAGGTTTTGCTGCCAACAGAGAGAAGGAGCACGTGAGCATCGAGGGGCACAGCCCAGGAGCCGGTCTGCTGCTCAGGACCTCAGTCGTGTCCCTCACACAGACACAAACAGGAGATCTTCCTTTGCCAGCAACGGGCCCTGGTGGCCAAGGCAGCCAGTGGCATCCTGGAGCAGATCACAAGGAGGGTGGTTAGGAGATCGAGAGAGGCTCTCCTTGCCCTCTGCTGTGCCCTGAGGAGACCACAGCTGGAACCTTGTGTCCAGCTGTGGGCCCCTCAGTTCCAGAAGGACACAGCTCCAAGTGCTGGGCAACCAGTGCCTGTTCCTGTCGCCCTTGTTTTCACGGGCTGTAAAGTAGATGGGGTCCAGAAGGTATTTCTGCAGCCAGAGCTTGTGCTACAGGACACAGACGTCTGCATGGGGAAGCAAATGCCAGTCCCACGTGCTTCTCAGAGTCAGAGAACATTGGGGTTTGGAAGGGACCTCAAGAGATCATCCAGTCCAATCCCCCTGCCACAGCAGGATCCCCCTAGATCCAGCTGCACAGGAACATGGGCAGGTGGGTTTGCAAACGTCTCCAGAGAAGGAGACTCCACAACCCCCTGGGCAGCCCCTGCCAGGGCTCTGTCATCCTCCCTGCAAAGAAGGTCCTTCTCACACTGATGTGGAACCTTCTCTGCTCCAGCTCACACCTGCTGCCCCTTGTCCTGTCACTGGGTGCTCCTGAGCAGAGCCTGGCTCCATCCTCCTGACACCCACCCATCACACATTGATCAACATTCGTGGGGTCACCCCTCAGGCTCCATTTTCCCAGCTCCAGAGCCCCAGCTCCCTCAGTCTTTCCTCAGCAGGGAGATGCTCCCCTCCCTCCATCACCCCTGTGTCTCTGCACTGGGCTCCCTCCAGCAGCTCTGTGTCCTTCTGGCACTGAGGGGGCCAGAGCTGGACACAAGATTCCAGATGGGGTCTCACCAGGGCAGAGTAGAGGGGGAGGAGAACCTCTCTGGATCTACTAACCACACCCATTCTGATCCACCCCAGGATGCTACCGGCCTTCTTGGCCACCAGGGCCCATTGCTGGCTCATAGTCATCCTGCTGGCCACCAGGACCCCCAGGTCCCCTTCTCCTCCACTGCTCTCCAAACACTCATCATGCCCCTCGGAAGGGTGATCTGAGCCCAGCCAGCAAAACCCCCGCGCTGTCCGTAACGCGGCGCTCGCTCCATCACGCCGGCAAGTGCCAGAGCGCGCGTGGGTTGGTGACGGAACCCTGCCGGCGTCGCCGCCCTGCGCGAGAAGGAACGAAGGCGCCGCACGGGTGCAGAGAGGAGGGGAAGGAACAAAGAGCTGCAGAGCCGCCTGGAGCCCGTGGGGAGCCACATGTGCTCACCACGGGGTCAGGGGGCGATGAGAGGGGCCAGGTGAGCTAACGGCAGCCGAAGGGGCGCGCACGGCCGGCTGCGTCGCGGGGCGAGCGGTGCTGCGCGGAAGCTCCTCGAGAAAAGACGAGCTGGGCTGGCGTCGAGCGCTCTGCAGAGACCCTGCAGCCCTGGCGGCAGAGAAGGGCAGGGCCCAGCGCCACTGCTCTCGCTCAGCGCTTCCCAGACCCCGCAGGACACGGCAGGGACCCCCGGGAGCGCTGGGCAAGGGCCCCTCTCGCAGCCACACGGGCGAAGAGCCCCGAGGAGCACAGCAGCCCCCGGGCTCTGCAGCATGAAGCCTGTGCCCGAGGCTGCCAAGACGAGTGTTGGCAGCCAGGGCTCCGCAGCGGCCGCTTCCTTCTGCTCCTCTGCACCCCTGAGCTAGACCTGCGCTGCGCTCGCTGTGGGAGCCTGCACTCGTGCAGGGGACAAGCCCTCGCACAGCGACAGCAGCTGCCCGGGGCGGCAGCGCAAAGCAAGGAGCTGCGGGCTGCAAGCTGGCAGCAGCGTCCTGGCCAAACGAACAGCCTCACGCGAAGCATCAGCCTCTCTGCAAGAGGAGGGCAGCACAAAGAGAGACCCGAGCTGCTCCGCGGGCTGCGAGCGCTGTCGGAACAAATGAGCATCAGCTTCTGCAGGAGGCAGGTGCTGAGCTGCGTCCTCCTGGGGAGCCCAGGGCCACGGAGGCCATGGAGGGAGGGAGCATCTCCCTGCTGAGGAAAGGGGCTCAGAGCTCCCAGGGAGCAGCTGAGTGCTTCTGTTTATCAACAATGCGCTCACACTGTTGTCCTGCTGACACGTGCCCTTCCCATCTTTACAAACATCCGTGGGGTCTCCCCTCAGGCTCCTTTTTCCCAGCTCCCTCAGCCTCTCCTCAGCAGGGAGATGCTCCCCTCCCTCCATCACCCCTGTGGCTCTGCGCTGGGCTCTCTCTGTGTCCTCCTGGAGCTGAGGGGCCCAGAGCTGGACCCAAGACTGCAGCTGCGGTCTCCCCAGGGCAGGGCAGAGGGGAGGAGAACCTCTCCATCTGCTCACCACCTCCTTCTGATCACAGCAGAAGTTGGGTTCAGTAATTACACGGGTTCCAGGAGGACCACAGCCACCTCCCACCAGCTCTTTACAACTGATCCAACTGGAACAGACGTTACGTGTTTTCACGTTTGGCTGGTTAAAGCAGGGAACCAGTAGCCACAGGGTTAGGCTGCCACAAAATAGAGACGAGGAATAAACCACCGTGAGGCAGAGCTGTGATCATGCCCTAACTTCACAGTCACAGGACATCTGGGGTGGGCAGGGACCACCAAAGATCGCCCAGCCCAGCGCCGCCCTGCCACAGCAGGAGCCCCTAGGTCCAGTCACAGAATCACAGTGCCAGGTGGGCACGGCAGGGGAACACGGAAGCAGCCCAAGCCCGTCCGGCCCTGCAAGCGTTTCCCAGGGCAGCCCCCGGGAGAGGAAGACCAAGCGGTTCCTCGTCAATCGAGAAGGACCTTCTCCACGGTGAGGGTGCTCCCAGGGCCGCTGTGAGAGAGCAGGAAGGAGCAGCCCAGCCTTTGCGGCACGTGGAAGCAGTCTCAGCTCCTGGGCTGCACTGACAGGCATGAAGGCTTCAAAGAGCTTTAATTTAGAAACCCATCAGCGGAGAGAACAGACTCGACCCTGCTTTTAGCTGCTTTTAAATCTGCTTCCTGCTCCAAACCTGCAGGGCAGAAGGAAGAAAGAGCCTCCGAACGTTTGCGGGCTGCCTCGCGCAGAGGCACCAGGAGCGTCAGAACCCAGTGCTGCGTGCTGTCAGGAAAGTGGAGACAAGGGGGCTTCACCTAAGTGAATCAGGGGTGACCCCATGGGTGCTGAGCAGCATGTGAAGGGGGGGTGTCAGGGGCATGGAGCCAGGCTCTGCTCAGGGGCACCCAGGGACAGGACAAGAGGCAGTGGGTGTGAGCTGGGACAGAGGAGGTTCCACATCAGTGTGAGAAGGACCTTGTTGGCAGTGAGGGTGCCAGAGCTCTGGCAGGGGCTGCCCAGGGGTTTGTGGAGTCTCCTTCTCTGGAGACGTTTCAAACCCACCTGGACATGTTGCTGCGTGACTGGATCTAGGGGATCCTGCTGTGCTGGGGGAACTGGACTGCATGACCTCTCGAGGTCCCTTCCAATCCCTGCAGTTCTGGGACTCCGTGAATTACAGACCCTCACGTGTGTCTCCCTTCCCTCTGTCCCATCACACTCCACTTCTCCTCCCAACAGTAGAAGCAGCCCCTCAGCGCAAGTGGAGCCTCTGGTTCTTCTGAGGTTGCCCAGGGCACCCCAGGTGTGGGTACATCCTTGGGTCTATACGGACACGGGTGGGCACGTGTGTGGGTCTCTCTCTGCGCAGGGGTCTCCTGCTGTGGACGTACCACAGGGCCTGGAAGAGCAAGGGGGAAGCCGCGCTCCCCAGAGCTCTGCGCCAAGAGGCTGCCACGAGCAAACGCCGTGAGACCAGGCGCAAGCGGCAACTCAGACCCTTCGCTCCCCCGGAGTCCTGCACAAGGACTTCCAGTGACCTCCCAGCGACGGAGCAGAGCCCGGCTCCATCCCCCTGACACCCACCAGCACGCACGAGGTCGCCCCTGCCGCACACCGAAGGCTCCAGGACGGCCTCCAGAGGTCCAGCTGCCCAGATGTAGGAGACACATTGGGGTACAGCTCAGGGCTACCCCAGGCAAACTGCTGTCCCCTGGGAGAACCACAGAGCATCAGGGATTGGAAGGGACCTCGGGAGCTCACCCAGCCCAACGCCCTGCCAGAGCAGGGCTCTGCTCCAGAGCAAGGACGTTGTCTCTCCTGCACCCTCAGCTGCCCTCCCGTGACCACAGAATCACCCCAGTTGGGCAAGACCCCGGGGATCAGCGAGCGCAGCCATCGACCCTGCTCCATGAGGTCACCCCTCAAGCAGATCCCCCAGCACGAGCCCTGCTTGCGGCTGAGGACTGGAGTAAGGCAGCAGGCACAGCCTGACCAGAGGCAGAGCAGCAGCTTGACAGCGACACGGGACCTGGGGGAGCAGCACTGGGAGCAGCAGCTGCCGGGAGGAGATGCTGGGATTGAGCGGGGACGGGCAACGCGCTGGCTTGGAAAGGGACACGAGACTGGGAGTGTGAGGGTGGAATCCAGGGCTGCTGCTGCTGGAAATGATAATCCCAGGGACGGACAAGGTGCAGACACGACTGAAAACAGGGTAGGGAGGGAGGAGCAGGGCAGAAGGACCAGGGGCCAGCGTGAGCTGCAGGAGCAGAGGGACTCGTGTGGAGGGGAAGCAGCTGGGACTGGGGGACAGAACCTCGCAGGGCAGACTCTGTGTCCCAAGCGACCAGCCTGGGCAGAGCCCTGAGCAGAGCTGTGGTCTGTGGGGCGAGCTCACCGAGGAGAGATGGGCACCCGTGGAGATCCAAGCAGGCTGGGAACCAAAGGAAAAGGTCCAGACCCAATGGAGCTGCAGGGCAGGGGAAGCGGTTCTCTCGGGGGCGAGGGGTACATAGCTCTGGGGAAGGGGTAGAGTGACAGGGTCACTGGTGGGTGGGAGATCACTTATCATGGCCTCTGCTGGGAGCCTGGAGAGCCACCAGAGGACCCTGTGACCTGGCTGCCCACTGCCGCCCCACTAAGGGGGCAGAGAACGCCGGAGCCGCCCTCCTGCCTGGCCGGAGATGCGCCGGGAGCTCGCCGACCGCTGCGCGCGTCTCCAGAAGTTCAGGAGCAGCTTTTGCTTTGTTCCCAGGACAGAGCTGTCCGTGAGCTCAGGTGGGAAGAGAGCAGAGCCAGCGCCCGACTCCCCTGGCCGGCCAGGCAAACGGCATCCCCGGAGCCCAGCCAGCGGCACCTCCTGCTCGTGGCCGTGGGGAGGCTTCTCACAACGAAAGCAGCCAAGTGGAAAATCATCGAACCGGAGCGCAAGCAAAGGGTGCCTGGCGCCGGCGTCGCGCCCGAGGACGCGCAGCCAGCGCCGACCCTCGCCGGCTCCCTCGAACACAGCCACAGCTAGATGGGGACATCCAGCCAACAGGGCTGCATGCTGCATGTTCCTTAGGAAAGCCGGAGAGAAGCCAGAAGCCACAGGGAAGCCGGAAGGCCCAGGGAAGCCAAAGCACAACTGAAGGACCTTTCCTAAGTAGGACCTGCCACCCTCTCCACGGCGACGAGCGAGCCCAAGCCTAGGTCTGTCTGTGCATCTCGTCCGACTGGGGAGCGCCCAGTCTCCCTTCCCACCCCCTTCCCAAAGGGGGACCCCGTCCTGCGAGCACAGGGCGCCTCTCCTCCCGCGGGAGGGGCAGGGGACCACTAACCTTGAGCTTGTCGTAGCGCTCGCTTAGAGCCGCCACCTGATGGTCGCGGTGCCTCCCGACCAGCTTGCACAAGGCGCAGATCAGCTGGTCGTCGGTCACGCAGTACATGTTGACCTTCTCGTCCTCGTGCTCCAGGCACATTAACCCCCTGATGTGCGAGTCCGGGATGGGCTCGATGAGCCGGTGGCCCGTGAAGGGCTTCTTGTTGGGGTGAGTGGCCTTGAGGCACTCGTCGCAGTAGGACACCTCGCAGGTCACGCAGGTTTTCACCGCCTCCTGCGCAGGGTCCTGGTCGCAGAACTGGCAGAGGACCTTCTCGCAGGAGGACATGGTGCCGCTGTCGCACGGGCGCTCGCGGCGGGTCTCGCTGGGCGAGCTGGGCCCGCTGGCCGAGGCTTGCTGGAACCTGTCGATGATGTTCTGCAGGGTGACGTTGCGCTTGAGCCCGTCTAGACCGCGCGGGCTGAGCGTGATGACATAGCGGCAGGTCGGGCACTGGAAGGCGGTGATGGCCTCCACGGGCTCGTTGGTGGCGCAGTGCGAGACCAGGATGCGGTGCGCGCAGCTGAAGCAGAGGCTGTGAGCGCAGGGCAGCAGCAGCGGGTCCTCAAACAGCTCCAGGCAGATAGGGCAGGTCAGTTCCGACTCCAGCGTTTCCATCTTCAGGCGCAGCTTTCCCGTGGCGTCAGCGGAATCCGGGGCAGCTGATGGGCTCTCTGGAAACACACGTGAGGCTCGGTTAGGCGAGAGACAGCGCGAGGGGTCAGCAGCGGGGGGTCGGCAGCCCGCGCCTCTGCTCTCGGGGCTACCAGCCCACCGCGCCGGGCTCGAGCGCGACCGAAAGCTCAGCGCCTGCACGCAGAGAGGCATCGGAAACCGGGCTGGTCCGCTTCTCCCCCTGCTCACCGTGGGCACAGAGCAGCCCCATCCACGTCCCTTCTGCCCCCTTCCCTCTCGCACCGGGGAGGAAACCGGCCGATGCTGCTGTGCCTCCTGCAAGCCCAAAGCCACAACTGTTAGGCGGCTGAATGCAACACGATTTGGCTTCTTCTCTGCCCATCCAGCAGCAGAACTTCACAGAACAAAGCAGTTTCCCCCTGCCCAGCGCTGGACAGGGGCTACTCAAGAGAGCCTCCGCACCGAGAGCTTCACAGCACCAAGAGCCTCACAGCACCAGGTAGGGGCTGCTCCGGAGAGCCTCCGCACCGAGAGCCTCACAGCACCGAGAGCCTCACAGCACCGAGAGCCTCACAGCACCGAGAGCCTCACAGCACCGAGAGCCTCACAGCACCGGGCAGGGTCTGCTCCAGAGAGTCTCCACACCAAGAGCCTCACAGCACCGAGAGCCTCACAGCACCAGGTAGGGGCTGCTCTGGAGAGCCTCTGCACAGAGAGCCTCACAGCACCGGGCAGGGTCTGCTCCAGAGAGTCTCCACACCAAGAGCCTCACAGCACCGAGAGCCTCACAGCACCGGGCAGGGACTGCTCCAGAGAGCCTCACAGCACCAAGAGCCTCACGGCACCAGGTAGGGGCTGCTCTGGAGAGCCTCTGCACAGAGAGCCTCACAGCACCGGGCAGGGTCTGCTCCAGAGAGTCTCCACACCAAGAGCCTCACAGCACCAGGTAGGGGCTGCTCTGGAGAGCCTCCACACCAAGAGCTCACACCACCATTAACACAAACAGCCCTGCTGCGAGCACATCGGTTCCCGGTGGTGCTCCAGCAGCACCCCAGCGCTCCGAGGGGATGTCTGTGTCTCCCGCGGCTCCAAGTCCCTCTAGGGATCGTTACTCGGGAATATCTATATCTGCACTCGCCCGCCCAGGGGGCTCTGGAGATGTTCCAAACCCTCCTGGCCATGTTCCTGTGTGACTGGGTCTAGGGGACCCTGCTGTGGCAGGGTTTGGACTAGGTGATCTTTCAGGGTCCCTTCCCATCCCCGATGACCCCAGCCCCTTACTAACCCCCCCGGAGTGGACTAGGAACAGGTCAGCTTTAAACAGAGGGCGAGAGGTTTCGCGGGGAGCGCAGCAGCCCGTCCCCCTCCCCGCCACAGATCAACGGGGACTCCACGCGGCATCTTTTCCTGCACCCAGCGTCGCAGAGAGGCTTTGACAGAGCCGCCCTGCGCAGCTCTCGCTGCCCGAGCCCCCGTCAAGGGCCGGTTGCTCCCGCAAGCAGACAGGTCAGTGAAGCAGAAGCAAAGGCTCTGCTTTGCCCTCGCAGGGGTGCTCCTCTTCACAGCGCAGCCTGTTCCAGCTCTGTTGCTCCCAACTGAAGATGGCTTCTGATGGCCCATCTGCGGTGGCCTTGCCCAGCCATTGCCCGGCTGTGGGCACCCTGCCTCCTCCCCTGGCCAAGGAAAAAGACCCCCCAGACCCATGAAGGGTGAGGTGAGCCTGGGGCTCTTCAGCAGCCATGGAAGCCCAGCCTACCTGAGCCTCGGCGACGATGAGTGAGGGGAGCAGGGCGGGGGGACAGGGGCGCTGCCTACAACCCCCCACCAAGAGCAGGAGGGGAGCAGAGGGCAGGCTCACACTGCCCATCGGCCTGTAGTCCTCCTGTCTGTGGGAAGAGCAGCAGGGCCACTGCTCCAGCGGCAGGAAGGAGGCTGCTTTGCCCTTTGCATAAGGGATCCTTTCCTGGTGAGGAGAAACCTCAGCTTCCAAAGGCTGCTCCGACCCCCCAGCTCATCCGCTTCCCTGCACCCTCTGCGATGCCGATTCTCCTTGGAGCGCAGCTCAGCTGGCCAGGGACTAACGCCCTGGTAGCTAGCCATCAGCTGCCGTGGCTGCGCCGTGCATCTGGTCAGCATTAAAGCCCTGGCAGCCAGACACAAGCAGGAAGAAAACTCCCCTCCTTCTCCTTAGCACAGGACAGACCCTGTTGTGGTGGAGGGACCAGGCTGGATGATCTTCTGAGGTCCCTTCCACCCCTAATGCTCTGTGATTCGGGGGTAAAGCCTCTGCTGCAAACCAAGAGCAGATTTCCTCCCCTCCTCTCCGCCCTCCGTGTCACCGAGGTCCCACCAGACCAGAACCTCGTGCAGATGGCTTGAATCCCTTCCACGCCACAGTGTGTCTCAGCTCCAGCTCGTCCTGCAGGCTGGGCGCTGCACTGGGGATGGGAGCAGGGGACCTGTGGGGCTGGCACCACACAACAGCCCAAACCTGCAAACAAACCGCTGCCCATGGACTGCAGGGCACGGAGGCACCAGCCCTCCCCTTGGTTTTCAGGGCTGTGTTTGGCACACAGGGCCTCCTCCACGCTCTCCTGTCTGAGCAGGGTTCTTCCTGCTCCTTCCTGCACCAGACACTCAGAGTCACAGAGCATCACGGGTGGGGAGGGACCTCGAAAGGTCATCCAGTGCAATCCCCCGGCCGCAGTCACAGAACATGAGGGACTGGCAGGGACCTCGAGAGATCATCTCCTTCTCTGGAGACGTTTCAAACCCCCCTGGCCATGCTCCTGTGTGACTGGAACTGGGGGATCCTGCTGTGGCTGGGGGTTGGGCTGGAGGATCTCTCCAGGTCCCTTCCAATCCCTAGTCCTGTGGTTCCGTGATCACTAACCGCAGCCTCCCAGGCTGTTCCCAACCACAGAGGTTCCCTACTCCAGGCTAAGAGGCCAGGACCAGCAAAGGACTCTGCTGTGTCCGCAGTGCAGTCTGCAGCTGCAGCAGCGTGAAGATGCCGACGTCTCCTCGGCCACTCTTGCTAGTTCTGCAGCAACTGCCCAGACAGGAAGACTCCTGTTTGCGAGCACAAGGTGAGACACACTCGGTGCTACAACAGCTCCCCTTCCTCACGAGTGTTAAGCACTGAACAGAGCTCAGCTGAGCAACCCAGCAAAGCCAGCTCCTCCCTTGCAACTGCTGAGCACGGTGCCCAACCCTGCCCGCACTCCCTGCAGCTCAGCAGGCACCAGCTCCACCTCCCCAGAAGCCACCCAGCGCATACCCACCGCTGGATCCCACCCCATGTCTTCTCGCTGAACCACTGCGGCGGGGACAGGGACCACGCTGACTCTCTTGGGAGCACTGGCAGCCCAGCCAAGACAGACGGCAGCCACCACCGCTGTCCTGGCAGTCCTGCAGCAGCACCGAGTGGCCCTGCAGCTGCAGGCAAGTCCGCTGGAACTCAACAGGAAGCCCTCCCCTACAATTGCAGGAAAACCCGCTCCACCCAAGCGCCCCGGCCAGGACCCGGGCTCCCACAGCCTGTGTCCACGGCCACACATCAACCCCCGTCCCAAGGGGCAGCCTCGGACCCTCTTGCAGAGCATCTGCTGCTGCTTCAGGCAAGCTCAGCCCTGGGGGCGACTGACCCAGTCTGGTGGTGCCCAGTCCCACCATCAGGACGGAGCTGACCTGGACTGGCTAAACCTGTCACCCATAAGACGAATCACGGACCCATTCCGGTTGGAAAAGAGAACAGCCCCAGTCTAGCCCCTGAAAGCAGCTGGAGGCTGCCCAGGGGACCAGCAGAGACAACCAAAAACATCTTCACGAGTGAAGAGAAGGTGGGACCAGAGCATCTCCAGAGGCCAGGCAGAGCGCCCTGCGAGCCCCCCTGCCTGGGCACAGCCTGGCACAGGACACGGCAGCGCTGGCAGCCCACAGGCTCGTCCCGCTCAAGCAGGAGGCTTCGGCTGCTCCAGGGACAGCGCCCCTCTTCCCTGAGCGACCTACACCTCGGCTCTCTTTGGGGGGAGGAGGCAGCGGCCGGCGTCTCCCAAGGCAGTCGCTTCCGCAGTCAAGACGTTCAAGGAGATTGACGCTGTGGGAGGATTTCTTAACCTTCAACAACAAGGACTAATCAGAAGTCAAGAGCGAAGCTCCGGCACTGGAGAGGCGCCTCTGAGCGCTCCTCCTCGCGAGGCTTTTGCTCCAATTAAGCCGCTTAACACGGGGCGAAAAGCATCTGCAGCTGAAGTGGGCTCCAAGGCTTCAGCCAGCGGTTACGACTCCACTGGAGCTGCGAGGTCGGAGCAAGTGGGGTCCTTGGAGACTGGACCAGGAGAAGGTCCGTAAGACACCAGGACAGCGGCGAGGCAAACGGGCCGTGAACCTGCTCGCCCCGGGAGCCGACGTAACAAGCGCTGACACCCTTCCGAGCGGCACAGCAAAACTAGGTCAAGTCGCGGTGACCCGCTGGCCACAGCGGGGCCGCCCCCGGACCCACACAATGCAGGCTGTGTCTGCCGGCCCCGCCGGGGCTGTCACAGCGCTTTAGCGTCTCATCCCCACGGCGCGTTAATTGGACCCGCAGCGGCGCGCTTCGGGACCGCCTGGCTCCCGGCTGGAAACCTCTGTCCAGGCTGAGGGCGCCCAGGCCGAGAGGAGACCGTTAACCCCTGGTGGGCCGCTGTCGCAGCAGGTGCCAGCCAGGGCGGCGGAGCGGCGCAGCTCTGTGTGTGACGACAGCCTCTGCTTCCTGGGGCGCGTGTCGCTGGTCAGGACCAAGGGCGCAGGCTCACAGAACATGGGGGATTGGAAGGGACCTCCAAAGGCCTGACCTGCCGCGGCAGGGGCGTCAGACTGGATGGTCTTTGGAGGTCCCTCCAACCCAAACGCTCTGCGCCCCTGCAGCAGGAGACAGAGGCAGCCCTTGGTGCCCCACAACACACAGGTTGTCCGCAGAGATCCCGTCTTCCTACAAGAGATGTCAGTTGTGCAAAACAGGCGCCGTTTCAGAAGGGGAAACATGACACAGCCCGGTGACAAGACCCTCCCCAACTCTGGGAGCTGGTTTGGGGAGGGGGAGCACCTTGGAAGTGGGAAGCAGGCTGGTTCCCTGAGCGAGAGGCTCCACATCTAAACAGAGACGTGAACCTGCAGCATTTCTCTGTTCTCTCTGCTTCCGTTTCATCCCTCTCGGAAAGAAACAAACCCAACAGAACGATCAACAAACCAACCTCAGGGCACCCAAACAACAAACCAAATCCACCACGACAGGGGGATCACGGTTCTGTGGGGCAGCTGCTGAAAAACCACACAAGTAGCCTTTTCTGAGACAATTTGCCAGAAAACACCAACTTTTCAGCATTTCTGAAGAAGGCACCAGTCACAGCTGAGGCTCAAAATGCAGGCTCTGACCAAGCAGCAACCACCCAGCCCGAACCAAAAAGCCCTAGAAAACACCAACAGAAAGATGGTCAGGGAAGGTCCGGTTGGAAAAGACCCCTGGGACCAGTGAGTCCAACCATCAACCCCACTCTACAGGGCCACCCCTAAACCAGATCCACCAGCACCACATCTAAGTGACTTTTAAACTCATCCAGGGATGGGGACTCAACCACCACCCTGGGCAGCCCATCCCAGTCCCTGACCACTCTCTCTGGGAAGAATTTCTTCCTGATGGCCAGTCTAAACTTCCCCTGGTGGAGCCTGAAGCCCTTACCTCTGCTTCTGTCACTAGTTACCTGTGAGCAGAGCCCAGAACCAACATCTCTGCAGGGTCCTTCCAGATAGTTGTAGGGAGCGATGAGGTCTCTCCTCAGCCTCCTCTTCCTCAAACTAACCAGCCCCAACTCTCTCCATCTCTCCTCATCAGACTGATTCTCCAGGCCCTGACTTCTCTTCAGCCTAAGTTCTGCTGCCCATTGCCAGCATCACAAACGAGTCCGACTACTGCTCAGGGTGTTGGGGAGGGGTGGAGGATGTCTCTGCTGCAGCTGCTCAGTAGTTAAACACCTGCAGCCCCCCTCAAGCCCAGTCAGTGCCATCGGTCACGGGCACCTGCTCGCGATGCCCAGGGGATGCTGCTGTGGCCCTGCAGGCACCTGGCAGCAGGAGGTGGCCAAGGCACAGCAGGACGGGGAAGCTGTCAGCACTGACGAGAGCGTGAGAAATGTGTGGCCTCCTCACCCCAAAACATGGGGCGACTGGCACAGCAGGGCAGCAGCTCCTTGCCGAGGCCACGAAACACGTCTCCAGAGACATTGCAGAACGGTCCAACGCACCACAATGAGAAACCCCATCAGCTCCATCCGTCTCCTCATTTGCTGTGGTGGGGGATGGACTGGAGGACCTCTCGAGGTCCCTTCCAGTCCCTGGTGCTCGGTGAGTCTGAGACCCTGCTGTGGCAGGGGGATCAGACTGGATCATAGGATCATGTCACGAGGTCCCTTCCAGTCCCTAATGTTCTGTGATTCTGTGCCTTCTTGTCTCCCCAAGCCGGGAGGAAAAGCCCAGACTCTCTTTGATCTGTTGTACTGCCTTCAGATTGCTCCTGCGCCCAGCTCGCTCAGCGCCCTCCTGCTCCAGCGCCAACCAGCAGCGCCCAGTCAGCAGCCTGGTCCTCCTGCCTGCCCCGGGACACACAAGCAAGTGGGGGAGAGCCTCAAAGAATGAAGAGCTGGTTTGTTGTTCAGAGAAGAGATCAAGACCTGCTGCCTGCCCTCGAGTGCCTTTCCCAGCCCCCAGCCAGGGCAGGCTCTGGATCCAGGGATATCCAGTAATTCCCCGCAGCTTGCTGGAGCATTACCGGCTCCCAGCCGCACAGCCGCGAGAAAAGACCTCAGACCCAGAAACAGGTGAAACCATGAGCAGCCCCAGACGGCTGGAACGCGGTTCAGACTCACTCCAGCGCCCATCCACATGGCCGGGCGAGAGCACTGCTCTGCGCAGGTCTTGCGGCTCCGCTGTCGCCCTCACAGGATCCCAGAACATTAGGGGCTCGAAGGGACCTCAAAAGATCACCCAGTCCAATCCCCCTGCGCCAGCAGGATCCCCTAGATCCAGCCATTAGGGGCTCGAAGGGACCTCAAAAGATCACCCAGTCCAGTCCCCCTGCCCCAGCAGGATCTCCTAGGTCCAGCCATTAGGGGCTCAAAGGGACCTCAAAAGATCACCCAGTCCAGTCCCCCTGCGCCAGCAGGATCCCCAGATCCAGCCATTAGGGGTTAGAAGGGACCTCAAAAGATCACCCAGTCCAGTCCCCCTGCCCCAGCAGGATCCCCTAGATCCAGCCATTAGGGGTTAGAAGAGACCTCAAAAGATCACCCAGTCCAGTCCCCCTGCCCCAGCAGGATCCCCTAGATCCAGTCACACAGGAACAGGGCCAGGCGGGTTTGAAACGTCTCCAGAGCAGGAGACCCCACAGCCCCCCCAGACAGCCAAACCAAGCTGTTTCTCCAAATCCAATTGTTTCAGCAACCACAGAACGGCAGCACCTACCCCCCAGAGCGTTTCCCACCGCGAGACCCACATTCCCTGAGTTCATGTTCCTCGACCGCAGGCTCCAGCAGACCCCTCAGCGACCCGACACCGACGAGCCAGCATCACTCAGAGCCATGTCCACATCAGGTTAATGAGGGAAGTGGTTCTGCCTGGGTTTGGATTCTGATACCCTCAGGCTGACATTCCACCAGGTGAAGATTCTGAGAACTTCAAGTCTGACCTCTACAGGTAGTTGCTGAAACAGTGAACAGAGGAGGTTCCACATCAGTGTGAGAAGGACCTTCTTCCTGGTGAGGGTGACAGAGCCCTGGCAGGGGCTGCCCAGGGGGTTATGGAGTCTCCTTCTCTGGAGACATTTCAAACCCTTGTGGCCATGTTCCTGTGCGACTGGATCTAGAGGATCCTGCTGTGGCAGGGGGGCTGGAGTGGACGGTCTTTCGAGGTCCCTTCCAACCCCCAACGTTCTGGTTCTGTGATCCTGTAACAAGCTTCAGACGAGCACTTAATGACCTTCAGCTGCTTGTGAATATCCAGTCCCCAGGCCCTGGCTACGAGGAGGAAAGCACCCACATTTTTGCATTCAGAAGCGCTGTGGGGTTTTGCTTCTGCTTTTTATTTCCCCTTCCTCCCCAGTCCTCCACCAGGCAGGAGCAGGCGCCGCTTTGAAGCCAGTAATGTCCTCCTGCGTTTTGCAGACCCTCTGTCTCTCAGACCCTTCGCAGCCTCTGTTCTGCTCCAAATGGAAAACACAGAATCACAGGGCACATGGACTGGAAGGGACCTTGAGAGGTCACCCAGTCCAGGCCCCCTGCCACAGCAGGACCCCAACACCCAGTCACACAGGAACAGGGCCAGGAGGGTTTGAAACATCTCCAGAGAGAGAGAGACTCCACAACCCCCTGGGCAGCCCCTGCCAGGGCTCTGTCACCCTCACCAGGAAGAAGGTCCTTCTCACACTGAACCTCCTCTGTCCCAGCTCACACCCACTGCCCCCTGTCCTGTCACTGGGTGCCCCTGAGCAGAGCCTGGCTCCATCCTCCTGACACCTCCCCTTCACATATTGATCATCATCCATGGGGCCACCCCTCAGGCTCCTTTTCTCCAGGCTCAAGAGCCCCAGCTCCCTCAGCCCTCCCTCATCAGACAGATGCCCCCTCCCTCCATAATCTCTGTGGCTCTGCGCTGGGCTCCACCAAGAGCCCCTCAGAGTGGGAAACACTGGCTCCCAGAGCCTGAGAAGAGGACAGAGCTGAGCTGCCTCCGCACTAGCTGGTGTGAGGATGTGGAAGGGAACAGCAGAGAAAAGCAGGGGAAGCAACAGGACAGGTTGGGAAGAAGGCAGAACAGCAGGTAAACAAACTGCCTCTGTGGCTTTGAGTAAGAGGGCCACAGGAGGTCCATGAGAGGGCCAACAGAAAAGCCTCTTCCTGTGTATTTCTTCTTCCTATGCCAGTTCCCACCTAGAAGCAGGAACAAGGGTCCAGCTGGACGTGGCTGTGCTGCCCCAAAGCAGCTGCTGCGATGCCTCTCCTCAACACCTGGTGCAGACCCCGCACGGTCATCGGGCCCTCGGCTCCCACTGAACACTGCCCAGAAGCGCTGCCCTCTCGACTCCGTCCCTCGGAGCCGACTCTTCCTGCCCAAACTGGACACGTCTCTGCACAACGAACCCACCGACCCCGGAGGAACCCGCCTGGGCTGCTCGCTTGGCACCGGAGAGGGAGGCTGTGGTGGCAGGCAGGTGTTCAAACAACATCTGGCAGCGCCTCAGCCGGCTCGTCGCACCTTCCCCCCGGCCCCCAGAGGAGTCACGGGTGGGAAGCAGGAGGAACTGTCCCGCCCGGCACCGCGCTCCCGGCGGGGCACCAACACCTCCAGGACGGGCCCTGCAAGAACAAGCACGTCTGCGCCCACACCTCCCGCACCTCCTCCCTGCCTCTCCTCCTCCCGTGGAAGGGGAGGGTGGGCTCGTGTGTGCACTAACATGTCCCCCCTCTCTATTCAACTCCTCGCCTCTCTCTCTGAGTCTTCATTCCTCACGAAGCCTTTCTGCCCGAGGCAGAAATACCTTAGGAGAGCACACTGCACAGAGCCTTTTGCTTTTCATCGCTGGGGGGACTGGACCGGACGATCCTCCGAGGTCCCTTCCAACCCCTACTGCTCCGTGATCGCCTGCCTGCTTTCTCATTCCTCTCCGGCCACCTCCTGTGCCAAAGTACCCTCTTGTGGCCGTAATGGTTTCTGAGGGCCACATGCTCCCTCCAGCTGACCAGCTTGATTTACGCCACATACAATGTCCTTTGTTTTGCTCTGCAAAGACAAGACCACCCCTCTTCTCTTTAAAAAGCCTCACACATTTATTTGGGAGGTTTATTTGTTTGGGTGGTCTTGGCTAGCGGGAGGAAGAAATAACCTCTCCTCCTCCCATCACCCGGCTTCTCTTTCTCTAGCCCTCCCCAGTGCCCCGTAGCTCCCACAAAACTGGTGCAAGGAGGCTGAGGTCTCCCACCGCGGTTCCAGAAAGCAACGGGAAAACAAACACTCCCTCTGCACTACAAGTGCAGACCCCTCCCCTGGGCACTCCCTGGACGTGAGCGGCAAAAATCCCCCCGGAGAGCCAAATGAGTATCACAGAATCGCAGAACATTAGGGGTTCAAAGGGCCCTCGAAAGATCCTCCAGTCCAGGCCCCGGCCACAGCAGGATCCCCTAGATCCAGTCGCACAGGAACACGTTCAGGTGGGTTGGAAACGTCTCCACAGAAGGAGACTCCCCAGTCCCCCTGGACAGCCCCTGCCAGGGCTCTGGCACCCTCACGGGAGGAGGTTCCTTCTCACACTGATGCAGAGCCGCCTGTGCTGGAGCTGACACCGTCAGTGGCTAACACCCACACGGAAGAGAACCCGGAAAACTTCCCTCACTCCCTCATCTGCACCCCCTGCCTGCCTAGGAAACAGCACGCTCCACGCAGGCTTCACGAGTGGGCCGGGAAGCCTTCTTACACGGCGGCCGAAGCGCCATCGCAGCCGGTCTCCCCTGCGCCCAGCCGGGCTCCGCTCTCCGCACGCGGTTGGCGCAGAACACGCGCAGTGCGAGCGCAGGGGACGGTGCGGCTGAGCCCCTTGGCCGCCAGACCCGGAACGAGGGCTCCTTTGTCTCCTCAGGTGACTCGGAGCCTTCGCGAAAAACCTCCTTTCAATGATCTTACCGGGGAGAAAGCAACCCCTAGCGAACGCATTTCGGGGCACTTTCGTGAGGCTGCGGGACGGCCTGAGCGGCCGCGTCCTGGACAGCCCCAAGATCAGAGCCCTGGCAGGCGGGGGGCTCACGCAGAGCTGCTTCATACATCATCCGAGCGCAGCAAGCCACGGCCGGGGCGGCAAACAGCCCGCACAAAGGCTCCGAGCCGCTGGTCCACAGCCCTCGGCGGCCGCTCTCACGCCCCTCACGGAGCCCCGGGCGCACAAAGCCCCGCGGGCATCGCCGCCGGCGGGGGGCTCCGGCAGAGCCCGCACGGCGCCTCCCGAACTCACTTTTGCCTTCTCTCTTCTTTGCCTCGTCAAAGGAGAAGCAAACAAAAACCCAACCCCGCAGCAGCCCGGCGGCTGCTCGGGGACTGGTACCAGTCCCGGCCGGGAGGGGCGAGGAGAGGCGACCCCCGGCAGCCCTGGACTGGTACCAGTCCCAGCCGGGAGGGGCGAGGAGAGGCGACCCCCGGCAGTCCTGGGCTGGTACCAGTCCCAGCCGGGAGGGGCGAAGAGAAGCGACCCCCCCCGGGCTGGTACCAGTCCTCGCCGGAGAGGCGACCCCCGGCAGCTCCTTACCTGCCTCATGGTGAGACTCCCATCACCCATCCAGGCGGCCAGGGGCTGCTCACACCGCGCTGCTCTCGGCGCGGCAGGAATCCATCAAGTTTCCCACCGCATGCGAGTTTCGCCCCCCACACCTCCTCCTCCTCCTCCCTGTTTCTCCCCCGCCTCCTTTTCTTTCACTGCTTTGCCGGCGGGGACTGCTCCGAAGACAACGTCAAGTTTCCCAACCTTCCTCTCCCAGCCCGTTAGAAGTCGGGAGCGGGGAGGCGACTGTCCGCCGGCTCCGATTTCAAACCGCAGCCCGGGGATGCGGCCGTTGGCTGATGGGGCCGTGGGATCGCGTCGCCAATCAGCAGCGAGGGGAGGGGAGGCAGCGCCCGTCGAGGCTGCCGACACCAGGATCGGGGGGGCTCGCAGGCCTGGAAAAAGGCTGCGAGCAGCTGGAACCAGTGTCCGGGGCTACAAAGAGGCGATTCCCACTCCCATCCAACTGCTCGAAGCCGAACGAGCTCCCAGGACTTGTGAGCGTCCGGCTGAAACTACTGGAAGAGCAGGGGGGCGCGGAAACACCCCACAACCCGCCCAGCGCGGGGCCATCTCCCGAACCAGTGGGAGCCACACGCGCCGCAGAAGCACCAGTTTCCTCGGGCCAGACGAAGCAGCCAGTGACAGCTGACAGAGCAGGAAGCAGTAGCGTCCCGTCTGCCATCCAGATCCTGAGCAGGGGCCGTCTGCCGGAAGGAACCCGAGTCCCCGCGGGGCTCCACAGGCTTTGGAAGCGGCTGCCCGCGAAGCGGAGCTTTGTTTGGCTCGGCCTTAGCGCCGCTGTGTTGCCGGCTCGCTCTTCTGCAGGGAGGGCGAGTTCCTCATTCCTTCGGCTTGTGCGGGATAACCCCAGACCTCAAAAGAGACTCTCAAAACAAATGTGTTGTATTTCTTGGATTCCAGCTGCGACTGGATCGAGAGGACCCTGCTGCGGCGGGGAGGGCTGGACTGCATGGTCCTTCGAGGTCACTGCCGACCCCTAACGTGCTGTGACTCTGGGACAGATCAGCTTGTAGCTGCCGCCCCTCGCCGGGTCTCTCTAAAACAAACAAACAAACAAAAGGCAAACGACAACTCCGCGAACCCAAAGCGCAGCCAGCGCTCTGAGTCACACCTCTCCCCAGTGAAAGAATGCCTGCAAAGTCACACCACCCACTCTTCCCCGGAGCCTTCACTTCCTCACTTCAAACCGCTGCACAAGCCCCTCTCTCTGTTCTGCTCCAAACGGAAAACGCAGAATCACAGGCATTATGGGCTGGAAGGGACCTCGGAAGGTCACCCAGTCCAATCCCCTGCCACAGCAAGATCCCCTAGGTCCAGTCCCACAGGAACATGGCCAGGTGGGGTTTGAGACACCTCCAGAGAAGGAGACTCCACAGCCCCCCTGGGCAGCCCCTGCCAGGGCTCTGTCACCCTCACCAGGAAGAAGGTCCTTCTTAGACTGAAGCCGAACCTCCTCTGCTCCAGCTCACACCCACTGACCCTTGTGCTGTCACAGGGTGCCCCTGAGCAGAGCCTGGCTCCATCCTCCACAGCGCTGTGTTTGGGGAGCAGAGGACAAGCGTCCCCGCTACGTGCTCCTCACGCACCCTGCAGCTGCTCGGAGCCCGTGTGCAGGTGCGCAGCACCACATCATCGGGGAGGATCACTGAGTTGCCTCCGCCCTGGCTGCTGGAAGTGGCTGGCCTGACCCTTGGGCACTGGGCTCGAGTCATCCCTGAGGGAGCTGGTTGCCACAGCACCTCAGAGCCCAGAACTGGATTCTTTCCGCCTGAGGACACGGAGCTGGCAGGAGCCCCGCGGGCTGTGGATGAAGCACAGAAGTGTTTTAAATCCAGCTTTCCCTCGTCTGTGCCCTGCTTCCGAGCTGGACGGTGCAAACACCACACAAGCTCCTTCCCTGGCTGGACTCGAGGGAGATGGCTGTTGCTTTTCCGCGGGAAAGCAAGGGAATGCATTTGCCACAAGTTCCCTTCCCTGTGCTGTCCCCAGCGCCGGAGCCTATCGCACGGTAAAAGCAGATGTATTTTTGGAAGCCTTTAATTGAAAGCCTGGCAGCACATCACTGTCATCCGATCACTTCTTTCTGCAGCTCAATTCAATGAGATGTCTTGTTCTGAAAGGAAATTTGCTGGGTAGTGACTGCTTCTCACATCAGTAGATCCAGCTCCTGCAGAAGTAAATAACTGATCCTGGAGCTTCAGACACGAGATTTGTCTGCTCATCCCCTGAGATCAAAAGGCAGAACTTCAGTCTGAGAAGGACCTTCTAACCAGTGAGGGTGCCAGAGCCCTGGCAGGGGCTGCCCAGGGGGGCTGTGGAGTCTCCTTCTCTGGAGACGTTTCAGACCCTCCTGGCCATGTTCCTGTGTGACTGGATCTAGGGGATCCTGCTGCAGCAGGGGGATTGTCCTGGATGGTCTTTCAGGATCCCTTCCAGCCTCTAGTGCTCTGGGATTCTGCGACTCTCTGACCTGGTGACGTGGATTTCCTCGGTCCCTGGAGCTGTTCTCAGTTTAACCCAATTCTGGGTCTGCAGCGGCCGCAGGGCAGCGCAGACCCGGAAGTGGAGAGGAGGACTCTCATCAGCTGAATTCCAGCTGCCATGGAAATCCCTGCGGGCTCGCGGAATCCAGCCTAATTCAATACACAGCGAGGCCAGAAGAAGCGCTCTGTCTCCTTGTGGAGCGGTGCCAAGCGGAGACAGAGCAGACCCCAGGAGCTGATTATACGGTAGAAGTGAAAGAGCTGAGGCAGGGAAAAGCACGACCCAGGACGCCGGTTGCAGAGAGTCAAACCTGCCTTGAAAACCACCGCTCCCAGGCTCCGCGACGCAGTTCAGACACCCGATGGCCACAGCAAAGGCTGAGCTGTAAGAGAAAAGGGCGAGGCTCGCCCCTGAGGATGACTGCTGAAATTCATCTCTGATGGCTTCTGCAGTCCCTCCCCTGGCAGTTTCAAACTGGCACCTGCGGGAAGAGCAGGATGTCCAGAGCACAAAGCCCCATCTAATAGCCCCAGAGAGCACTGGCTCAGGCTGGAGCGCGAGCAGAACCTCCAGCAGGACTGGCACCAAATACGAGGCTGCAGGAGAGAGGGGCTGATGAAAAAGCAGAATTAAAAATGAAGATCATTCTCCAGGGGATCCAGCTGTGGTAGGGGGGCTTCTTCCTGACATTTCTAGCCCACCTGGCCATGTCCCTGTGCATCTGGGTCGAGGGGATCCTGCTGTGGCTGGGGGATGGGACTGGCTGGCCTTTCGAGGTCCCTCCCAACCCCTCATGTTGTGGGGTTCTGTGTGATTCTGTGAGATAGGTGAAGGTGCGGGAGGGTCACAGCGCTTTCAAAATCCAGAGCTAATGTCTGTGAGTGCGAGGAGGTGCAGGACTGGGCTTCACAACAAGAAGCAGCTCTTCACCCCTGTTATCACCATCAGGGCAGTGAATCACAACATCCCAGAACATTAGGGACTGGGAGGGACCTCAGAAGATCATCCGGTCCAATCCCCCAGCCACAGCAGGATCCCCTAGGTCCAGTCATTAGGGGTTGGAAGGGACCTCCACAGATCACCCAGTCCAATCCCCCAGCCACAGCAGGATCCCCTAGGTCCAGTCATTAGGGGTTGGAAGGGACCTCCACAGATCACCCAGTCCAATCCCCCAGCCACAGCAGGATCCCCTAGGTCCAGTCATTAGGGGTTGGAAGGGACCTCCACAGATCACCCAGTCCAATCCCCCAGCCACAGCAGGATCCCCTAGGTCCAGTCACACAGGAACTGAATTGGAAGGGACCCCGAAAGACCATCCAGCCCCCTCCCCTGCCACAGCAGGATCCCCTCGATCCAGCCGCACAGGAACAGTGCAGGTGGGTTTTCAGCTATAGAAGAACTTCTCCCCACTACAGCCAAACGTTGCAGAGGGGGATTTTCCTTTTGACAACAAGCATAAGCACGAGCCTGGCCGTTTCCCTCTGCACAGCACTGGGCTTGTTTTGCATCAGCGATAGATGCACAGTGCTGGGGAAACATTCCAGGCACCTCCCAGTCCCACGGGGAGTCCGTCCGCACACAGGGCAGCTTTTGAAATCCGCCTCCGAGAGCATCCAAGGAATTTCAAAACAGCTCTGTGTGGACGGAGCTGATTTCTGCTTGCAAAACAAATGAGCTGCAGACTCTGAGCCTTCACTGAAGCATCAGGAGAGACACTGTTAGCAGAGATGAAGTCCTGCCCAGCAGGTGCCTCAGCTACAAAGGCATACTCCAGTTGTGCTGATCTTGACCACAAGCAGGCTCCAGCGGAGACGTTCCTGGAACTAATCAGTTGGAGAAAACCCTCCCTGGTTCCTGAAAACCCTGTTCTGTCCTCAGGGTAGAATCCCAGAACATTAGGGATTGGAAGGGACCTCAAAAGATCATCCAGTCCAATCCCCCCACCACAGCAAGATCCCCTAGATCCAGTCCAGGAGGGTATGAAACGTCTCCGGAGAAGGAGACTCCACAACTCCCTGGGCAGCCCCTGCCAGGGCTCTGCCACCCTCACCATGAAGAAGGTCCTTCTCACACTGATGTGGCACCTCCCATGTTCCAGCTCACACCCGCTGCCCCTTGTCCTGTCACTAGATGCCCCCAGTTGTAACTGGTGCAGCAACCTGCAGAGACACATCCTGCCTCGCTCCCTGCAGCCCAGCCACGGGTGCGAGAGCAGGAACCACCCGCAGGCAGGAGACCCTGCGCCTTTGTCCAGAGCAAAGCGGGAGCAGCACAGCTGCTCTGCACGATCCTGCCCGGCGGGGGGACTGGACTGGAGGTCCCTTCCCATCCCCAACGCTCTCTGATCCCGTCCTGGGGCCCCTTCAGCAAATCTCATTAGCGATTGTTTCAATGGAGGCCTCTGGTTTTAAGCCCAAAGAGAACCATAGCAACTGCTCCCTTCCCAAGCCCTTCCATTGGTGAATGGGGAACGAGCCGCCGTCCTCGCTCACATGAGTGACCGCATTGATACCCCTTGGCCCCCCGTCACCAAGAGCTAGAACCGCAAGGAGACGCCGGCGGGGTCTGGATGTGGCCGCAGGAGCGAAGCCTGCGGCTGCAGTTGGGCGCGCGACGGGTGCGAGCGACGCGGCCTGTGCCGGTGGGCGAGCACAAGGCACCTGGCGGTCTTGCTTCAGCCAACGAGCCGAGGCCGGAGAGCCGCACGGTCAGGCACAGGCATTCCAGCCTCAGCGGGGGAGTCAGGAACAGAGGGAGCAGGATAATAGTGGGAAAGGTCAGCGCCTCTTGAAAAAGGACCGCACCGAGTCCCGGACCGGCGTTTGGTTCCCTGTCAGTCACCAGCGCAGCTGTTGTCAATCCTTCCCCTTCACCTCGTTTGTGGTCTTTGAATGGCCACAGAAAGGTCCTTTTGTTGGGAACCGCGGTCTTTACAACTCGCCTGAGGCGCAGGCAGCACCGACACCGCCTGGGGATGGCTGGGTCCCAGCAGAGCTCCGCACCTTCCACCCACGACGGTGGGAAAGAAAAGGCTCCAACAAACACCAGTCAGGGGGCTAGAAACAGCAAGGCGAGGGGAAACCAGGATCCTCTGGTTTTCTTCTTCACCCCTCCTTGTTCTCCCTTCTCCTCTCCTTGCCGTTTCCCCTGTGAAGGGGGGAAAGCCCAGGCGCACGCTCCCCATCCCAGCGCTCAGGAGCGCTCTGCTAGGTGTCTGTGTCAGGGGTTAGTGCTTCATGCGGTGTTCGAGTCCAGAGTTGCCCCAAGACTTTTCCTTTCCCCAGAGAGTTCCCTCTTCCTCAGCTATTCCTTACCACAGGCTCACACAACATTGGGGAGTGGAAGGGATCCAGCCCAACCCCCAGGCACAGCAGGATCCCCTGGATCCAGCTGCACAGGAACGGTCCAGGTGGGTTTGAAACGTCTCCAGAGAAGGAGACGCCACAGCTCCCCCAGCCACAAAGGACCCTTAGTTTTGTCTCCCTTAGCTGTCATTCCAAGTTGGTACCTTGCCCTTGGTGCCAGCGAGGTGCTCGCCTAGAGCCCAGCTCGGGAGCTGATCCAGGACAGCCCCGAATCTGCCAACACCACTGGAAGAGCATCCGAAATGGGGCCTGGGGCACAACAGCCCCTTCACCAGCTCACAGCCCCTGGACACCTCTGGGCAGCCAGGTCTGTGTGTTTGCTTGTTTTTTCTAGCTTCCCCGAGAACAGGCCGAAGCAGCCTGGAGAGGAGCAAAGCATCGGCGCAGCTGTGGGAGGGAAAGCGGCCCCTCTACCGCACCCCCCCTCCCCAAGCGCTGCAGCTGCACAGAGCAGAGACAATGCCGGGGACCCCCGCACCTCTAGGCAGCTCCCCTCCCTCACCCGCGGCGCCTGCCTTCGCCAGAGCCACAACAGCATCATGGGACAGGGGAGCGAGGAAGAAAGAGCAGCCTTACCCGCTTCTCCTACAGTCTGGGGCCAGAGGGAAACAAAACCCCCAGCTGCCGCCGCTCAGGCCATTGGTCTCCCGGAATGAATTGGCTGAAAGGGCTCTGAAAGGCTCCCGGCCCCCCTGCTCAGCCTCGCTTCGGCTCCCTCTCTGCGAGCCTCCTCACAAAGCCATCCTGCTGGTCCCTAATCCTCGCCCAGGAGGAAGCAGCGCTCTCCGAATGACTTTAGCAGGAGCGGTTCTCCCGGGGGTGGGCGAAGAGATGCTGCTGCCCTCCAGATCCTCCCCTCTGCCATCTCCATCCCCATCCTCAGGGAGGAGTGGGAAGTAGCTCCCGGGGAGCACAGACCCTGCACAGGCAGCTGGCCTCCAGGTCCTCCTCACTGCCCTGTGCTGCCATCCCCATCCCCAGGGAGGAGTGGGAACGAGCTCCCGGGCAGCGCAGCCCCTGCACAGGCAGCTGCCCAGCACAAGGCAGAGCACACAACAGCTCCCTTGGTCACCCACTCAGCTGCTCATGTCT
Source organism: Rhinopomastus cyanomelas (assembly GCA_013400115.1). NCBI lineage: Eukaryota > Metazoa > Chordata > Aves > Bucerotiformes > Rhinopomastidae > Rhinopomastus > Rhinopomastus cyanomelas. Next base: position 149,060 of record VXBP01001727.1, on the reverse strand, counting down.
GCAGTGAGCACACCCCAGGGTGCTCCCAAGAGTTCAGAGCACCCCAGAACACAAGGGGTTGGAAGGGACCTCGAAGATCACCCGGTCCAATCCCCCAGCTCCCCACATCCACCAGCCCACTCCAAAGCGGCCGGCCTTTCGCTGCTCCTTTGCATTAGCTGGGTGGCTCCCCCAAGCCCTTGCTGGGCCCAAGACTTGTCTTGCTAACAAAGAGCCTTTAATATTTCAAACAGCAAAGACTTCCCCTCCAGAAAATCAACAGTCAAGAGCATAAGATAAGAAAAAGACCCCCAAGGGACACAAAACCGGTGATGCCAGGATGCACCAAACTAAAAGCTAGATCAAAACCGGTCAGTGACTCCCAGAAATGTTTCTGGTAGCTGAAATCAGACAAAAAAGGCATTTTCACCACGACAGGAGACTTCTACCTGCAGGGAAGAGAGAGGCAGCCCTTTACAATCCAGTTTGCTTTGGTATCAGCGGATTCTCCGCTTCTCAAGAAAGGATTAACGGCAGAATCACAGAGCATCAGGGATGGGAAGGGGCCTCAAAAGACCATCCAGTCCCATCCCCCCACCACAGCAGGACCCCCAGATCCAGTGGCACAGGACCAGCCCAGGTGGGTTTGAAATGTCTCCAGAGGAGGAGACTCCACAGACCCCCAGGCAGCCCCTGCCAGGGCTCTGGCACCCTCAGTGGGAAGAGGCTCCTTCCCACGTGAAATCCTTGTTAAAGAACCGCTGCTGTTGTCCCAACGTTTAGTGCAAGTTTTACCTCCTCGAGGGCTGCAGAAGCAGACAGGCAGCGGCCACCATCAAACGCCAGCCCCAGGAAAGCGGGCGGCACCATCTCACATCCTCAGCGACGGCCGCGCACCTCCCAGTAACCACTTCTGAGAAGCCTTCCCCCTGCTCGTTCCTCTGCCCGAGCCCTTCACACTAAACAAACAGACTTCAAACCACCAGCCTCGCTCACACAAACACTTAGCAGGGCTCCTCTAACCCGACAGGGGCCCACTTTGTTCCCCTGTGACCCCGGACAGAAAACTGAGGGACAGGGTGATGGATGAGACCTTTTGTCACGCCGTGGGCTGGGGCTGCAGGGCTCTGTCTCCCCGGTGCTGCTCGGCTCAGGGATAGGGGAGCACGAGGAGGATCCCCCACTGCACAGGGATGCCTGAGCAGCGAAGATGGACCCCATGTTTGCAATAAACACCCTGAGCTCCTTCTCCTGCCTCAGCACTGGGAAGCTTTGTCGGGGTGGGGAAAGGCTCCAGGGGACAAAAGGAGGAAGAGAAGGGAAAGGAGGGAGGAAGGAATTGGACTGGATGATCTTTCAAGGTCCCTTCCAGTCCCTAATGTTGTGGGATTCTGTGATCTGCAGAGAAAATTCTGGACTTGAGGCTTCAAGCTGAAGTTCTTCAGAGAAGCCACCCCGAGGTTCTCCCCGCACTGCAGGGGTCTGCAGCTCAGCTGGAGCTCCGGCTTGTGGATGTCACTAGCACCTAACCCACCCGCCACCACTCCCAGAGCGGTTTTCCCGTCCACGTTTCCACAGCAAGAAGACACCAGTGCTGTCAGCTTGGCTGTCTTGGGAAGGGGGAGGAGAAGGAACCAAAAGCACCGTGGGGTGTCGATAACTTCTGGGAGACTGCCCCGCGAACACGGGCCTCACCGAGGTCGTGCAGCCTCGGGCTCCGTGCAGGAAAGCTGCCCCTGGGAACAAGCCCCCTGGCACTGAGCTGTGCCACCAGCACAGCCATGGCCCAGCCCCTCCTCAAAGACCCCCCAGGAGTCATCAGCACGACAAGAAGAACTAACAGATGGCTTCACCTGGACGCTCTCCAACAACGTGTGGAGGAGAAGCAGGAGAACATCAGGTGTGAGAAGAGAAACGCCTGGGCGACTGCCACGCTCTGCTCTCACGGCGAGAAAGTGGGGGCTCCCCGTGGTTTGTGTGGAACAGCGTTGGGGAAGCCTGGTGCCGCCCAGGGCAGACCCCAGCGGGCTCGGAGAGCAGTGAGGGCCACAGCCAGAGTAAAGAGAGGAGAGACCTGGAGAAACAGCTCTGTGAGGCGGGAGAAACAGGGCAGCCGCGGGGTGCCACCGCTCTGCTGCTTGTGCGAGCGAGCTCTTGCTGCAGCTCTGGAGCAAGGGGACCTTCTTCCCAGTGAGGGTGCCAGAGCCCTGGCAGGGGCTGCCCAGGGGGGCTGTGGAGTCTCCTCTGGAGAGGTTTCAAACCCACCTGGGCTGTTCCTGTGCGACTGGATCTAGGGACCCTGCTGTGGCAGGGGGACTGGACGAGATGGTCAGTCCCTGACGCCCTGTGGTTCTGAGAGTCTGTGACTGTAATAAACAGGCAACAGCCAGAGCGTCCAACCGTCCATTGCAGAGCCTCGAGTAAAACACACTGAGCATCGAGGACAGGACCCTCCTTCCTGCAGCAGCTGCGGTGACGCCGGCAGGAACTCCTGTCACCCGGGTATTTTCCAGCAAAGACTGGATCCCAGGCGTGTTCCAGGGCGATCACATCTCCCTCGGGAGCTCGGACTGAACGTTTCTGCTGTCTCTGGAACGAGCAGACTCGGCACCTGCCTGCGAGACTAAACTGGACCAGCCTTAGCGGGGAGAAAGGAGCATCTGCCCTTCCAGCCACAAATGGGGAGGCAGAGAGCTCCCCAAGGTCCCTGACTGCCTCTTCCTGGGCAACTTTGACAGAGGAGAGGCTCCCTCCTACGGTTAAACCTTGTAGAACTGTGAGCACGGATCGTTCAGCCACTTGGTAGATCGACTAGCCAGCACACAACCAGAAGGAAGGAAACACCACAGAAACCCCCCTGTCACAGATGTGAGACATCTGGAAGCTGGGACAGAAAAAGAAACTTCTCTTACAGCAAAAATCGCAGGACAGTGCACAAGGAAGGGAATCTTCTCTGTTTTCAAAGGAAAGCTCAGTGCCAGCCACCAGGGCTCACATCCTCCCACAGAAAACCTTTCACAAGTGTTTCACTGGGCTTTTGAAAGGTCTCGATAGCCCCAACAGCCTGGCAGGTGGAGGAGAGCCACCTTCTGGGACAGGTACTAGACAAAGAAGTGCTCCCAGACTCAGGATTGTCCCTTCACAGAACCACAGAACACCAGGGACTGGAAGGGACCTCGAATGGCCATCCAGTGCAACCCCCTGCCATGGCAGGATCCCCTAGATCCAGTCATTAGGGACTGGAAGGGACCTCAAATGGCCATCCAGTGCAACCCCCTGCCAGAGCAGGATCCCCTAGATCCAGTCATTAGGGACTGGAAGGGACCTCGAATGGCCATCCAGTGCAACCCCCTGCCAGAGCAGGATCCCCCAGATCCAGTCATTAGGGACTGGAAGGGACCTCGAATGGCCATCCAGTCCATCCTCTAGGCAAGTGCAGCCTCAACTAAGCAGCTGATGTCCACAAGAATGAGGCGAAGGGAGCCGAACGGCTCCGGCGGTAGAGGTGCACGTCCACCCCGCTGCCATCCAGCTGCTGAGAGCTGCGCTCCGAGCCCGGCCCCCAGACCACTGCAGCTGCGCGGGCAGGGGTCGCACTCCCTAAGCCGGCAGGACAGCCCCGGGACCTGAGTGCAGGGCAAGGGGAGGCAGAGGGTGACCCCACACCCCCGGCACTGTGCCCGGAGGCCAGCCCTGCTTATGCCGGATCACGCAGTGAGCCAGCCCAATGTGTCTGACAGCCGGAGGCCACTTCCCACCCGAGCAGTGCCAAGAACGGCTCCTGGGCAGCCTTCCTGGCTACCGACGGAAACCTTTCGAGGCAGCATCGGAAGAGCAGAGCTCACGCGGGCGCCTGGCCGGCAACGCCGGGCTGAACCGCACAGCGGGCGACGGTGCTCCGCTCTGTGAGCGGCCCGTGGCAGCGCCAGGGACCCCTCAGCGTGGGCAGGGCTTGTGTCCTGGAACAGACGGGCCTGTTTTCACTTAAAGGTGGCAAATCAACACCCAGGACTGGGAATTAACGAGCCAACTTAACAAGAGCCACAAAAGCATCCCGGGGAACCAGGCGAAGCTCTGTGCTCCCCAGATCAGGTGTCCTGTTCGAACACTCTGCTCCTGACAGGGGGGTCTAAAGGCGACCGGAGCGCGAACGCAGGGGCTTCTAGTCTTTGCCGGGGCAAAGACCTTCCTGTGCAGGAAGGCCTCTTTCTTCTCCCTTCTGCAAGCTCATGTCCCCCAGTTCTCTCTGCAGCCCCAGCCCAGCCGTGAAGCCCAATTAAAGCTCAGAACTAAAAGCTGCTAACAGAGTCCTATCAGCCCTCCTTTGATCTCGGTGCTGGTCAGCAAGAGCCGTAATCGCAGCAGGTTTGGTTAAACCAAACAAAAGCTAAATAAAACATAAACAAGAGCAGCGGGACTGCAAACCTACAGAGCAGCTGCTCTGCACCAGCCACACACCTCTCCAAGCCCCACCACGGGGCCGGGGCTCTGCAGCTCTACCTCCACTGAAACACACTCTGCTCTCCTGCTCCTTTACCCCTTCTTTTGCTTGAGGAAGAGACCGAGAGGGTGAGGAGGATGTGACAGGGGTCTGCTGGAGACTTGGGGGTACAGAATGATCTGGAGAAAGTGCAGAGGAGGGCAGCAAAGCTGGGGAATCAACATGATGAGGAGAGATGGAGAGAGTTGGGGCTGTTGAGTTTGAGGAAGAGGAGGCTGAGGGGAGCCCTCATCGCTCTCTATGACTATCTGAAAGGACCCTGCAGAGATGCTGGTGCTGGGCTCTGCTCACAGGGCATTGGCGACAGAAGCAGAGGGAAGGGGCTGCCCAGGGGGTTGTGGAGTCTCCTTCTCTGGACACATTTCAAACCCACCTGGCCATGTTCCTGTGGGACTGGATCTAGGGGATCCTGCTGTGGCAGGGGGATTGCACTGGGTGATCTCTGGAGGTCCCTTCCAGTCCCTGATGCTCTGTGACTCTGGGGTACTTTTTCAACTAGAGGAGGCAGAGCAGCAGCAGTCCAACAGGCATTTTCCTGCGGGAGCTGCTTCTGTGCCGAGGAGCCCCACGAGTGCTGCTTTCTCTACCTCTGGCCACCTTTGTGAAACCATCTGCAGCTCTCTCCGCTCAGTGACTCGTCAGGACCTGCCCACTTGTTCAAAAAGCAGCAGAATAGGCTCCCAGGTCAAGGACTAACAAAGGCAACCTCTGTTCCCCTCATTCCTGGCCCTCTCTCACATTCCTAACAGACAATGGGGATTTCAGACACTCGGGGCTTCTCGCTTGGCAAAGCGGAGGACACAAGCAACTGCTGTCAGCAGCTTTTTCTCTGTTTGAACTTCAAGATTCAATTGTTTTCAGGCAATTCCCAGAAGTGATGAGCTCCACATCGGGGGTTTGATTCCGTTGCTTCTCCCTTACAGACGACCAACGAAACAGAGATGTGACTTGTGCTAGCGTGTGTGTTCGTGGCCCTGGTAAGAGCCAGCGGGGTCTTCTTGGAGGAGCCCTGTGCTGGGTCAGCAACTCTTTCACAGGCTCACAGAACCCTTCAGGTGGGAAAAGACCCCTGGGATCACCCAGTCCAACCATCAATCCTAGTCTACAAGGTCACCCCTAAACCAGGTCCCCCAACACCACATCTAAGTGTCTTTTATACTCATCCAGGGATGAGGACTCAACCATCACCCTGGGCAGCCCAGTCCAGTCCCTGACCACTCTCTCTGGAAAGAGTTTCTTCCTGATGTCCAGTCTAACCCTCCCCTGGTGGAGCTCGAATCCCTTCCCTCTGCTTCTGTCACTAATGACCTGTGAGAAGAGCCCAGCACCAGCATCTCTGCAGGGTCTGAAAGACAGCTGTAGAGAGTGATGAGGGCTCCCCTCAGCCTCCTCTTCCTCAACCTCAACAGCCCCAACTCCCTCCATCTCTCCTCATCAGATTGATTCTCCAGGCCCCTCCCCAGCTTCACTGTCCTCCTCTGCCCTCACTCCAGCACCTCAATGTCTCCCTTGGACTGAGGTGCCCATCACTGGACCCAGAACTCAAGGAGCAGGGGACGATCCCTTCCCTGCTGGACACTCAGCTTCTGCCAGAGAAACGTGGCAAGGTGAAGCCCTCGCCTTGACAGACACAGGCAAGAAGCCCTCATGTTCACAGGTAGCTGGTGCAGCACAAGGAACTCTGCAGGAGTCAGATGAGCTCATGGCAAACCCCAAGGACGGCGATGGCTCTCTGGTGCTTCACTCATTGCTCAGGCACTTCAGCTACTGCATCAGCACCAACCAAGCTTCCCGTACAACTTGTTTCCATCCCTCTGCTTCTTTCATAGAATCATGACAGCTGGAAAGGATCATCAGTCCCATCCTTCAACCCAACCACTCCCTAACCCCTAGACCACAGCCTCAAGCGCTCGAGCGACTCTGTTTTTAAGCCCCTCCAAGGATGGGGACTCCACCACCTCCCTGGGCAGCCTCTTCCTAAGGTCCAGTCTAACCCTCCCCTGATGCAACTCCAGGCCATTAATAACAAATCAGTTTCTTCCCAAACAACAAGAAAAAAGCAAGAAGCTCTTCCAGCTGAAAGGGGACCCCTGGCCCTGTGGCTCAGGCAGCGGGTGCTGCCGGTTCCAGCTCGCACCAGACAGTTTCCACTCCAGACCGTGCTCGCCTGTGACCAGCCAGAAGTCAGTCAGCTCCTGAAGTAAACACCCCCTACTCAACCCAAACTAATGTTCCTACGATCTCCAGCTCAGGGACAAGAGAAACAAGCACCTGCCTTCCATCCTAACCAGCTGCTAGTGTCGCAGCCAAAGACCCTTCTGTCAAAACACACAGCCCAGTCCCTGGCAGCAGTTTGCTCTCAGTGAGGATGTTAACGAGGACCTGTCAAGTTAACTAAACCCGTATGAATGAGGGTGGCTGGTGACACCGGCAGAGACCCCGACGGTCGCGTCACAACCAGCACGCTTCGATGCCGGTGTCTCCCAAGGCTGCACCGGACGCACTTGCAAAGGCCAGAAGCAGTTAATCAGCTTAAGGGAGAGGAGTCCACGGCAGTCCTCACTTCAGGTGGTTCTGTAAACAGCAGACATGCCCTGGGCTCTGGGAAAGGCACCGAGGAGACAGGACGCATTGCCCCAGTTCCACACCTCACCAGAGCGACCGGGTTGTGGTCCTCAGCTGAATGATGAGCTGGACCATCATCCCCTTGATTCATTAATCCTCCTGAAGGGCGGGTGTCAGGAGGCTGGAGCCAGGCTCTGCTCGGGGGCACCGGGTGTGAGCTGGAGCACAGGAGGTTCCTCATCAGTGTGAGAAGGACCTTGTCCCAGTGAGGGTGCCAGAGCCCTGGCAGGGGCTGCCCAGGGGGTTGTGAGGTCTCCTCCTCTGGAGACATTAGAAACTCTCCTGGCCACAGTCCTGTGTGACTGGATCTAGGGGATCCTGCTGTGGTGGGGGGTTGGATGGGATCATCTTTGAGGTCCCTCCCAACCCCTGATGCTCTGTGACTCTATGGGTATCAACAGGACGAACACTCCAAGGGAAAACATGACCGAGCGGTTTCCTGGGCTTGGAAGAAGAGCCTTGAGAAGAGTCTTTCCTGCCTGGAGAAGCAGATCGCTGTCCCCTCCCTAGGCTACGCTCTGCAACTACGGCCCAGTTCAGTCTGGACTAGCCACCAGTGGCTTTTTCCTTCATACCGGTGGAGGGGAATCAGTAGTGGGGCTGGAGCTGCTGGCTGACCCCTGCAAGCAGCTTTGAGAAAGCTCCCCCCCAGCTCCAGGTTGGACCAGCCTCTGGTGGAACCAATCAGTCCCTCTGTGACCAAACCTTTCAGAGAGGGGAAACCTGTCGGGCAAGTTCCTGCTCTGGTTTTCCTGCTTTTGGGGCCTTTGTTCCCTTTCTGAGAGGAGGAATTCAGCCACTGGTCAAGTGGGGTGATGGGGAGGCAGAGCAGGGGAAGACAGTCCTGTGCAGCCACTGCCCCGCAGCTTGTGGTGAGAGAAGAAACGGGTGGCCCTTGGAGACCCCCGAGACCAGTGCCCACAAAGCCCTGGGGGAGACACCTCACTGGCCTTTGTCTCGGGTCTCAAGCTCCTGATTGTGCCTTTTCCTGCCTCAGGAGCAGGTTTCTGCAAGCAGCTGCCTGGTGGCAGGTTTGCAGTCATGACAGATGCTTCCCCAAGACCCAGGCGCACAGGAACAGCCAAGGAGGGTTTGAGTTGTCTCCAAAGAAGGAGAGTCCACAGCCCCCCGGGGCAGCCCACTCCAACTGCTTCACACCTGCCGACACAGCACCGCTGCAGCCTCACGCAGCCCGGCGAGCACTACAGCAGGGCTCTTGCCCCGCTCCCGGGACATCCACCTCCCTCTTGTGTTGCTCCTGCAGCTCCTGCTCAGAGCTCTGCAGAGGGAGCCTTTCAATCAGGCCTCTGATTCGGGGGGAGCCAGGCACTTCCCAAGGTCACTCAGGCCACCACAACCGCAGGCGCCGTGTGAGACGCTGACAGCGCCCAAAGGCAGCCTGAGTGAACCGGGAAGCCCTCAACACGTCCTGCAGGGACCGTGCAGCCAGTGCCGCATGTTGTTCTGCGAGTTCGAGCCCTCCAGCTGCACCTTTGTAAAGTCTGAACAAGTGAACAGGCACCAGAAGAAAACACCAGGAGCTGCCAGACTCCTCTGGTCACGGCGGAAGAGCCCTGGCTTCACACCGTGCGCGAGCCAGAGCGGACAAGGAAGTCTGAGCATGAGGCAACGGCACTGACCCCAGACACACCCCGAAACAGCCCACCTGGCTTGTAGGATGAGCAGCTTGAACACCACTGAGGGAGCTTGAGTGCCCTCCTTCCCTTCTCCAGGCTAAGCACAGCAAGGGCTCCCCCACTGAGAAGGGACCAGGAGCGACAGCTGCCATGAATTAACCCATCAGCAGCCCAGCCAGAGCCAAAAAGAGAACTTTGGTTCAAGTCATCAGGACTCTGGGCAGTTTGGTGCTTCTTGCCTCTGGGCTACAAACACCCTCTGATTCACAGCATCACAGAACCATCCAGACTGGAAAAGACCCCTGTGATCAGTGAGTCCAACCATCAACCCTGCTCTACACGGTCACCCCTAAACCAGATCCCCCAGCACCACATCTAAGTGACTTGTAAACCCATCCAGGGATGGGGACTCAACCCCCACCCTGGGCAGCCCTGTCCAGGGCCTGACCACTCTCTCCGGAAAGAGTTTCCTCCTGATGGCCAGTCTCACCCTCCTCTGTTGGAGCTGGAAGCCCTTCCCTCTGCCTCTGTTGCTAATGACCTGTGAGAAGAGCCCAGCACCAGCATCTCTGCAGAGTCCTTTCAGAGAGCTGTAGAGAGCGATGAGGGCTCCCCTCAGCCTCCTCTTCCTCAACCCCAAAGCGATTTGCTCTGCTGGCACCCAGGCCGACGGAAACCCATGACCCGCCGCAGCCACAGTGTCAAGCAGAGGTGGAAAGCCCAGGCCAGACACTGGCTTTGGCAGGTTCCCCTGTGGTGCTGCAGGCTCTGCAGCCACACCACTGCAGGTCCTGTGGGAGGCAGAGGGCAGTGCAAAGCACCTGTAGTAGCTGAAAGGGATGAGCCCTCGAGACTCCACGTTACCCTTCGTCTTCCTGGAAGGGCCTCAGCCACCAAGCTCACCTTGGGGCAGGCTGCAGTGGTGGGCAGCCTGCACTCAGAGATGGCTGCTCACATCCCGGGACAGAGTAAGGTCACGTCAACCCAGCACACACCGTGCAGACATCCAGCCAGGGTCCTGCCTTGCCTCACGCTGGGCAATCAAAGCACCATTAATGATCGCAGCAGTGCAACTCACGGAGGGGCTCGAGGAAGCGGGGTTTGTAAGCAGACTTCCCCGGGGTCTTCTCCTGCCCTTAGGCAATCACACCGTTTGCTAACACCTGCTAGAAGTCCTTCCTCTGTGCTCCCACAAGAACAAGTGTTGTCTGCAAAACCACCAGGAAGAGAAGTGAGACAAGTGAAACCCACAGCTCTCGTGCACCAGCTCGGCTTCCTTTGCTGCGGCGACTTCCACCCAGACCGAAGACGCTCCACATACTCTCAGACTGGGTATGGCTGGAACAAACCTTTATGATCACCAAGCCCAACAATCAACAACCTACCTCTCCCCAGCCCTTCGCCTGCCTCCACCGAGCCCATCTCTAAACCACAACCTTGAGATCCATATCTACACAACTTGTAAATGAACCCATCAACTTCAGCGCTGGGGCAGCAGTTTTAGGAGCCTGGTGCCCGATGCTCCTGTAAAGTTCTCTGCTGACATGACTCTGGCTACTCCACATCACTCCTATTGACACCTCATTGAAAAGTCAAAGTCAGGGGCGTAGAAAATCTTACATACACCTGAATGAGGATCCACACCCATGCAAGGGAGTTCTCGTTCTGAGAGGTACTCGTTCTGATGGAATTTTAACTGGGCAACAACCAGGGTGCTGACTTCAAGCAGACACTCACTCAAAACAATTGGAAAGCTTTAAAGGAAGAGGGCTTTTCAACAATACATCATCTAAAGCCTTAGGCAGAGAGGCGTGCTTTGCCTCCCTACTCTGACTCCTGGAGCAGCTGGAGCATCCTCCCACAGCTGGTGTGGTCACACCTAAAGGAGGATGGCCACAGGTTTCAGCCATCAGCAGTCGAGTGTCTCGGGTGCTGAGGTAAGATGAGCAGGACCAAGCTGAACAATGAAGTCCACCTGTTTCTGACCTCTTACCTCTCTCTACTTCGTTTGCAGTCCGAAGGTACTCGGAGGTCAGCCCACAGCATGTTCTGTTCCTTTGGTGGTATCAAAGCGCAAACAACTTGAATGACCTTCCACAACGAACACGCTGATACTCAACAGCGACCGTCCTCAAGGGCCACACAGCACTGGTCTTCTGAGTGGAAAGAGGTCTTTAGTTTTCATTATGTCCTGGCCAAAAACTCTTCAAGGAACAGTCCATCAACAGTCCATCTCCATCAGGAGCTGAACCCGAGCCTCCTGCATCGGTCACCAGCACACGCAGGCACTTCCTAGGAGCGTGCAGACTTGTTCTGAACGAGGGTGATCCCTCCTGCGGCGGAGCAAGTTCTGCTCACACTTCCTAGCACCGCACCCGCAGCTCTTTTTCACACTCAAACCTTTATTGCTGCAGAAACACCCCATGTTCCAGGCAAAACACTCCAGCCATCCCAGCACTGAAGCACTGGGAAAGCCTCACAAAGCAACAGAACGCACGTTTGAAGGTTGGAAAACACCAGGACACATCTTCCCTGCCCCACGAGGCTGCACGTCTGCGGAGCTGCAGCTAACTAACCCGAGCATTCCAGCCGCGTTTCCAGCCACAGCCGAAAGCCGCCTTCCGTCGGACATTCCCAAGTTTCAGAATCTCTGCGGCAAAAGGGAAGCGCCTCCACCCCAACGAGGGGCTCCTGGACTGCCAGCTCAGCCGGGGGGCTGTTCACACCAAAGCAGCTGCACGCAGCAGCACCCCTTCGCTCCGCAGTCCTCCTGAGCCACACGAGCCTCGGCCGGAGGGGACAACAGCTGCGCGAGCAAACCTCGCCCCGAGACCCCCGCGTTCGCTCAGCGCCGCCCTCCCGCCGCCGCGATCCGCCCGACCTACCTGCTTCTCCATGTCTCCCCCGACAGCTGCTCTTCCTGCTTTCCGGGAGCTGAAGACGCAGAGAAGGGGGACAATCCAGTCTCCAGTCCCTCCTGGGCGAGCGGAGCCGGAGCCGCGTCCGCGTCCGTGTCCGTGTCCGCTCCGTCCAGCCTCGCGCCCCGCCCGGTCCCGCCCTCCGGGACCCCGCCGCTCGCGTCCGCAGCCCCGCCGAGCCGGGCTGAGCGAGCAGCTTTCCTTATATAGGTAAACGCCAACTGCTTTCCGGGCCGGGGGGGCTGCCCGGCCGGCAGCTTCGCCGCGTTAACTCCACACGCCCCGAACGGCGCTGAGCTGCGGGACCGCGCTGGCGCGGTGCTGGGAGGGGTCCTTGGAGCCTCCTCGGTTGCCCTCACAGCGCCCAGGAAACTGTTCCGTCACTTAAAGCTGAAACAAAAGCGAGCTCTGTGGTGGTACTGGAGAAAGCCCAGCGCAGAGCCACAGAGATGATGGAGGGAGGGGAGCATCTCCCTGCTGAGGATGGGCTGAGGGAGCTGGGGCAACAGGAGCCTGAGGGGTGGGTGACCCCACGGATGTTGATCAATATGTGAAGGGTGGGTGTCAGGAGGATGGAGCCAGGCTCTGCTCAGGGGCACCCAGTGACAGGACAGGGGCCAGCAGCTGTGAGCTGGAACAGAGAAGTTCCACATCAATGGGAGAAGGACCTCCTTGGCAGTGAGGGTGCCAGAGCCCTGGCAGGGGCTGCCCCAGGGGGGTTGTGGAGTCTCCTTCTCTGGAGACATTTCAAACCCACCTGGCCATGTTCCTGTGTGACCGGATGTAATGGATCCTGTTTGTGGCAGGGGACTGGATGATCTCTCGAGGACCCTTCCAATCCCTGATGCTCAGTGATTCTGTGGGTATTTTTCATTCTCTCCCCAGAACTGTCTGGAACTCAGAACGGAGGAGAGGTGAGAGTTTTGGAGGGGGTAGGAACAGCAGAGAATCACCCCAGTGTGGGTATTATCGTTATCCAGTGGCCTCAGCTTTCATTATTCCCCTGCAATAAACGACTCACAGATCATCAGATCACACCCTCTGCAGCCCAGCTACTCCTAACGATCCCTCCTAATGGCTCCAATGCTTTAGTTACCATTTTCCCCTTCCCCGAGGCGTAAACAGTCCCCCTGCCCCCCGATCCTACAGGACTGTGGCTCAGAAGTTGAGAGAAATGAAAAACAGCAGCAATAAGGGCTGTAAGACACTCAATAAATATGGGAAGTAGTCTCTCTGCACAGGGAACCAGAAGCACGTGGCCAGGGGCTGGGTGGAACGGCCGTCGCGGGGCTCTTTCGGGGCACATAACTCACGAGTGGCTTGGCCACCCAGGAGGAGCTGGCTGGCTCTGCCCCTGCGCTGGACCACGCAGCCCTGTGTCAGCCCAGCGCCAGGAAGCCTGCGGCCCTTTCACACCGTCAGAGTCCCCAGAGGGCAGCACCAAGGGTAGTTCACGATGGCTGTCAGACTGATAGAGATGTTCCTCCAAGTAGGGCTGATGTTGTGTCCTCGGGCTAGCGTGTCTTTCTGTTAGCCAGCCCGCAGTCCACAGCAAACACATTCCTGCCGTGGCAGGGGGATGGTGTGTTCCGCCCGGCCGTGTTCCTGTGCAACTGGATCCAGGGGCATTGCACTGGATGATGCTACAAGGTCCCTCTCAATCCCCGGTCCGGGATCGGTCCAAAGCCGTGTCCCCAGCTAAGGATGTTCCTACCGCTTGCTCGTCGCCTGCGCAGGGGCTTTCTTCCCCCGATCTCAAGCTGAAAACTGGGCAGCTGTCACACTCAGTTGCTGACCCCCAGACTGGAAGTTCATTAGGCTGCTGGTACTAACATGAAAAGTGGAAGGACACAGAACTGGTTGGCCTTCTTGGCCACCAGGATCCATTGCTGGCTCCTGGCCATCCTGCTGGCCACCAGCACTCCCAGGTCCCTTTCTCCTCCGCTGCTCTCCCGCAGGTCAGTGTCTACCCTGTCCTGGTCCCTGGGGTTGCTCTTGCCCAGATACCAGACTTTACACCGCCCTGGTTACAGTTCATTCAGTGTCTCCCCACGCATCTCTCCAGCCTGTCCAGGTCCTGCTGGATGGTAGCCCAGCCTGCTGGGGGGGCAGCCACTCCTCCCGGCTCTGTGTCATCAGCAAACGTGCTGCCAGTGCTCTCTAATCCCTCATTGATGTTGTCAATGAATAGATTGAACAGGACTGGTCCCAGTACTGACCCCTGGGGGACTCCACTAGATCCAGGCCTGCAGCTAGCCTCTGACCACCGCTCTCCAGCTTCTGTCCTGCAGCCAGTTCATGATCCACCTCACCACCCGATGGTCCAGACCACGCTGCCCCACAAGAAATAGTGTCTCTTTGTTGAAAGACTGGTGGGTTTTCGTTCTGCCATGGCAGCCCCACCGCTGTTGATGCTCCTGCACCAGAACGGGCCCCCGGTGTAAATTCCTGCGGTGAACGCGGAGCAGATCTGTGCGGTTACGCCGAGAAGGGCGTTTCCTACGCGGCCGATTCCACCGAACACTCAGCACGAGCGATGCTGGTCCCGAGCCCTGCTGCGGCGTCCAGGCGTCTGCCTTGGGCCCTCCCGCGTTACAGAGGTCAGAACGCAGCAGCCTCAGCCTCCTTCCACCCGCCAGCAGGGTTTGCTTCTGGAGCTCCCTGCACGCGGGAATCCTCCACGCTTGAGTGGCTAAATGAATTGGCTAACTTTAGCCAGGGAAGTCTGCAGCAACAGAGGGGTCTCGCGTTTCATCGCCCGGCGCTGTCGCCCCACAGCTTCCAGAATCGAGCTGCTAACGCATTCGCAGAGACCCAGCTGCACCCGTGCAGCGGCAGCACTCCTCCTCCTGTTGGCATGGGCAAGACCTCATCCCTCACCCCGATACCTGCATCTTAACATCTTCAGTTTCCCCCAGAGATGTGCCTGGCTGAGCACCCCACAATGCCAGCTCTGTTCTTGGGGGGTGCGCAGAGACCCTCCTGTCAATGGGGCTTTGTTGGTGAGCAGCCACATTAGCCACAGCTCAAATCAAGTGAGGTGCTCAGCTAGAATGGCAGCGGTGAGGACCTTACAAATGAGGGAGAGTCGGTGCTAATGGCCTTTGTTTAGCAGAGAAGGCTCCTCAACTGTGCAACGGCAGACTGCAGCCCTCCTTCCCCTCATCGACCCCGAATACACCCTGATTCCCAAGCCTTCCCGTGCTCTGTCTGCCTGCTCCTCACAGAGTCACAGAACATCAGTGATGGGAAGGGACCTGCAAAGATCATCCAGCCCAGTCCCCCCAGCACAGCAGGATCCCCTAGATCCAGTCGCACAGGGACATGGCCAGGAGGGTTTGAAATGTCTCCAGAGAAGGAGACTCCACAAGGATGATAGAGGGAGGGGAGCATCTCCCTGCTGAGGAAAGGCTGAGGGAGCTGGGAAAAAAGGAGCCTGAGGAGTGACCTGTAAAGCAGGAGCTTTACAACAAGCAGCAGCCCGTCGCAGTTGCTCCCCACTGCACCGAGTGGTTCCCTGTTGCTCCCGATGAGCGGTTTGACGACGCAGCCTCAGGCTGTGACCAGAAGACTGAAAAGCAGGACCTCCACCGGCACTCGCGGGGCAGACACTCAGCGAACCCCACTTAAGAGTGAGGAGATGATGCCCGATGGGTTCACGTGACGGCCGAGGCCCCACTGCGGGTGTCCCCTGGCTCTCACCCTGCGAGCAATGAGACAGCAGCGAAGATGAAGCGCATTAAGAAAGCTGCAAGATGTGGAGGACAAGATGGAGAGGACATCTCGTTTAAACAGAGTGCGGAACCTTTGAGGATGTTTTTGAGAGGATCAAGATGAAAGAGAGCGGCTTGAGCGTGGCTGACCGTGGGGAATGTTCCCCTAAAACATCACAAGTTTAGACTGGATGTGGGAACAAGCCTCCAACAAGGGCTACCCATCAATGGAAGAGCCTGAGAGAGACACCCCGAGACAATCAGGACAGGAAACGCTTAGGGGAGATTAGATAACGGACCCAGAATAGCGCCCGAGGCAGACCTGTGAGATGGGAGAGGCGGCTGTGGGTGATTTCTCTCAGCCTCTGTGTCCCAGCCTTTGCTTGGGCTTTACACACAAACCCCCACTTTGAGTATCTGCTGCAGATAACAGGAGGGGTCCTGCAAAGCCTTGGCCCTTCTAGGGGCCCCAACCACACAAATGGCCCCTCTGAAGTCAGCTCATCTTAATTTCCTATCACGCGGGGGGACCCAGAAATGGGTCCCCTCCCTCACTGTCCGAAAAGCCTTTTAATGGTATCTGGAGACTTCTGGCTCTCTCTTTCCTTTCCCTACCCTTCCCCTCCTTTCCCTTTCCTTTCCTTGCTCTTCCCCTCCTTTCCCTTTCCTTTCCTTGCTCTTCCCCTCCTTTCCCTTTCCTTTCCTTGCTCTTCCCCTCCTTTCCCTTTCCTTTCCCTTCCCCTCCTTCCCCTTCCCCTTCCCCACTGTAGTGTCCAGCCCCAGCTGGACCCCACTGTGGGGCTCTCCGAGCTGGGGGCAGCCAGCAGGGCTGCAGCTGCAGCTCCTCTCCACAGCCTGACGCCCTCGAAAAGGAATCACAGCTGCTTGGCCGGGTAAAGCAGAAGCGCCCAGCTCACGCCGGCCGGCAGCGCCCAGCGAGGCGTCGGCGAGGTCCCCGTTAACTGCGGAGGCAGAGGGGTCGCTCCGGTAACTGCAGACGCAGAAGTTCCGTTAACTCAGCCGCTAGAAAAGCTCTTCTGCTGCAACCTCGCCCGCAGGCAGGAAGACGCAGTCTCTGTCCTCGGGGCTCCCCTAGTCGGGCACCAACAGCCTCCCCTCGTCCCGCTGCTGCTCAGCGCCTCTCGCTCCTCTCTCGCCCCCGGTGCCGAGGCCCCGGGAGATGCTGCAGCAGGGACTTGCAGGACTCTGCCAACAGCACCAGCAGTCTCTGAGGGGAAGGCGGTGCCCTTCGCCTCCACAAGGGAGCTTTGACTTGGAAACAGCGGAAACGACAGCGTCTGCGGGAGCAGCGTCCTCGAGGAGCTCACGGGATGGGGGAAAGGTCCTGCTCTTTGTAGCCCGAAGGTCCAGAACAACTCCAGCTGCTCTGAAATCTGCAGGCGAGACACGAGGGGACCCTTCACTCCTTTAGGTCTGGCCTGTTCCTTCCAGCTTTCCAAGGCAGGAGAGGAGCTTCCATCTGCTCTGCGTGGGGCGACTGCACCGGACAAACTCCCGAGGTGCCTTCCCACCCGCCATGTTCCAGACTCTGTGGAACCTGATGGAAAAAACCTAACAGGACTTCTCTCACCCTCCAGGTGAGGGGCCTGGAGGATCAGCCTGATGAGGATGGATTGAGAGAGCTGGGGCTGCTGAGTCTGAGGAACAGGAGGCTGAGGGGAGACCTCATCGCTCTCTACAACTATATGAAAGGACCCTGCAGAGATGTTGGTGCTGGGCTCTGCTCACAGGTCATTAGTGACAGAAGCAGAGGGAAGGGCTTCAAACTCCAACAGGGGAGGGTTAGACTGGACATCAGGAAGAAATTCTTCCTGGAGACAGTGGTCAGGGACTGGGATGGACTGCCCAGGGTGGGGGTTGAGCCCCCACCCCTGGATGAGTTTAAAAGTCGCTTAGTTGTGGTTTTGGGGGATCTGGTTTGGGGTGACCTTGTAGAGTGGGGTTGCTGGTTGGCCTCAATGATCCCGGGGGTCTTTTCCAACTGGAATGACTCGGTGGTTCTGTGATTCTATGAGCTGGGGTTCTAAAGAGGAGCTGGGAGAGGGTGTGAGCGAGATGCTAGCGAGTAGATGACAAAGCTCCCCGTGTTCTGCTCCCCTTTGGTTTGGCCAGGGAAGGCTCTGGAGCTGGGGAGGACGGAATCCTCTTCTTTCCATTTCTCGCTGATTTCTGTGGTATGAAGCCTGTCTCCCTCGGGATTCCTCTCCAGAAACATTTCAGCTTGAGGTTTCTCTTTATTTCCAGCAAACAAGAAGATAATTGAAACCCTTCCCGAGCTGCGGCTCTGCTTCCTCTGGAGAGGCTGACAGACCCGCGGAGCACAGGGGCCGCTGGAAGAGGCAGAGGAGCGTTCTGCTGAGTTGGCCGGGTGGCTCCCTTCGTGCTTTGAGCGCCCGGCAGAGCCCTGGCCCAGGCTGCGGTTCCCGACGAGAGTAGCAAGAGATCCGGCGCCGTCAGTCCACAACAGAACCATGGAGTCGGCGCGCATCGGGCACTGGAAGGGGCCTGGAAAGATCGCCCAGTCCAGTCCCCGGGCAGAGCCTGGCTGCTGAGGGGAAGGGCAGTGCAGAGCCCGCGGCCACTCGCCTCCTGGCTCCTCTTCTGAGAGTCCTTACAGCAGCTTCCAGAAGGTTTCGCTGCGCCAGGAGCACCNTAGCCCGAAGGTCCAGAACAACTCCAGCTGCTCTGAAATCTGCAGGCGAGACACGAGGGGACCCTTCACTCCTTTAGGTCTGGCCTGTTCCTTCCAGCTTTCCAAGGCAGGAGAGGAGCTTCCATCTGCTCTGCGTGGGGCGACTGCACCGGACAAACTCCCGAGGTGCCTTCCCACCCGCCATGTTCCAGACTCTGTGGAACCTGATGGAAAAAACCTAACAGGACTTCTCTCACCCTCCAGGTGAGGGGCCTGGAGGATCAGCCTGATGAGGATGGATTGAGAGAGCTGGGGCTGCTGAGTCTGAGGAACAGGAGGCTGAGGGGAGACCTCATCGCTCTCTACAACTATATGAAAGGACCCTGCAGAGATGTTGGTGCTGGGCTCTGCTCACAGGTCATTAGTGACAGAAGCAGAGGGAAGGGCTTCAAACTCCAACAGGGGAGGGTTAGACTGGACATCAGGAAGAAATTCTTCCTGGAGACAGTGGTCAGGGACTGGGATGGACTGCCCAGGGTGGGGGTTGAGCCCCCACCCCTGGATGAGTTTAAAAGTCGCTTAGTTGTGGTTTTGGGGGATCTGGTTTGGGGTGACCTTGTAGAGTGGGGTTGCTGGTTGGCCTCAATGATCCCGGGGGTCTTTNACTGGGATGGGCTGCCCAGGGTGGGGGCTGGGTCCTCATCCCTGGATGAGTCTAAAAGCTGCTTAGATGTGGTGTTGGGGGATCTGGTTCAGGGGTGATCTTGTAGACTGGGGTTGCNCTCAATGATCCCGGGGGTCTTTTCCAACTGGAATGACTCGGTGGTTCTGTGATTCTATGAGCTGGGGTTCTAAAGAGGAGCTGGGAGAGGGTGTGAGCGAGATGCTAGCGAGTAGATGACGAAGCTCCCCGTGTTCTGCTCCCCTTTGGTTTGGCCAGGGAAGGCTCTGGAGCTGGGGAGGACGGAATCCTCTTCTTTCCATTTCTCGCTGATTTCTGTGGTATGAAGCCTGTCTCCCTCGGGATTCCTCTCCAGAAACATTTCAGCTTGAGGTTTCTCTTTATTTCCAGCAAACAAGAAGATAATTGAAACCCTTCCCGAGCTGCGGCTCTGCTTCCTCTGGAGAGGCTGACAGACCCGCGGAGCACAGGGGCCGCTGGAAGAGGCAGAGGAGCGTTCTGCTGAGTTGGCCGGGTGGCTCCCTTCGTGCTTTGAGCGCCCGGCAGAGCCCTGGCCCAGGCTGCGGTTCCCGACGAGAGTAGCAAGAGATCCGGCGCCGTCAGTCCACAACAGAACCATGGAGTCGGCGCGCATCGGGCACTGGAAGGGGCCTGGAAAGATCGCCCAGTCCAGTCCCCGGGCAGAGCCTGGCTGCTGAGGGGAAGGGCAGTGCAGAGCCCGCGGCCACTCGCCTCCTGGCTCCTCTTCTGAGAGTCCTTACAGCAGCTTCCAGAAGGTTTCGCTGCGCCAGGAGCACCTGCCCCGCGCTAAGTGCCGCAGACACCCACCCACCGCGGGGCCGGCTGGCCGACCGACTTGCCAGCCGCCTCGCTGAGCGGCACCTCTCAGTTCTGCACCGGCAGCGGGCTCTCGGCAAAAGGATCCTCTGTTTCCTGACGACGCCCTCGAGTTCCTCTCTCAGAGATCCGCGTGGAAGTTAAACAAGGAGAAGGACACTTGTGGGACTGTTGGACTTGGTGTAATCGCTCCTGACGACCGAGTTCTGCTGCGGAACGGGAAGAGGAGACAAGCAGCTCCCACGGTCCCAAACCAAACACGGGCCCCAGGCAGGTCTTTCTGTCTCCTGTCTCCTGAGGCTGCTTTGTTGGAAGAGGAGTTTGGAAATGCAAGATTTCCAAATCCAGCAGCCTCAGAG
Source organism: Rhinopomastus cyanomelas (assembly GCA_013400115.1). Classification (NCBI taxonomy): domain Eukaryota; kingdom Metazoa; phylum Chordata; class Aves; order Bucerotiformes; family Rhinopomastidae; genus Rhinopomastus; species Rhinopomastus cyanomelas. The sequence continues at coordinate 129,156 of VXBP01001727.1, read as the reverse complement.
CAGCGAAAGACCAGCTGCTGCCCTTTACCTCAAGCGTGGGACTTGCTCCCCCCTTGTCTTCTGCACGCACCGCACTAGTCCGTGCCAAGCCTGGCGTGGGAGGTGTGGATGGCGGGGAGCGCTCGCAGAGCACAGCTGAGGACGGGACATGGAAGGAGGGCCACAGCCTGCACCCGCTCTGTGTCCTGGAAACCTGCTCCAAAACCTTTCTGCCTGAAACAGGAGGGGGCAGAGAATCAGTTCTGCCACTTCTTCCAAATACCAGGAACCAAAAATAAGCTGGAGCAGCTGGGCTGCAGGAGACGGGGAGCAGCAGCTGCTTCCAACGGTCCTTCGGCTCTCAGGAGGCGTGTGAGCTCTGGGCAACCCTAANATCCCAGGGGTCTTTTCCAACCTGGATGACTCTCTGTTTCTGTGAGTCTGAGCGAGCAAATGTGAGAGAAACATCTGCGGGCACCAAGGTCAGTTAAGAAAGAGGTGGTGGAAGTGCTGCAGGCACCAGAGCAGAGATTCCTCTGCAGCCCGTGATCACGGTGATAAGGGAGCAATTGCCCCACTTATCTTAACCCACGAGCCTTTCCTTGTGTTTTCTCGCCCACGTCCAGCTGACAAGGGGAGTGACAAAGAGCCTCTGCAGGGCGCCTGTCACGCAGCCAGGGCCAACTCACGGCAAGCTCCGCGAACAAGGCTGGAGAAGGTGGGACGCTGGCGCGGCGGCTCCATCTCCACACTCAGCTGGTCAGGCGAGTTCAGTTTTACTTCTTCCTTTATCACGTGAAGGAATCTCTCAACCAGCGAAACACGAAACTGAGGAACAAGAGCCGCTCACGCTCGCACGATAGCTGAGCAGAGGACAACTCCAGCCCCACAGCACGGTGGAGTTCCCAGGACCTCCAGGTTCAAAACCACTCAGCTCTCACCTTCCAGTCACACCGTCGCTTCACGATGCTGAAGCCTTTCTCCGGCTCCTAAACCAGAAGAGGAGGAAGAGAAGTTCCGCAGCCGCGTCGCGGTCCTGCAGCATCAGCCTCGTCGTGCAAAGCCGGCTGCACCTCCAGCCCCTGCAGGATCAGGCTCGCGTCACACATCGGCCGCTCGGCTCAGCGACACGAGAAAGGAGGGTCACTGGAGGCACAGAGCTCGTGTCACACCCCGAGAGCCGCTCGGCCACGCCAGGACGTTTCCAGAAGCCTCTGACTAAAGGCAACAGAAGCAGCGACTTCGTCTTCCGGCATCGCTGAACATCAGACCTGAGCTCAGGAGCCGACGGACTTGAGACCACAGAATCACGGAGCGTGAGGGCTGGGAGGGGACCTCGAAAGACCCTCCAGGCCAATCCCCCGCCACAGCAGGACCCCCTGCAGCCAGTCGCACAGGCGGGTTTGGAACGTCCCCAGAGAAGGAGGCTCCACTGATGCTGGGCCACCGGCGTTCTGAGCTCCCTCTGCTCGTTCTAGGTGCATCTTTGCTGCAGAAGCTGCTCCCCACCCCTGCGTCTCCGCAGGCAGCACCACTGAGCACGCGACGGGGTCCGTGTCCACAACAGCTGCCTAGTCCCCAGCCCCAGCCCCAGAGAAGACCGGAGACCCCAGTGAACTAGTTTAACCGCCAACAGACCACCGCCACACGTGAAGCACCAGGAGGCTGAGCAGTCCCTCTGCATGAGAGGGAGACGGCAGCTGCAGAGAACAACCCGCCGACAGCAGCAAAGAGCAGCCCCCAAGGGCAGCGGGGAGGCACTCGCGGGCGGCTCACAGCCCATTGTCACGGCGTCACTGCAAGGCTCCCCCCCTCCCCCCGTGTTTCTTTCACGAGCAGCCTGCTTTCTGCATAACTGGGACGAACATGGTACCACCAGCAGCCCTCCCAGCATGGACTCCAGTCTGCAGGCAGACGTCCTGCACCAAATGATTTGGGGGGTCTTTGGAGGAGAGAGGCAGGGAGGGACAGAGAGAACTAATGACCCCAGCAGCCCCTCCAACCATCTCCTAAAGAGAGTCAAAGCACAACTGCCCGAAAAATCCAGGCCGGGTCTAGCCTGAATTCCTGACGTGTGCAGGATTCCAGGCTCCACCAGGAGACCAGCAGCAACACGGAAACAGCACTTGGCGAAGGCTCACACCCCACCAGTGCAGGGTTTCATCCAGTGCTGACAACCACAGAACATTAGGGACTGGGAGAAAGACCATCCAGTCCAGTCCCCCCAGCACAGCAGGAGCCCCTAGAGCCAGTCATTAGGGATTGGAAGAGACCCCAAAAGATCATCCAGTCCCAACCCCCTGCCAACAGCAGGAGACCCTAGAGCCAGTCATCGGGACTGGAAGGGACCTCGAGAGCTCACCCAGTCCAATCGCCCTGCCCCAGCAGGATCCCCTAGATCCAGTCACACAGGAACATGGCCAGGTGGGTTTGAAACATCTCCAGAGAAGGAGACTCCACAACCTCCCTGGGCAGCCCCTGCCAGGGCTCTGGCACCCTCACTGGCCAGGTTCCTGTGCGACTGGCTCTAGGGGATCCTGCTGTGGCAGGGGGGCTGGACTGGATGAGCTCTCAGGGTCCCTTCCCATCCCTATTGTTCTGTGAGTCTGTGAAAACACCTAAATGAATAAACCAAGGCAAAGGCAGGAACAAGAGGGAAAGGAGTACTGGGTGAAGAGTCTTTGCTGCTCTCCCGGAGCCCGCAGATGCGCAGGACCACCCTGGGTATAAGCGAAACGGCGCCAAGAAGAGGGAGAGGAAATGCTCTGCGCAGAGCGGTTACGTTTCACCTCTTGGCTTCAGAAACGCCCGGCTGCCACGGTCGGAGCTCACACCGAGCTCAGCCTCCCACCCTCACTTCCACTCGTAACAAGTCATGTCCTGTCAGCAATCTGCTCTGGAAAACTGTGACCAAGATCAGCCCTCGAAAAACCAGCATCAACCACGTCCATTCCCAGGGGCAAACTTGGGTCATCCCGTTCTGAGTCCTGGTTAATAAACAAATCCATAAATCCATAAATCCTCTGTGACACAGTCATCAGATTAAACAGGGGCTCTCTGGGGACAGGGACAGGGGCTTGGTCGGGGCGAGAAACAACTTCATGGGAAGGAGAGAATCACAGAACATTTTAGGGATGGGAAGGGACCTGGAAAGCTCACCCAGTCCAGTCCCCTGCCACAGCAGAGTCACCTAGATCCAGTCATTAGGGATAAGAAGGGACCTGGAAAGATCACCCAGCCCAACCCCCTGCCATGGCAGGGTCACCTAGATCCAGTNCCTGGAAAGATCACCCAGCCCAACCCCCTGCCACGGCAGGGTCACCTAGATCCAGTCATTAGGGATGAGAAGGGACCTCGAAAGATCACCCAGCCCAACCTCCTGCCACAGCAGGATCCCCTGGATCCAGCCATTAGGGATAAGAAGGGACCTCGAAAGATCACCCAGTCCAGTCCCCTGCCACAGCAGGATCCCCTACATCCAGTCATGAGGGATAAGAAGGGACCTTGAAAGCTCACCCAGCCCAACCCCCTGCCACGGCAGGGTCACCCAGACACCAAGTGAACACACACAGGAACATGGCCAGGCGGGTTTGAAACATCTCCAGAGAAGGAGGAGACTGCCCAGTTGCCCGGTTCATGCCTACAGGCCGCACACATAGCCCAAAGCACCATTTGGCCAGTAGCTGGCCACCTTCAGCGGTCCTTTTACTGCAAGGGACGGAAAGCACGGCAGGAGTGACTTGCTCACAGCTTCAATAAACGGAGTGAGGTTTGCTAGGTGGATGACGGCGGTCTGACACACCACAGCTCATGTTAGTTGTCTCTTAAAGCCCACCTGTCTGTGCTCCCGTGCGACTGGATCTAGGGGATCCTGCTGTGGCAGGGGCAGGGGATTGGGCTGGACGAGCCTCTGAGGCCCCTTCCAACCTCTCGTGGTCTGTGAATCTGTGGTTCGAGCCGGCGCTGGAGGTGACTCACCAGCCCTCTCCGCGAAGCTCGTGAGCTCTGGCTGATGAAGCGACTGCCTGCGGCCGCCCCGACTCGCCACGCTGGGACCCCTCTGCCAGCATCACGCCCGCACAGCTCCGCTCCGAGCTCCTTCCCAGCGCGGCTCCTGCTCTCCTTGCGGCTCCTCGCTGCCCCGTCCACGTGTTTGCAGCTGCGTCTGCGGGGAGGCAGGAGCGCCGGGCGGCGACCGGCTCACACACGCACACCTGTCACGAGCTCGCGAGCATCTCCCAGGGATCTCTGGTTCCATCCCCAACTCACCAGGGAAGGACACAGCAGGAAAGAACGGATGGGTGTCGCTGCCAGACGTTTCCCAGCCTCTCCAATTAGGTGGAGCTCAAACAACCGCTCTGCTCTGCGTTGCAGATCCTCTGTGGGCAGACGTGTAGCCCACAGAAACACCCAGAGCCTCCTCTGGCATCACGACAGCACTCGAGAACAGGGCCAGTGGGTTACGTTTGCATTTCCAGCTGGAGTTTCACTGGCCAAGAGTCACAACCTGCTTCCCCTCAGCAGACTGGGCCCCTGGATGCCAGAGAGGACTGTAGGACGGAGCCTGGGGGACACGAGGAGGAAAAAGAAGCCCTGTTCTGCTGCAGTGGTTACCCTTCCTGCAGCACGACGCTGCTGAGCACCGCTCGGGGTCAGCTCATCTGCCCTGCGCAGCCCCGCATGTCACTGCGGCTGCCGACCTGCTCTTCTCCCCGGGCCCTGCAAGCCCCCTCCCCTGCCCAAGTGCAAACAGTTCAGGACACAAACAGCCGAGTCAGTCCTGCCCAAGCCAAAGCAACGGCCGCTCTCCTCTTCCAGATGAGAACAAAGACAACTGTCGGCAGGCAGGGTGGAGGGCAGAACCCCAGCCAGAGATGTGAGCGGAACCGAGCGAACAACTTCATCCTGACCCTAACGCCAAAGGGGGAACCAAGAGGGCCAAAGCAAGTTCTGTGGTTCTACGGATGGCTCAGCTGGCTGGTCAGAGGTACCTTGGAGTGACCTAGAGACCATGAGTCGTAAAACAAAGGCCACCCAGCTCCCTCGGATGTAGAGCAAGAGCTGGAGGCTCTCCTGACCCAGAGCCATTCTGGCTGTAGAGCAAGAGCTGGAGGCTCTCCCCGTCCCGGAGCCGTTCTGGCTGTAGAGCAGGAGCTGGAGGCTCTCCCCGTCCCGGAGCCGTTCTTGACAGCTTTGGCTCAAACCCCACCTAACACCTCTGCCGTTACCACAACCCTAAGTGTGAGGTACCTTCACGAGGGTCCCCAGAAGATGCTGTGACGCCTCTATCAAATCCATCCTTGCTCTGTGGGAAACACCAAGGGTTCCAACATTTCCACCCTCGTTTTGCTCGGCAGGAAACAAATGCTGAGATGGCAGAACCTCCCCCCGGATGAAAATTCCAGTGCTGAGCAGAGCTCCAGTTTCCAGCGGCTCTCACACTTTAATTTTGCACCGCTGAACCGAATGTTTCCCACGTGAGCGCCAGTGGTAAAGCTGCAGCCACCTCACGCATCAGGCATGCGAAGGAAAACAGCTCATGTGCCGAGAGGGACAGACTTCTCCCCTCACAAGGGCCTTCTTCTTGCTCCCCCCGCGAGGAGACGTCAATTCACTACTGACTTGATGAATGGAGTTTCCTTTCTCAGGAAGCAGCAGTCGGGCCCACGGCAGCATTTAGGCAACGTCATGCACTCCCTCTGTGGCAGCCCCCCAATTATCCTGTCCCTTAGCTCTGCTGGGCTGCAGCCAGGCACAGCCTGAGGGAGCATGGAGGTGCAGGTGCTGGCACGCCCCTGGGAAGCAGCCCCAGCCTTAGGAGCTGAGAAGCCACAACCAACCCCTGTTTCACAGACCCACTGAACATCTGGGATGGGAAGGGACCTTGAGAGATCATCCAGTCCAGTCCCCCAGCACAGCAGGATCCCCTAGATCCAGTTGCACAGGAACATGCCCAGGCAGGTTTTAAACGTCTCCAGAGAAGGAGACTCCAGAACCCCCTGGGCAGCCCCTTCCAGGGCTCTGTCACCCTCACTGGGAATAAAGTTCCTTCTCACACTGATGTGGAACCTCCTCTGCTCCAGCTCACACTCACTGCCCCTTGTCCCGTCACTGGGTGCTCCTGAGAGCCTGGCTCCTTCCTCCTGACACCCACCCTTCACGTATTGATCAACATTCACGGGGTCAGCCCTCAGGCTCCTTTTCTCCCAGCTCTTCCTCAGCAGGGAGATGCTCCCCCCCCTCCACCATCACCAGCGCTATCCACTCGAGTCAGAAACCCCCAGCCCGGGCTCCCTTGGCCGCGTAGCCGCCTGCTGTAGCCAGGCTGGTAGCTGGGCACTCGTGCTAACGAGGAGCAAAGTGACTGCGGGAGGTGCCCGCATCGGGACCGGGCGTCAGCCCATAAGTTACAGGTCGATTGCCGGCGCTTTGCAGGGACAAACCCTCCAGCCCGCTCCCTACGATTTGCTAATCACTGCAGTTGGGATCGTTTCATGTGACCGGCTGCTCACCAAGCAAAACCTGTCCTGAAGGGTTTGGCGCAGCAGCCAAGGAGAAAAGATCCAGCCTGCCCACGGAGGTCTGCAGCGGCGGCTCTGCGGAGGGGCAGCAGCCTCACAGAAGTACCAACAGGCTGCCCAGGGAGGCTGGGGAGTCTCCTGCTCTGGAGACGTTTCAAACCCTCCTGGCCATGTTCCTGTGTGACTGGATCTAGGGGATCCTGCTGTGGCAGGGGGGTTGGACTGGGTGATCTCTCGAGGTCCCTTCCCATCCCCGATGCTCTGCGACCCTGTGATCCACACGCTGACGCAGAGACAGTTTCTCACCAAGAGGAAGCAAACGCTCAGGCTGCCCTTTTGCTGCGATCTTCCTCGTCACCTTTGGCGGTGCCTCAAGAAAAGGTGGCTTCTCTAAGGCTGTCTCCCCAGCAGCACGGCTGTGTGCAGCAAAGCCCCTGAGGGAACAGCTCAGGCATCTGCCTCTTTCCATCAAGCCCCTGATGCCCTCCACCCGCCCCTGCTTTCTGCAGCTCAGGCTCTCCCAGGATCTACTCGGTCCCTGACTGAGGGAAGAACAGACACCACGTGCACGGTTGGGCCCCAAAGAGAGATGGGAGAGACTCGAGCAGCATGTTTCAGCTGCAGACATCTATTATTGAGAGAGCCACTCCTAGCACACCCCAGACACTTCTTCTGTCACTTCCTATTTAAACCTTATCAGCCTCCCCAGGGCCCAGAAGAGAGGGCACCCCTGTCACTAGCACAAGCGCCTTTGCACTCCGGGGTGTTGAGCTGTTCCTCTGTCACCACCCGAGGGTCAGGCAGCAAGGCTCAGCAAGTCAGATACCCTGGCACTCACTCTCCCCTCAGGCTTTCAGAGGCCACAGGATCCTAGCATGAGGCTCTGTCTCCAAAACAAGGAAAGAAAAGCACATCCAGGGCTACCGAGAGCCGATTCCCTCCTAATGAACACCTCACCACTTTCTCACCTAATCAAAAAGTCATTAAGAAACTGACCTTTTAGTCATGCCAACTCTTGGTGAATTGTCTGGGAGCTCATCCCAGATTATCAGGGTGTCAACCTCTGGCCACACAAACTGCTCTCCCCAAGCCCTTGCCCTCTGGATAACTGGCCTGTGCCAGCTGTGGAGAAGGCAGAGCCCTTCTCGCATGGCTGTGGCACAGGGCCTGGTGGAACGGTTCCCAGCATCAGCACAACCTGACAAGCACCCACAGTTCCAGCTCCACAGTGCCCGGCACTAGGTACCAGGTGAACGAACAAACCCTCCCAACACTGCAAACACAAGCAAAGCCATGTGGGACTCACAGCTCGTCGCTTTCCAGCACACATCTACGCAGCTAAGCTCTTTGAGGAAGCAGCTGTTTATAACAGCAGCCCCTGCCAGGGCTCTGGCACCCTCACCAAGAACAAGGTCCTTCTCACACTGATGTGGAACCTCCTCTGCTCCAGCTCACACCCGCTGCCCCTTGTCCTGTCACTGGGTGCCCCTGAGCAGAGCCTGGCTCCTTCCTCCTGACACCCACCCTTCACACACTGAACAACATCCATGGGGTCACCCCTCAGGCTCCATTTCTCCCAGCTCCAGAGCCCCAGCTCCCTCAGCCTCTCCTCAGCAGGGAGATGCTCCTCTCCCTCCATCACCCCTGTGGCTCTGCGCTGGGCTCTCTCCAGCAGCTCCATGTCTGAAGGCTGGACCTTTCCCTCTCTGTTTTTGCAAAAACGTTTGTGGCAGGACAAGCCTGTAGATGGACTTAGCAGGTTGTACAGAAGGACTAAAAAAAATACATCCTCTTGGTCCTGATGAAAACTCTTCTCTGCAGGCATCATGTGGACACAAAGCTGTAGTCCCCAAAGAGCTGCTCTGGGTCCAACACAGCAAAAACGCAGCAGGAGTCAGAGGCACTCGGGCTCCACACAAAATTGAAGCCACAGGAGTGACAAAGCTGGAGACCAACAAAAACAAGCCGCGAGCAACACTGAAAGGGGGAAGTGCAGTGGAGGTACACGGCACAGACCCAACAGGACCAGGGCGGTGACAGAGCATCACTGACATTAGCACATGGCACTGAATGATCAGTTGATTGACTGACTGATTGGAGAGAGGCTGCACAGAATCACAGAGCATCAGGGATTGGAAGGGACCTCGAAACACCATCCAGCCCAATCCCCCCACCACAGCAGGATCCCCCAGATCCAGTTGCACAGGAACAGTCCAGGTGGGTTTGAAACGACTCCACAGAAGGAGACTCCACAACCCCCCTGGGCAGCCCCTGCCAGGGCTCTGTCACCCTCACCTGGAAGAAGGTCCTTCTCACGTAGGGGAATCCTTCTTACCCTACTCACAGGCGAGTTCCTCCTCGTATTGATGAGAGGGAGACTCCGCACTGACACCCCTGCGTGGCTCAGGCACGGCCTTACTCTTCGCTGATCCTCCGAGCTGCTTCCTACCAGAACCGGGCAGCAATCTCGCATCCAACCGCAACTCGCTTTGCAAACACGTTTATTAGAAAAGACACAGCAGGCCTGTCCCCGTAAGCCGACTGCTCCCCGTATAAAACACATGGCTTTCACGCCCCGCTCCGCGCAGCGCTTCTCCACAGGCAGTGCAGAGAAGGACGGCCGCCCCTCACCAGGGCTGGGGCTGAGTTTTCCTAACAGAAGCACAGAAACCAGCTTGTGCACCTTCTCTAGAGACCCGACGCGACCGCGGCAGCGTGAGTGCAGGGATTCTCGTCTTCAAAAGCAGTAACGACCGACTGGCAGAGCCCGGGGCTACCACACGCCCCGAGCCCCAGCTGCGGCTCACGCACAGCGCCTGCGGCAGCCGCCGGCCCGGGGAAGCTTCGCCCGTCTCCTCCAGACCGGCCGACAAGCCCGGACGAGCCGCCGGGCAGTGCTGTCGGGAGCCGAAGCGGACGGGCGTCGGCCGGTGCCGCTCGGAACAGCCCCGCCGCTGCCTTCCCAGGAGCCGGGCGGCAGGGGCGAGCGGCGCTTCCGCAGGGTCCGGTCACACCAGGGTTTCCGGGAGGGCATCGGGGTTATCGGCCAAGAGCAGCTCCCAGATCTGCCACCTCTCCCTCTGCCAGTCCTGCCAGTCCGCCTCGGAGACGCCTCTGCCGCGCCGCTGCGGAGGAGCTGCCGAGCAGACGTGCGGGGCCGGCCGCTCCTGCCCGGCGGTGGCCCGCCCAGGGGCGGTGGCTGGCAGTCCTCCCGCTGCGCTGGCCCCTGCCCCTTTCTCCGGGCGCTGAGGTCTCCACAGAGAGTGCAGGGCTGAGGAAACGCTCGGGCGCTGCGACGGCGCGGAGCCCGCCCTGCCCGGGCCGGGGTACGGGGGTGGCGGCCGCCCCTTCCCGCAGGAGGGCCGGGCCCAGCCCTGCGGAGGAGCCGCGCGCTCGCCACGCTCGCCGAGGTCCTCGGCGCCGCTTGCAGTCAAGCGCTGCTCCGACGCGGAGCGGGGCGGGTGCGAGCTGCCGCGGCCGGCTTCGACGCGGGGGCTGCCGCACGGCCGGGCCGCCGGGGCAGGGAGCTGGCCCTCGGCTACGGCAGCGGTAGTCCGGCTGCGCCGCACGCTGTGCCGGCCGGCGTCCGCCGCCGAGGAGCCCCCCTGCCGCTGCGCAGCGCCCACGGCCAGGCTGCCCTGGGAAAGGGAGCAGCGCCCGGGGCGCAGCGGGCTGCCTTCGCAGAGGTCCCCGTACGAACCTGGGGGCAGAGAGACAACGTCAGTCTTGGAGCCACAGAACGGCTCCGGCTGGAACAGACCCCCGGGATCAGCGAGTCCAACCAGCAACCCCGCTCTACAGCGTCACCCGTAAAGCACATCCCCAGCACCACAGCTGAGTGACTTCTAAACGCAGCCGGGGATGGGGACTGAACCCCCACCCTGGGCAGCCCAGTCCAGGGCCTGACCACCCTCTCTGGGAAGACTTTCTTCCTGGTGGCCAGTCTGACCCTCGCCTGTTTCAAACAGATTAAAACCAATGCAGGATGGGTCAGGGAGCTGCTGGTACCACACAAGCCAGTGGCAGGGGCAGCACCCAGGCTGCCACATACCCAGCCTGTGCCCACCCCACTGCAGCAGCAGCTCTCAAATCACCACTGGATGTCAACCTTCCAATGACATTTAGAGTAATCATGCTCTGATGTGGTGCTGGGGGAGCTGGTTTAGGAGTGACCCTGTAGAGCAGGGTTGGCGGCTGGACCTTTCAAAAGCCTCTGGAGGAGGTGAATCCTCCTCCCACTTTTCACTGTTGATTGCCCTAAGGCCAGGAACTGTTTGTGTCTTTGGGGGATTTGGGCTCAAACCTTGGGAAACAACAGACCTGTCGCAGCTGTGTCTTTGCAGCCACTTCTCAGCGTTGAGTGCCAGGTTCCCCAGATATCGAAATGATCTTCGGAAACGTCTACAAAGCAGTAAGGAGGGGAGAAATGTGATTCATTCATCCTTTGAAATTCAGACGGCATTCTGAAATGCGCGGACGCAGTAGCACAACCTTCTGGGAGATGCCTCTCTGGGGGAGTCTCAAACCCCCTGGCCACGCTCCTGTGCGACTGGATCTAGGGGATCCTGTTGTGGTGGGGGGGACTGATTGGATGATGTTTCAAGGTCCCTTCCAACCCCTAATGCTCCATGAGTCTGTATTTCGTGGAATCTCTGTTCTGTGGCAGCACCTCCCTGTAAGACCCAAGTAATACCCCAGGTGGATTGAGCCCTGCAGTGACTTGTGGGGCTGGGGCTGCTGTTCTTTCCCACAGAAAACCCCACAGGAATTGCCTTCTGCTGACCAAATCTTCCAGCTGCAGTTTCTCCTTCTGCAAAATCTCCAACTGACTTCAGAATCACAGAGCACTAGGGGTTGGAAGGGACCTTGAAAGATCATCCAGTCCCATTCCCCTGCCCCAGCAGGATCCCCTAGATCCAGTTGCACAGGAACAGTCCAGGTGGGTTTGAAATGTCTGTGGAGACGGAGACTCCACAGCCCCCTGAGCAGCCCCTGCCAGGGCTCTGTCACCCTCACCGTGAAGAAGGTCCTTCTCCCACTGATGTGGAACCTCCTGTGTTCCAGCTGACACCCGCTGCCCCTTGTCCTGTCATCAGACCATCGAGCCCACACAGGCATCAGGCACTGTGGTGAGCTGCACCTGCTCCCTGCCCTCTTCCCCACTTGCCAGGCTCCAGCATGGCTGCCCCACACATTAATGCCCAGATGATGGCTGAGATGACAAAACTTCACGCCTTTTCCTGTCCGGGCTCAGGGAGACCTGCTTGGAGCCTGACAGCACCTCCCAGCCTCAGGTGCTGCACTGGGACGGTAGCTGCGCGCCCCACCGGCCACGAATTCCCAGGGGATGAAGTGCCTGCGCCTCGCATCCGGAAGCACCGACAGCCCCCAGCCCCAGGCTTGGGAAACACACGCGTCTCATCACAGGGTTTCCTGTACCTCTTCCCGCCTGCGACGCAGCAGAGCTCTCCTTCGTCTGAGGCTGCAGGTGTCGGACCAGCGGGTGCTGCTCAGGTACCTGGGACGGCCTGTCTGGGCTGCAGGCGGCCTCTTCGTGCATCGCCGGCAGCGAGCGCTCGGACAGCACCGGGGAGTTGTTGTCGTAGGGGGAGACGTCTCCGCTGGAGGCTTTGTTGGAGTCTGTGGAGGAGTGTCTTCCCCCCGTGGAGTAGGACCCCTCTGACCGCAGCATCTCGGGGCTCCTGAGAAATGTCGACAGACAAGCTGAGGTCAAGGAGAACCGCTCTGTGTGACAGCTACAGGCGCCCTGTGCCCTCACACACAGCAAAACAAACACACGAGGACGATGGCAGCTGCTGGAATGGAAACACTTCCTGAGGAGGTGAATGTCCCATGAGGAAGACTTTTGCCATGAAGCGGCCACCAGAGGCCACTAAAAATCAAGAGATGTTGCTGTCGAGAAAGGAACCAACATAAAACCACCGGGATCACCACAGGAAATCAAACAGCGACTCCATTCCTTATGTTACCTTGATGACCGAGGCTGTAGCCACAGTGACTCTACAGGCGTGACAGGGATGGCCAGCGTGATGCTGAGCGCTGCGCTAGCTTCGCCTCTTCCACTGCGAGGTACCTCCCACACGGGGAAGCCACAGCCTGAGCTCTCGCCTCTCACGGCTGCTCATTGTGAGAAGGACCCTCTTCTGGAGACACCAGAAGGTCACCACTCTACAGGTGACAGGCAGACTCACCTGCTCTACTTCTAATGAGGGCAACAAGCAATGGCTGTGCCACTCACACAGCTATTCCAGTTAGGAAAGACCCCTCATTGACTCCAACCATCAGCCCCACTCTACGAGGTCACCCCCTAAACCAGACCCCCCAACATCACAGCTAAGTGACTTTTAAACTCATCCAGGGATGGGGACTTAACGACCTCCCTGGGCAGCCCAGTCCAGTCCCTGACCACTCTCTCCATCAAGAATTTCTTCCTGATATCCAGTCTAACCCTCCCCTGTTGGAGCTGGAAGCCCTTCCCTCTGCTTCTGTCAGTAATGACCTGTGAGCAGAGCCCAGCACCAGCATCTCTGCAGGGTCCTTTCAGACAGCTGTAGAGAGCTATGAGGCCTCCCCTCAGCCTCCTCTTCCTCAAACTCAACAGCCCCAACTCTCTCCATCTCTCCTCATCACATTGATTCTCCAGGCCCCTCCCCAGCTTCACTGCCCTCCTCTGGGCTAGCTCCAGCCCCTGGATGTCTCCCTTGTGCTGAGGTGCCCAAACCTGGACCCAGTGCTCAAGGTGCAGCCTCCCCAGTGCTGAGTGCAGGGGGGACAATCCCCTCCCTGCTCCTGCTGGACACAATTTCTGATCCGGGCCAGGATGCCACTGGCCTTCTGGGCCACCTGGGCACCCTGCTGGCTCCGATTCAACCTCCTCAGCCTCCTCTTCCTCAAACTAAACATTGTCTGCACCCCAGCCTGCTGCACACAGACACACCCCGCGCTACCAGTGACACCAGTCGGGCTCACGACGTGCGAACCTCGGCAGGACCGAAGCCCAGCTGTGCCGCAGAAGGCAAAGAGCGCGGCGAGGAGCCCTCAGCCATGGCAAGGTAACACAACGAACAGGGCGAACGGCAACGAGGGACCGTGGGAACAGGAACTCGAGGGTCGTGAGACACTGACTTCATGTCTTACCTGGACCGCTCCCCTGCAGTCTACCTCTTCTCAAGACAGAGCTCCTGAGAAGAGTCTCCTAGAGCAGAAACTGTCAAGTCTTTCCACAGCGTTCAGAGACAACAGTTCTGAAAACTCAGAGGCAATTCCTGAGGGCGGTCAGTGCGGCCCCAAAGAGCAGGGGTCGAGCACGTCCGCAGCTTCACCAGGCTCCTCACGAGTGAAACAAACCACGACTGGCAGAGGACTCGGCTCTCGAACTGCCAAACACAAACTCCCTTCTCACATCCTCCTCAGACAACAGTTTTGCACCTGCTGGCCTCATGGGTCCGAGTGCGTTACCAGAGGGATGCTCACTGCAGCCCCAAACTCATCCTCCCCTGGCGAGCTGAGAGGTTCTCCACCCCCACACGCCGGGGAAAAGCTAGATCGGGAGGCAGAGGCACATGCGGAGCAAGACACCCGCTCGCCCAGACGGGGTCTTCACGTAAGGGCAGCCGAGGGTCCTACAAGCACTGGGAGAAGTTTACAGAAGGCGGCGGGGTGAGAGGCAGCAAACGCCAGAAACTGGAAGGAGAGGGAAGCACTTCCCACTCGTGACAGGGTCGCAGGGTCATTTGGGTCGGAAAAGACCCCTGGGATCAGCGAGTCCAACCAGCAACCCCTCTCTGCAAGGTCACCCCTAAACCAGACCCCCAAGAGCACAGCTCAGCGACCTTTAAACTCATCGTTCGGCTTCGTCGCTGCCATCATTTGTCCCAATCCAAACCCACTTGAAAATCCCATCGCTCTGACCTCTAAAAGGACCACTAACCACACCGGTCACAGGTGCTCTGCTCTGAGGTCCCCACAAGCTCCCGGACACGCCGCTCAGACACGCCACTCGTGGTGCTCAGCGCTTCAGAGAACTGGAGGGTGAGGAGCATCGCATTGGTCCTCCTTTGCAGAGGAGCCCAGGTCGTGTTTTCTCTTGGCGACCAGAGCCAACACAGCCAAGCGATGCCAGCAAAAGCAGGGGTGTGCAGGCAGTCGCGGAAGCAGGACCTTCAAAGCAACTAACGTGCCACGAGGCCTCGGAAGGCGAGTCCACACTCTGGGCTTCCAACCAGCGGTCAGCCAGCTTTTCTGACGTGGATCGTCCCAGCAGGAAGTGCAAGTGCTCTGATCCGTGGGTCCGAAGGACACAACCCAGAGGCTGCCATGAGCACTAGTGAGGATGTGTTCTGGAGGCTTGTTTTGATCGAATCCAGACAAACGCCTTGTCGGCTGCTGCCTCCCATTCCTTAGAGAAAAAATAGCCAGCGACAGGCAGCCTCCAAAAGGAGATTGTTCTGAGCCAGAGGAGCCTCTTCAGAGCATCACGCTCCCGGCACAACGTGATGCCACATCCCCGTAGTTGCCTGGTGCCTCTTGGTTAGGGATTCGCAGTCACAGTGAGAACACAGGGCATCCACACTAAGAACAAATCATGGGAGAGGAGAGGAAAAGTGACAGAGATGGAGTTCCTCCTATCTCAGCGGTACTTCGTCAGAAACCATGGTGAGTTGGTGCCGGTGTCGCTCCGTGGCCCCACTTGGCTTTGTAACCTTTCCCACGAAACCCCTTCTGTCACTCTTCACTGCACAGAAGACCCAGGAGCTCAGCTTTCTCCTGTGGGTGAGCAGCCGGCTGAAACGCTGGCCGGCTCAAGAAAGGTCAATTCACTGAACGAAACAGGATCCAGCGACAGCCTGCAGCGTGCACAGCGGTGTCTGACGTGTTTCTGCTCAGCCGCCAAGTGCAGCCACGCCGGAGACACGTCTGCCTGTCCTTATGCTCCGCAGCTGGTGGAACGAAGTGCTAAGGCAGTCCTTCACAGCCCATGACAGCCTCAACCTAGCCCTCATCCCAAGGAAGGGATGGCTAGTTTCCATAATCAGTGCAAGCCTTTCCCTCCCCGTGCTTGTTCCCTGATTTCCGTACAGCTCTTCCTTTGGAGGCGGGCACGCCACCACCACCACCACCACCACCGCCGCCCCATCCCCAGTGACACGACACTCAAAGGGAGTGTTCAGAGCCCACGAACACACGGGCTGCGCAAGGTCAGTTCTGACCACGTTTGGAACGCAGCCGGCACTTCCCACGCACACAGGGAGAGGAAGTCCAGTATGACCCAGTCTGGGATCCAGGATCCTGGGGTCTGATGCACGGGATTTGGCAGAATCAAGGCAGTGACTGTGTCCCAGGACCCGGTGATGTCCAAACCGGCAGCGTTAAGGCACAGGGGCGCAGGCGCATGTTCCGTATCAGCGCTGCAGCGGCGACCCGGGTGACTTCTCTCCCCCTTCGGGCCCTTCCCGGAGCGCACAAGGGAATCAGACCCGGAGCGTTCCCACCGGCCTGCTGGAGCGGAGCTGACCCGTCCGCAGAGCCCACAGCGGGAAAAGACCGGCAGGCTGCCCAAGCAGCCCCGCGGCTGCGCTAAGGCGCTGCGGGTGTGCTCCAGGGACAGCGCGGCACGCGCCTCCCGGTGCCGAAGCCGACAGCAGACCCGCAGGACACAGCCCGTCTGCCGGCCACGCTGCCCGGCGCGGCAGAGCGCAGACCCTCCTCCGAACCGGGAAGCAAGAAAACGCTGCACGAGAGTCACGGCTCCTCTGGCAGGGTCTGTGTAGCCGGAGGAGGTTTCCACTCCCCTGCAGGCTGTGCCCATGAGCCGTGGAAAACTAGACCCTTTAGAACACTTTCAGAGGGAGGCAGGAAGGTCCCATCAGAGACAGGCAGGACGAGAAAAGAGGTTACTCACGATGACTGGGAAGCCTTCCTCCTCAACAAATAGTCCACAACATCCGGGTCGGTCTCCAACAGGCTGATGAGCACTTCGTTCTGCAGGTCGGGGGAAACCTACAAGGGCAAGAGGAAAGACTTGTTCACATGGCAGGTGACGTCAGGCTCACGGTCACTTCGTGCAGCATCAGATGCTGTTGAACCACCGCTGGGGTCCAGTCGGACACTCTCTCTGGGAGCAGAAGCAGGATCACCAACGCACTGCAGCCTCACGAGCTCCAGCTGAAGGTGCTCACCTCACGGCACCATCCAGAGACCAGGGGACACGGGCACGATGCCGCTCCCAGTGACAGAAACAAGGGGAACTGTGATTACACAGCAAGGAGAACACACTTGTGGCCTTTCACCTGCACCCTGCTCACATGGACATGTCATGGCTACTTGCTCTTGCCAGGAGCCAGCAACAGGCCCTGGTGGCCAACAAGGATCAGAAGGGGGGTGGTTAGCAGATCGCAGATTGAGAGAGGTTCTCCTCTCCCTCTGCTCTGCCCTGGTGAGACCACATCTGGAATACTGGGTCCAGTTCTGGACCCCTCACTTCCAGAAGGACACAGAGCTGCTGGAGAGAGCCCAGCACAGAGCCACAGGGATGATGGAGGGAGGGGAGCATCTCCCTGCTGGGGAAAGGCTGAGGGAGCTGGGGCTCTGGAGCTAGGAAAAAAAGGAGACAGAGGGGTGACCCCATGGATGTTGATCAATATGGGAAGGGTGGGTGTCAGGAGGATGGAGCCAGGCTCTGCTCAGGGGCATCTAATGATAGGACAAGGGGGCAACAGCTGTGAGCTGGAGCAGAGGAGGTTCCACATCAGTGTGAGAAGGACCTTCTTGGCAGTGAGGGTGCCAGAGGCCTGGAGGGGGCTGCCCAGGGGGGCTGTGGAGTCTCCTTCTCCAGAGATGTTTCCAACCCACCTGGCCATGCTCCTGCGTGACTGCATCTAGGGGATCCTGCCGTGTCAGGGGGATGGGACTGGGTGATGTCTGGAGGCCCCTTCCAGTCCCTGATGCTCTGTGATTCTGTGAGCTGTTTGCAAGGTCATTTCGTCCTCCTCTGCTTTAACACCAGCTGGGTGACTTCCTCACTTCACACAAACACGTGCAGAAGGACCACGAAGAACCACCCACCTACCATGAAAAGGGCTTCATAGTTCTCGATCATCTTCTGCACGACAGCGATGATGGCAGCGCTCTCTTCGGCTCGAGCCGAGCTCTGCACCGAGAACTCCTTGTCTGTAGACTTCTGCTTGTGCAACAAGTTGGGGCCAAAGATGGTGGCCAGGTTCAGCGACGTCATTTTGTTCCCAGTAACCTAGGAAAGGTAACAGAAACGAATCTGATGAGGAGAGACTTGGGCTGTTTAGTTGGGGGAAGAGGAGGCTGAGGGGGGACCCCATCACTCTCTCCAGCTCTTTGAAAGGACCCTGCAGAGATGTGGGTGCTGGACTCTGCTCACAGGTCATTAGCAACAGAGGCAGAGGGAAGGGCTTCCAGCTCCAACAGGGGAGGGTTAGACTGGACATCAGGAAGAAATTCTTCCTGGAGAGAGTGGTCAGGGACTGGACTGGGCTGCCCAGGGTGGGGGTTGAGTCCCCATCCCTGGATGAGATTAAAAGTCATTACCGATGTGGTGCTGGGGGATCTGGTTTAGGGGTGACCTTGTAGAGTGGGGTTGATGGTTGGACTCGGTGCTCCCAGGGGCCTTTTCCACCCGGAGCGATTCTGTGTTACCTATGAAAGGTATCCCAAGGCACTCAACGCTCCTGAAGCACCGCCAAGCACACCTGCACAGAGGTGTCTGACCAGAAGGCTCCAGCAGAGCTGGTGGGGAACGAACAGGCCTTCACACCAGCGCTGGGCCAGCCCAGCTCTGCTCGTGCAGCACCCTCTAGCCCTGCAAAACGAGCTGCTCAGGTACGCTCCTGAGCCAGCAGAGAACACTTCCAGGACCGAGGGTGGTAACAGCTGGATCTGGTTTGCACCAGCACTTTCCTGGTAGAAAACGGGACCGCTGGACTTTCAGACTGTCCCTCTCTAGCAAGAGCAGCCCAGCAGCACTGCTGCGGGCGCTCCTGTGTCTGTGGGGTGGGCGCACATCAATCTCCCAGCTGAACTTGGTGCAGAAAGCACCGGCAGGGAGGCCACAAGGAAAAGAGGCGAGAGACGACCCCTAGCTCCAGCGAGTGTGTGCCTAGCTTCTCCGTCTGCGCTACCCAGCGCACAGAGGGAGGGAGCCAAGGGAACCAAGAAGTGAACTGCTGTGTCCAAGGGTCACCTCGGAAGGCAGCAGCAGAGAACGGCACAGGGCCACGCTCCGGAACGCCCGCCTCCTCTCTGCGCCAGCACTTCACTCCCGCCACAGAGCTGGGCAATCCAGGCAGGGAGAAAGCACAGACACCACGACCCGCTCGTAACAACAAGGGCAATCGCGCCGGGAGCCTCCCCCGGCGAAGTCTCACACAAACTCAACTTCCCGTGCCCTGAGAACGCAGCCAGCGCCGAGTGGCAAGGGCGCGGGCGGCGAGAGTCTTCCAGGGGCACGTCACCGTCACGTTTACCGCTCAGCTGTCAAGATACCTGCTCAGACCACGAACTCCCCAGAGCCAGCGGGCACCCGTGACCAGCACGCACCTCCTGGCCGTCTTTGCCCGTGGTGTCTTCGGCGTGGCCAGCCACCGTGGAGAGGAACTGCAGCAGCCGGTGCAGGGTGTCGCAGTTACAGGGAGGTAGAAGATAAATGAGAAGCTGTAAGGTGCTTAGCTGTTCATCTGGCTCTAATACTAAGAGGGGAAAAAATACATTCTAAGAAAATCACTCCGGCTAACCTACAGGCAGAACAAAGACACTGTGCCCAGCCCAAAGGGAGACCTGACAACAGCTTCCTCTAGGAAGAGGAGACACCCCTAAGGAAACATCTAAGGGGTAACAGCTTGACACGGGACTTCCCCTTGGTCGGTCAACCTTTTGCTCACAAGTTACAGGTTGTTTAGGTTGGGAAAGACCTTCGAGATCAGCCAGCGACCCAACTCTACCAGGCTCACTGCTCAGCCGCCTCCTTGAGCTCCTATCTACACGACTTCTAAACACCCCACTGCCCTGGGCATTCCAATGGCTAACGACCCATTCAGCGAAGAAGTTCTTCTTAAAGCCCAACCCAAACCTTCCCTTCACTGTCACCTGAGGCCAACACATCTGTTTAATGTTCTACTTTGCTCAGGCATCAGATCAAGGGCACCCTCGTGATGTTTGCAGATGACACCAAGGTGGCTGGAACTGTTCCTGTGCTGGAGGGCAGGAGGCTCTACAGAGGGATCTGCACCAGCTGCACGGATGGGTTGAGGCTGCCTGCAGCAGCTTCAGCAAGGGCCAGGTGCTAGGTCCAGCGTTTGGGGAACTCCCCTGCCCAGGGAGGGGGCTGAACCACCATCTCCGGATGTGCTTACAGACCACGCAGAGACAGTGCTCAAGGACACCGTTCAGCAGGAGCTTTGGTGGAGCCAGGTTAATGGCTGGACTCTATGATCCTGAAGGTCTTTTCCAACCTGAACGATTTTATCACGTCCAGGGAAACACTACTCCCACCACAGTGTGAAAACCGAGGGAGGAGCTCGGCAGCTTCATGCCGCACAAGTGTTTGGAGCCAAGTGAGGCCGGAGAAGCACAGGCACAGCAAAAGAGAGTAGAAACCAGTGGCAACCCAAGAACCCCGAGAGGCAAGCGTGCGGTGCCGGCACGCGGAGCCGCTGCGGCGCTCACAGAGAGTGTTGATGAAAGGTGTGTAGAGTTCTCTGGTGAGAAGCGGGTCCGGCATGTCACGCAGGAACTCCTTCAGCAGGGCAGCCACGTCGTGGATGCTGTGCTCCTCGTCCAGCACAACGTCCTCGCCCCGGTCAAACTCCTCGCGCAACTGGAAGAGAGCGAGACACAAGTGCAGTCACTTACTGTCCCGACAGAGAAAATCTGGTGAGATCGCACGGAGCTGAGGGCTGGACTGGACTACAGTGAACCCCTTCTTCAGCCCGACAGTTCCACCTCCTGCTCATTTAAAATCTGAACCTAGCAAAAACATTGTGAACCTTCCGTTGTGGGAATCACCGGACCCTTGCTACGACAGAGACATCGTGAGCCCACGCGTTGTCTGCGCCGAGCACAACTCTCTAAGTCTTAGCAAACAAGAGCAAAGGGGAGGCATCAGCCTCCTGTATCAGGATTGTTGCCCGCGCATTTCGGACCTCCTGGCGATCTCAGAGGTCCGTGCTGCGAGACTGGACAGGAGAGCCAAGCTCCAGCCGCGATGCTCCTCGCCCTCAGGGTCTGGCGGTTGCTCCCCCTGCCAGGTCAGCAGGCCCAGCACAGAGGGCTGCGCACCACAAGCTCTGCCCGCGCTGGCACCTGGCACCACAGGCACACACTGGGCACCCAGAGTGGGCTCTGGCTTGGGAACCACTGTCCTACAGGCCACTGAATACGAAGGAGATGGGGGACAAGCCCAGTCCTTGCCGGCAGACGCCTTCCCTGAGCTACTGACTGCAACAAACCACAGCTGCATCAGGACAGCTCCTCACTGGGGGAGGAAGGGGGGCAACAGAACCGTGCAGACCTTCTACACAAGAACAAGCAGAGCCCAGCTGCAAAAGCACCAGCGCTGCGAGCCGGGCACGGCCCTCCACGGGTCAGGAGACGCGAGGAATGTTAATTGCGCCCAGACCTTCCCGTGCGCTCACGCTGACAACATTTACCATTGGAAACGCAACGGCCACGCCGACGCTTCCTGGTTCCTTCAGGAAATGAGTTGGTGCATCCAGTTCAACCAGTCAACCCCTGACAGCACGGGGAGATGTCCAGGTGGGACAGAATTCACGAGTGACCTGTGACAAACACTCCAGTGGCACAAGGGCTTCCTGCCTGGCGCTACGATGCAGCTGTCCTCACCCCTGATTGGCCATCAGTTCTGCCACTGTGGCTTCTGAAGCAAACGGCAGGCAACCTACTTTTCCAGAGTTAAGCTAGTCTGGAGTTGACCTGTGAGCTGCCTCTGCTGAGCACCTGTGTTCGCAGCTCTGTGTTACTGCAGCCACTGCCAGAGAACGGACCCCAGAACCACAGACCAGACTTCACCAGGTGTAGGAGACGACTGGAAATGACCTGACGGGACCCATCCAAAAACCAGTCGGGTCACTGACCCCAGAAGCCTGCAGTTCACCAGGCAACAGATGGGGAGGGAAGCTCTCAACAGCAGGAATCAGCTTTGTTCCTGCCACAGGCGAGGAGGCTGAAGGGGTCCACATCCACTCACCTGTCTTACTCTCTTCTTTGAGCTTCCAACGCGGAATATTCCCACCGTCTGGAGCCCTGCAAGTGGAGCACATCAGGCAGCTGGTTCAGCCCACAGCTCTCTGCTGGGAAGGGCGCCAAACCACAGCCATGGGCACTGAGAATCAAACCCTCCCCACAACATACTGCTCCACAGACTTGTACTTGCCTCCCTGGGGCAAAACTCATCTCCCTTGCATCAAGAAGACATCCACTGTAGTTCTTCATGCCACCTAACTGTGGGGGATCTGGTTTAGGGGTGAACTTGCAGAGCACAGCTGATGACTGGACTCAATGGTCCCAAGGGTCTTTTCCCACCAGAAGGATTCTGTGATGCTGGTCTGCAAAATGGCACCCGTGACCTTCCCTTGTGCTGCCATGTTGGCAGTTTCAGTGGCACTGCATCGGGGACAGGGAGGCACTGCTCAGTGCTTGGAGGTGGCACTGCCACGACCGACCGACACCAGAGGACTCAAGTGACACACGTGAGGTCCTTGGGCAGGCAGCAGTGGCAAGAACTCTGCCCAGGAGCCTCCCAGAGCCATGACTTCTCCTGTGCTGATGGCCCTCTGTCAGCCTGCAGCTTGGGAAGCCATCACCTATGTGACTACTTGTGAGATGGTACCTTAAGGGTCAAAACAGAAGGGAAAGGGTCTGCCCTTCCAGGACGTCCTTGCAAGTGGAAGCGCAGGCTGGCTTCTCAAAACACACAGTTATTTATAGTCCAGCAAAAATACAGCTGCCCCTCCTGGGAGAACAAAATACTCTTACCGTGCTTTTCCAAGTGCTGGCAGCAGCTGTCCACCAGCCGGGGAACCTGCCTGTAAATGGGGTTCAGGCTCAGCTTGTTGTCTCGTGCCTTCTCTTTCTTGCTCTGAGCTTCCGCCGGCAAGGAGAGCTGGAGAGCCTCCAGCAGTCGCGACTGATTGTCGTCGAGGTCCGTGATGGAGTCCACAGACATCGCGCCCTGCAAAACACACACACGTGAACCCCCAGCGCGGCTACAGGTGGCCACTGGCCACCTGCTAACAGGCAGCAGCGCCGTCACTCCTGAGCCAGGCTGCAGGGGAGAGAGACTGGAAGACGCCAAACGCCTCGCACCCGCCTGGCCCGCGTCCACACCGCCGTCAGGCTGCCTCGCGGGGCAGGGACGAGGCGCCATCTCTGCAGGCGCCCGCACGCCGCAGCTCTGGTGTGTGTGGAGACCGCTGCTCCTTCCTAGACCCGGGGCCGCTGTACCAGCGAAAACGATGCCGACAGATTTCTGCGGCGTAAAATTCACTGGGAACACGGGGACATACGACAGCAGGGACCCAAACCCTCCCACGCTGTCACACGAGGACACAGCCAAGGAGCAGAGGGCTAGTATTTTGTAGATAGTTCTCC
The DNA here is from genome assembly GCA_013400115.1 of Rhinopomastus cyanomelas. Taxonomy (NCBI): domain Eukaryota; kingdom Metazoa; phylum Chordata; class Aves; order Bucerotiformes; family Rhinopomastidae; genus Rhinopomastus; species Rhinopomastus cyanomelas. The sequence goes on along the minus strand of VXBP01001727.1, from coordinate 106,000 downwards.
ATCATCTAATGACAGGACAAGGGGCAGTGGGTGTGAGCTGGAGCAGAGGAGGTTCCACATCAGTGTGACAAGGACCTTCTTCCCTGCGAGGGTGCCAGAGCCCTGGCAGGGGCTGCCCAAGGGGTTGTGGAGTCTCCTTCTCTGGATAAGTTTCAAAGCCATCTGGACTGTTCCTGTGCAACTGGATCTAGGAGATCCTGCTGTGGCCAGGAGACTGGGCAGGTTAATCTTTCAAGGTCCCTTCCAATCCCTGATGACTGGATCTAGGGGCTCCTGCTGTGTTGAGGGGATTGGGCTGGATGCTCGGGGTCCCTCACAATCCCCAATGCCCTGTGGGTCTGTGATTTTCTTCCCCCAGCCCGCAGGACTGAGCTTCACCACAACGTCAGCCTCGTGGGCAGCCTGCACAGAGCCCACAGGGGCTACCAGTGAAGTCTGAAAGTCCTAGTTCACAGCATCTCTTCTCTTCACAGCGATTTCGAACCTTATCTGCGGGGCTTGCTCTGCCTCTCGCACCTCATGGAGGACTGGTAAACAAACCACGGGCAGGGCTGGGGATGTTTCTGGCTCCACACCCCCAAACAATGCCCAGACCCTTCAGAACACGACCCTGACCTTGAAGTCTGACACCTCTCGGAAGTGCGTTGTCTCGACTCCTGTCATCGTTCGTCCCAAAGAGAAACAAACCCAACCCCTCCCAAGTAAAGAAGAGTCTCTGGCTACGACCCAGGTCTGTAAAACCCCTACTAATCAATTCTTCTCCTTTGCTTTCACAAGTTTGGGGCTTCAGGCATCGGCAGAAATTGACTGACACTGGGAACGCCAACACCGTCCCCGCGGCAGCTCCCGAGCACCAGGCGCCCTCCTTGGGGCCCTGCCTGCACCGGTCCCTCTCTGCACAGCACCCTCGCCACATCGCGCAGGTCGCATTCAGAGCCCTAGAACAGATGCGAACGCAGTGGGCTCGCCCTCATCCTTGGGCTCCTCATCAGCGCTGTAGGTTAATGGGGGCACTGACCTCGCTTTAGGACCTCGAGTCGAGCGGCTGAAGCACAGCGCCGCTGGGCAACGCCAAGCCCAGGGCAGCTCCAGCGCCGCGGGTCAAAGCGCACGGAAGGTGCTGCCAACAGCTCAGCCGGAGCTGGTAGCCTGGGCTCAGCCACCCCTGTCCCACTGCTGAGGACTGCTGCAGACCACGCAAGCTGCTGCCCGCGGACCACTAGCACTGACACAGGGCTACCCGGGACAGCAACACCCAGCAAGCGCAGAGAGGCCAAGGTCCATTGCCTGGGCATCACCGAGCACCAAGCGGGCACCAGTCCCCGGCTCACCAGGACAAGCTCAAAACCAGTAAGCGGGCAAGGCTTAAGCTGAGCACACAAAACCAGTAAGGAAAGCGGAGACTAAAGAGGAGACGGAAAGGCAAGAAAGACAACGACGGCAAATAGGACTGGTGGGGGATGGCTGCCCAGGGTGGGAGTTGAGTCCCCAACGCTGGATGAGCTCAAAAGTCGCTCAGATGTGGTGCTGGGGGATCTAGTTTAGGGGTGACCTGCAGAGTAGGGTTGGTGGCTGGACTCGCTGATCCCAGGGGTCTTTTCCAGCCTGAACGACTCCGTGATTCTGTGAGAGCTTTTCCCCCTCGAAAAGACGAGCAGCACTGCCGAGCCCAAGCGCCCCCACGGAGCGCGCACGGGGTCACGTCCTGCCCACGGCTGGTCAGTCACGCGGGAGGCTGTTTCAGGAGTCGAGCGACTGCAGCTGAGCTCCCGAACAGCCCTCAGCTGCTGTATGTGGGTAATGAAGCAATAGGTTAGCAGAGACGCGGAACACTGTCCGAAGGACACCAGGCGCCCTGTGGGCGATGAGGGCCTCATCTTCCAGCTGCTGGGCGCAAGTCCTGTGCAGAAAACACAGCAGCAGAGACTTCTCTCTGGCTCGAGGAGGTGACATAGCTCTGGACCCACTGGCACTGCGAAGGGTCTACTCACCCGCCTCCTCGCTCGTGGCGCTGGCTCCGGTGTGTTGGGAGAAGTGGATTCGTTGGGTGTCTCCGAGGTCGAGCTAAGAGATGAGTTACTGCTGGAGAGTTCTTTGTTCTGCCGTTTGGTTCCAAAGGGCAAGAGAAAGGCCACGAAGTCTGAAACATCTCTCTGCTCTTCTCTCTGAGAGTCCTGCTTGAGCTTGTAGGCTCGGTCGTTGGCGATCACCTGGGACAGGGGCATTCCGAAGGCCTGCGGGATGAACTCTGCAAGAGCAAAGACAGGATTCTCACTGCACATCTGCAACCTACGCAGCGTGGAAAGAACCATCAGCTGAACGTAAGGGAAACGACCCGAAGTCCCTTTCCAGAGACAGTGATTCCAGTGAGACCCTGCACAGGAACATTCAGGCAGGAAACCCAGTAGTGGAGATGAGCCAGGCACTGGAGCCTGTGGAATCGTGCAGACTCCACAAAGAACCGTTGGAAACCCTCTTGGGAGCAGAGGTAACTAAGGTCTTAACCTCCACCGAAAGCAACTGGCTACACCTGGATAGGGCAGAGGGTCACTGAAGGCTCCAGCGACCTAATTCTGAGACAAGGGAGCCCAGCTGGATACGGCCACAGCTCCCTCACAAGCCCTTCGCCAGACTGTTTTGTCCCAAATGTTGCAGGGCACTGGCTGAGTGGACAGGCAAAGGCAGGGGCATCTGGACTACTGGGTCCAGGTCTGGGCCCCTCAGCTCCAGAAGGACACGGAGCTGCTGGAGAGAGCCCAGCGCAGAGCCACAGGGATGATGGAGGGAGGGGAGCATCTCCCTGATGAGGAGAGGCTGAGGGAGCTGGGGCTCTGGAGCTGGGAGAAAAGGAGACTGAGGTGTGACCCCATGGATGTTGATCAATATGGGAAGAGTGGGTGTCAGGAGGATGGAGCCAGGCTCTGCTCAGGGGCACCCAGTGACAGGACAAGGGCCAGCGGGTGTGAGCTGGAGCAGAGGAGGTTCCACATCAGTGTGAGAAGGACCTTCTTGGCAGTGAGGGTGCCAGAGCCCTGGCAGGGGCTGCCCAGGGGAACTGTGTAGTCTCCTTCTCTGGAGACGTTTCAAACGTCCCTGGCCATGGTCCTGTGTGGCTGGATCCAGGAGATCCTGCTGTGGCAGGGGACTGGACAGGATGGTCTTTGGAGGCCCCTTCCACTCCCCGATGCTCTGTGACTGTGAAGAACAAGAAGAACGAGTTCGGAGCACGGCTGCATTAAAAGCCCTTCTATTGCACATGGCCCCGTCCCTGCGCTCCCTCGGCAAAGGCCGGTGCTCCCAGGCAGCTGCGGCGTCTCCTGGAGACCTCCCAGGTGTGTGGCACCACCGTTTGAGCTGCTCCTGCTCAACAGGCTCGTGGAGCAGCCAGTGACGCTGAAGCTCCACTCGGGGCTGCTCGGCCGTGGGCCTCCTGCTCAGAGGACATGAACCACTGCCCCGATTTCCCAACGTCTGGCAGAGACTGGGAACTGGCCAAAGCCCAGCTGGCTGGTTCTCAGACTAAATACAGATGGGAGCTGCTGGCTGGCAGCGGTAACTGCACTGGAGAGCTGGCAGCAACAGCAGCTTCTGGCTTGTGTGTCCAAAGTAAAGGAGTCGGTTGCTCCCTCCGCAGCCTGGCTCTAGCCTCGAGTCCCCAACAGGGGGACACGATGTGAGCGACACGATGGGGTGGGGAGCACGTCTCGCCCACCAGAAGCACCAAACCCCAGCGATGTCCACGCTGGGTGGGGAGGGTCTGGCCCCCTGGAATGAACTGCAGCCCCCTGGAAGTCACAGGATCATCCCAAACAAGAACAGACCAGGAGGGGCTGCAGGGATGCGAAGCGCTGAGCAGCCACTGCTGGGCCAAGAGGTGCCACAACACGTGCAAGCCGTGCAGACCCCAGGCTCTGGTCTCACATCAAGGTACGAGCAGTGTTTACTGCTGTGAGGCTGGAGATCCCGGCTACTGCCATCCCTGGGCGCCCTGAAAGATCATCTGGACGAGAGTTGGGGCGGATCTGGTTTAGGAGTGACCTTGTAGAGTGGGGTAGACGGCTGGACTTGATGATCCCAGGGGTCTTGTCTAACCGGAGTGACTCTGCCGCTCATGTGAGGGAAAACTCCTTAGAGCTGGGGCTCAGCGTCCAGCCTGTCGCACAGACAGGGCTGCCAAAGCGCCTGACTGCACTGCGCTGGCCCCACAGCCCGCCACAGGTGGCCACTGCGTCAGCCAGGAGGCCGGGCAGCCCAGCAAGAACTTGTGCAGAAAGCACCATGTTGATCACGGATTCACAGAACCACTCGGGTTGGAAAAGACCCCCGGGATCATCAAGTCCAACCATCAACACTGCTCTACAAGGTCACCCCTAAACCAGGTCCCACAACACCACATCTGAGCGACTTTTAAACTCATCCAGGGATGGGGACTCAATACCCACCTTGGGCAGCCCAGTCCAGGGCCTGACCACTCTCCAGGAAGAATTTCTTCCTGATGGCCAGTGTGACCCTCCCCTGCTGGAGCTGGAAGCCCTTCCCCCTGGTCCAGCGTGCAGAGCAGCTCTGCTGAGGCCTCGTTACGAGAGTCTCTCAAGTACTTACATTCCACACAGAGGCACCAACAAGAGTGATGGCTCTCCGTGGCTCAACAAGCCACGTAACACGTGATGCTTACTCTCAGATGGTCCCACAGATCACCTGTGGGATTTTCTACTGGAACCAAGGCAAAACGGAGTCGTCTTGCTGATAAAAATCTTCTACAAGAAATCCTTTGTGGGAGACATCTTTCAGGCAGATGCCTGCGAGTCCCTTCCAAGCAGACACACTGACTCCCTCATCACAGAACGTGAGGGACTGGAAGGGACCCCGAAAGACCATCCAGTCCAGTCCCCCTGCCCCAGCAGGATCCCCAGATCCAGCCACACAGGAACACGTCTCCAGCCTGCAGTGGGCAGTGAGTGGGGAGACAGGACAGCGCAAAAAAGACACAGACCCTTCACTCTCCCTGCACTCCCAAGACCCGAGCTTTTGGTTGAGGAAACCTGGGCTACGCTACCGGAGAAGAACAGCAGATAAAGACCCTTTTCAGTCTACAAAAGTAGTCCCCAGCACACGAGCTCAGGAACGTTCTTGAGGCTCTCCACCCCAGAAAGCACAGCGTAAGGCTGAAGAAGGGATGTGAGCCCAGACCTGGTCCGCGCACAGACACGCAGTTCATTTTACCTTTGTCTCTGTTCTTCTCCTTCCCTAGCGAGTCCAGTTTCTTTCTTAGTGACTTCTTCCTCTTTTGTCCATCTGTAAGATGAAAAAGGAACAATGAGGACAAGGAAGTCAGCAAAGAGACAGGCTGCTGAGCAAGCCCAAAGCTGCAAGAACATGGAGTGAGGTGGTCATGGCGCTCAGAGACGGGAAGGGCGTGGGGCACATCTCACAGAGACCACAGAACCACTGAATCACAGGGTGTAGGGACTGGAAGGGACCTCGAGAGACCACCCAGTCCAACCCCCCCTGCCACAGCAGGATCCCCTAGATCCAGTCACACAGGAGCATGTCCAGGCAGGTTTGACACATCTCTGGAGAAGGAGACTCCACAGCCCCCCTGGGCAGCTCCTGCCAAGGCTCTGGCACCCTCACCAGGAAGAAGGTCCTTCTCACACTGATGTGGAACCTCCTCTGCTCCAGCTCACACCCACTGCCCCTTGTCCTATCACTGGGTGCCCCTGAGCAGAGCCTGGCTCCATCCTCCTGCCACCAACCCTTCACATATTGATCAACACTCATGGGGTCACCCCTCAGGCTCCATTTTCCCAGCTCAAGGGACCGTCCCAATCATTCAAGAGGACGTTGTTCATCCAAAAGCCCAAGTTGTACCGGGGAACCAAAACACACCCCTCTACACACCGCTGAGCACATCAGCACACGTGTGGTCACGGCCCACGTGGCAGAACAGAGAGGTAACTGTGAACACTCAGGAATGGGGTTTGTGGCTGGTTGCTCTTGAGAACAAGGTGCAATAAACCTAAAGGGTCTTGCTGAGCCCTGGTCCGCAGCCACAAGACCGTGATTCGAGCGTTGGAACTGAGGGCTGTACTTGGCCAGGGAGGGTCACTCACCTCCAGATCAGTTCTGGACAGCAGCCACGCCAGCTGGGTGGTGGCCGACCCGAACCCTCTGCTCTGAACTCACGCTGGGAACAGGCAGCCTGGCACAGCAAGTCCGGATGGGTCCAGACGGGTTACAGCCTCAGAGACACGACTGCCCTGACGTCCCGCAGCTCGCCCAAGCCTTCGCTGAGGTATGCAGGAGCAGAGCTCGCCTGCGCCAGCTCAGGCAGGTTCGTTCTTGGAACAACTGTGCCAGGAGCTTGACTCTCATTGTTTCCCTCAGAGTCAACTTTCACCACCAAAAGTCAACACGTCTTGTTTATTTGGTCTTAGCGAACCCAGGGATTAACTGCAAGCATGCGGCGACCTGCACCTCTGCAACTGTTCACCCCCCGAAGCTGCAGAGAGGGTCCAACGCAGGGACGAGCGCCAGCGCTAGCCGGGGCGCCGCCGTGGCTACAGGGTCACGAACACGCTCCTCTGCGCCGCCGGCTTCGTGACGCGGCAGCTGCTGGACGCCGAACGCATCGCCCGCGCGGTCCCATTCCTCCCGAGAAGGGCAGCACGCCGCCTGCCCCAGCACGTCCCTCCGGCTAGGCAAAGCTGCACCGCGCGGGGCTTGGCAGGCAAGAACCAGAGCCGGCTCTGTGCACGGGAGCCACAAGAGGACACAAGCTGCTTCCCCATCACGTTCTCCCAACAGCTCCCAAGAGCCAGACCCAGAACAGGAGCTGACTGCGCAACAGACACCTGGGCAAACGCGGGCCCTTCGCAGCCAGGGAACAGTCTTCTACCCAACAATGAACCTGACGCGACTGCGGCCAGACCAACCCCACGGACACACGTTCACCCTGCACCTGCCTCACAGAGTCTCAGAACAGCAGGGGTCGGAAGGGACCTCGAGAGATCATCCTGCTGCCCCATCCCCCCTAGTTCCAGTCCCACAGGAGCACAGCCAGGAGGTTTGAAACGTCTGCAGAGAAGGAGACTCCACAACTCCCTGGGCAGCCCCTGCCAGGGCTCTGGCACCCTCACCAGGAAGAAGGTCCTTCTCACACTGATGTGGCACCTCCTCTGCTCCAGCTCACACCCACTGCCCCTTGTCCCGTCACTGGGTGCCCCTGAGCAGAGCCTGGCTCCATCCTCCTGACACCCACCCTTCACACATTGATCAACATCCATGGGGTCACCCCTCTGTCTCCTTTCTTCCCAGCTCGAGACCCAGCTTCCCCATCAGGGAGATGCTCCCCTCCCTCCATCATCTCTGTGGCTCTGTGCTGGGCTCTCCCCAGCAGCTCTGTGTCCTTCTGGAGCTGGGGGGCCCAGATCTGGACACAAAGTTCCAGTTGCAGTCTGAGCAGGGCAGAGCAGACGGAGAGAAGAACCTCTCTTGATCTGCTAACCATCCCTCTTCTGACCCACCCCAGGATGCCATTGGCCTTCTTGGCCACTGGGGCCCATTGCTGGCTCCTGGCCATCCTGCTGTCTTCCACATGAACTCTGCACTACTGGCTCCCCCAACAGATCCCACTCCAGAGCATCAGCAAGACAAAAGAAGTTCTCCAAAGTTGCAGCTGCCCGAGAGAAAGAAGGTACTTTTCCTTCCTCTCTGTGTTGTCACTGAGGAACAAGCATCCCGGCAGCCGTGCTCACGACTCCTTTCAGTCATTAGCTGCTTGCCCAGCGCTCACTAATTTATAGGGTCTCTGCAGTTTTTACCACTCCCATCACGCCCTGAACTGCTCAGCCTAAGGCCAGCACCATGAATTTTTAACCGACCACGAGTCTCGACTCCAGCTCCCGAGTGCGTGTTCCATCGCTACATGACCTGCTTTTCCAAAGCGCTGAGCACGTCCAAGTTCAGTTAATGCCAACGAGACGTCTTGAGTCTAAAAACTAGGTCGTCCTGCTACGAGTCTGTCAGTGAAGCAGAGCTGACAGCACCAAACCACTTGCACTGACAGAGCAGCCCTGGACAAGAAGCAGAGCTTGACTTCTCACAGCACCACAGAACAGTAGGGATGGAAGGGACCTTGAAGGACCATCCAGTCCAGGCCCCCTGCCACAGCAGGGTCCCCTAGATCCAGTCATCAGGGATGGAAGGGACCTCGAAACATCATCCAGTCCCATCCCCCTGCCACAGCAGGGTCCCCTACATCCAGTCATCACGGATGGAAGGGACCTTGAAACATCATCCAGTCCCATCCCCCTGCCACAGCAGGGTCCCCTACATCCAGTCATCACGGATGGAAGGGACCTTGAAACATCATCCAGTCCAATCCCCCTGCCCCAGCAGTATCCCCTGGATCCAGTTGCACAGGAACAGTCCAGGAGGGTTTGAAACGTCCTCCAGAGGAGGAGACTCCACAACAGGGGAGAACGGGGCAGCCTGTTCTCGCAGGGGCTGTGTTTAGCAGTGTTTATTCTTTGGGTTTGTATCGGTCCAGAGCACAGAACCTTGAGTCACTAGAAGATCACCACAGGCTGACGCAGACTGTTTGCAGAGCTCAGGACAGCCCAGCTGAGAGGCCGTGCAGGGAGCAGCCACCTTATCAGGCGCCGCAGGCAGACCTGGCAGAGCGCGATCGAAAGCTCCTCTGGTTACACCAGCGCTGTCAGAAAGCTCTAGCGAGCAAACAGAAAAGAACCAACACGCCTGGCTGGGCGAAGCAGCTCCTCACACCCTCTGTGTGCGGGGCTTTGCCTTTCAACACCGGGTCACTCAGGTCTGTAGCTGAACTTTGCAGACCTGGGGCTCCCAAGAGGAGGCTGAGCAGGTAAAACTCTGACTGTCCTGCTGTATCCGCACAGTCCTCAGCTCTGCCGACACTCTCCTCAGGACACGACGGGAGGTAGGAATTGCTTTTGTGTCTAAGAAGTAACTGACGGGCGCAACGGGAGCTCGATATCAAACATCATCTAGTGACAGGAGGAGGTTCCACATCAAGATGAGAAGGACCTTCTTCCCAATGAGGGTGCAGAGCCCTGGCAGGGGCTGACCAGAGGGGTTGTGGAGTCTCCTTCTCTGGGGACGTTTCAAACCCTCCTGGCCATGTCCCTGTGCGACTGGATCTAGGGGATCCTGCTGTGGCGGGGGGATTGGACTGGGTGATCTTTGGGGGTCCCTTCCAATCCCCACGCTCTGTGGTTCTGGATTACGAGCATCCACCAAAAGCCTGACACGGTCGGTGACTACAAACAATGGGCACTGTGGAGCCTCACTGAGGCGCAGCCCGGATAAGATCGCAGTCGCTCTTGGCGTTAGGGAAAACGGATCGTCAAACACACTGCAAGCAGCGCAGGCAGGACGCTGACCCAGAAGGCTTCTCCTTGCCAAGACAAACAAGACGCGGGAACGCATCGCTCTGAACTCCCGGCTGTATTCAGAAGGCAACTGGAACGTACTGGGGGCAAAGTGCACCGGCGAGTGGCAGACATTCCGAAAGCCTCGGGCACGTTTGCTCTCGCTGCAGAGCCGCGGCTGGGCCAGCACGCGGTCTGCAGTCACACACTTATCCCAGCCACAGAATCACTCGGGTTGGAAAAGACCCCCGGGATCAGCGAGTCCAACCAGCAACCCCTCTCCACAAGGTCACCCCTAAACCAGATCCCCCAACACCACATCTCAGTGCCTTTTAAACTCATCCAGGGATGGGGACTCAACCTCCACCCTGGGCAGCCCACTCCAGGGCCTGATCACTCTCTCCGGGAAGAATTTCTTCCGATGTCCAGTCTGACCCTCCCCTGTGGGAGTTTGAAGCCCTTCCCTCTGCTTCTGTCACTACTTCAGTCCTGCTCCTTCAAATCCGCCTGGCTGAAGGCAGTTGTACAGGAGACTGACACTCCCTGGATGTGAAGGGATGCAGAGCTGCAGACACCCAGTGGAACCACCTGCAGCACTCGCGTGCAAATGGTCCAGCAGCAGGTGCTCAGCAGCACAAGCACTACCTTCCCTCAAGCAACTGAGACTATGTTGAGGTTGCCCAGAAGGTTAAGGCAACCTTCTTTAGGTTGAAGAAAACATGTCACAGAATCTCAGGACACCAGGGACTGGAAGGGACCTCGAAAGACCATCCAGTCCCATCCCCCTGACACAGCAGGATCCCCTAGATCCAGTCGCACAGGAACACATCTAGGTGGGTTTTAAATGTCTCTAGAGAAGGAGACTCCACAACCCCCTGGGCAGCTTCTGCCAGGGCTCTGGCACCCTCACCAGGAAGAAGGTCCTTCTGACATTGATGTGGAACCTCCTCTGCTGCAGCTCACATATGTTGCACCTTGTCCCATTACTGGGTGCCCCTGAGCGGAGCCTGGCTCCATCCTCCTGACACCCACCCTTCACACATTGATCAACGTCCATGGGGTCACCCCTCAGGCTCCTTTTTCCCAGCTCCAGAGCCCCAGCTCCCTCAGTCTCTCCTCAGCAGGTAGATGCTCCCCTCCCTTCACCATCTCTGTGGCTCTGTGCTGGGCTCTGACCTACACAGACAAGTACTCTGGGTGTCAGGCAGCGTAAGAAAAGCCCTTTTCTCTCAACTAGCGAGGCATCACAACACAAACAGGTCCTGTCCAGAACACGTGCCGCGGAGACAGCTGTCCTTGGTCACGCACTCCCACAGGACAGAGCGGAACAAGAGCTGCCCCAGCTGCTGTGCGCCAGCAAAACCGACACAGACCACATCTGGGGAAGAAGCAGCTGGTGTCTTCTCTCTTCACTGCTGTGAAGCAAAGCCAGTGGCTCCGCAGTCTAACCAGAGGCGGTTTCTGAAGCCCTTACCTTTGGGGATGGTAATCTGACAGCCCAGGTCACAGTCCTGCTGCAACTGGTAGAAAGCCACTTCCTGCAGGCGAGCGCGCTCCAGCTCCGAGAGGCTCTGCACGGGCACCGACTTCAGCCGGACGCTGCGCCCTGACATGCTGTTCCAGGTGAAATCACCCTACGGGAAGTCAAACGGGAAGGCATGAGGCACCGGGCGGTTTGAGCAGCTTCACACACAGAGCCGTGGCTCCCCCTGCTAAAGGCCACGTTCTCACACATCCCTACCCTTTCAAGTACCTCTGCTGGCCCGCGAGCCGCCGTCCGTCAAGGGAGGCAGACACGCAGAACCAACGAGTCCACCTGTCTGAAACCACGTAAACCAGCAGTGCTGCAGGAACAAGAGGAATCCAGCAGCCAACAGCACAAAGCCCTTGTGGCTGCTCTTCCTACCAGTTGTCTTCTGCACAGGGCTGAGGAGTCACTGCATTCCTCTCCCCACAGTCAGTCCAACGCACAGACCTCCACAGGGCCACGGATAACACACGTCACCAGGGGTTCTCACTGACAGCCGGCTGAACCAGGGGGCCAAGGCGGCCAGTGGCATCCTGGCCAGGATCAGCAACAGGGTGGCCAGCAGGAGGAAGGGGGTGACTGTCCCCTTGCACTCAGCACTGGGGAGGCTGCTCCTTGAGCAGTGGGTCCAGTTTTGGGCCCCTCAGCACGAGGGAAACATTGAGGTGCTGGAGCAAGTGCAGAGGAGGACAACGGAGCTGGGGAAGGGCCTGGAGATTCAATCTGCTGAGGAGAGATGGAGAGAGTTGGGGCTGGTTAGTGTGAGGAAGAGGAGGCTGAGGGGAGACCTCATCGCTCTCCACAACTGTCTGAAGAGATGTTGGTGCTGGGCTCTTCTCACAGGTCATTAGTGACAGAACCACACAGAAGGGCTTCTAGCTCCACCAGGGGAGGGTTAGACTGGCCATCAGGAAGAAATTCTTGATGGAGAGAGTGGTCAGGCCCTGGCATGGGCTGCCCAGGGTGGTGGTTGAATCCCCACCCCTGGACGAGTTTAAAAGTCACTTAGATGTGGTGTTGGGGGATCTGGTTTAGGGGTGGCCCTGTAGAGTGGGGTTGATGTTGGACTCGCTGATCCCGGGGGTCTTTCCCAACCCAAACGATTCTGTGATTCAGTGATGCCCGACTTGCTAACCCCACCCCACCTGACCTCTGCGCAGAGAAGATGGCAGCAGAGCCCCTTCTCCTTTCTGCACATCCCACCCCTTCCTCACAGCCGCGTTGTTTTCAGACCAAGGCACAAGCTGCTCCGCGGCGCTGAGGAGCCCTAATAGCACCACAGCACTCACATCCGCTCAGGAAAGCGCCGCAGAGCACGCTCCACCGCTCCGCAGCGCCGATTCTGCTTGGAAAGCACATCAACAGCTCCACCGTTCCACCTCCCACCCGGGATCACACACACAAAGCTCTTCGCTCCGCTCGCGTTTGGCTCAGGCGGGAGAGGCAATCACCAGTCAGGCAGCGGCGCAGGCACCAGGCGAGCGCGAGGGCTGGCGATTAACTTCCAGAAAGGCTTCAGACTCCGTGAAAGCATCGTCACGGAGCACGCTGCAGCGCCACGGGGAGATAAAGAGGATGCCATCTTCCACTCAAGCTGCATTAAGAAGCAAACACCCAGCTCGTCCTGGTGCCTCTGCACGGACAGAGAAGCTCTGGTGGATGCTTCCCGGTACTCGCCCCTCCGCGTGCGGGCAGTGCACGCACCCAGCGCACGTGCGCACGCCCACGCGTGCCGGCTGCACACCGGTGTGCGCGTGGCCACGTACGCATGCCGGACAAGAAAGTAAGTCACAAGTGTCTCCGCATCACACACTAACTGAGGCTGGAGAAGCCCTCTGAGCTCAGCCAGCCCAGCCCAGCCCATCACCCCAGCAGCCAGACCAGGGCTGTCCTGCAACACCTCCAGGGATGGCGACTCCCCAATTGCCCTGGGCAGCCCAGCCCAGGCTCTGATCACCATTTCTGTGAGGAAGGGCTTGCTGACACCCAGCCTAAGCCTGCCCTGGTGCAGCTTCAGGCCCTGCCCTCTCGTCCTGGTGCTGGGTGCCTGGGAAAAGAGCCTGACCCCCACCAGACTACAGCCCCGCTTCATTCATGTGGAGCCTGTTTGTTACTGCCCAATCCGTCAGGCTTGGGAGAGGGTCTAGCAAGGTCAGGCTGCCCAAGGGAAAGGGGACTGATGCGGTTCCATCGGCCACGTCTACCTCAGTGCAACCTCCACCTCGTGGGACAACCAGCGGGGCCACGGGCAGGGCAGAGACTGCACTTTCTGTCTCCATCTCTATACAGCAGGGCTCGAGAACAGCAGCAGAGCCTGAGCCTTCACGCAGTCTGCCAGGGAAACGTCCTTGACAAAGGCTGCTTCACAAAGCCCGTCTGTCACACTCCCACTCTCCACACACGACGCTGCCACCTCCAGCATGTGGGCAGGGCGCGTAGGAAGCCTGTGAAAAGCAAACAGTGAATCACCAGGAATTCTGATGGCAGCTCTGCCCTAGGTGGCACCTCACCAAGTCATTATCCGGAGCGACAGCTCCTCTTTCTTGGCCGGCACGACCTGGCGTGCTCCATCAGCTTGCTCTCGGCGCAGGGAAAGCCTTGGGCCACAGCCCACGGCAACACCAAGGGGGGACGTCAAGAACATACTTGCTTCATATGTGACCAGAGGCTTTCACAGAATCACAGAGTCATTTGGGCTGTAAGACACTCTTGGGATCAGCGAGTCCAGCCATCAAACCCACTCTACAAGGTCACCCCTAAACCAGACCCGCAACACCGCATCTAAGTGACTTTTAAACTCCTCCAGGGATGGGGACTAAACCATCACCCTTGGCAGCCCATCCCAGGGCCTCACCACTCTCTCCGGGAAGAATTTCTTCCTGATGTCCAGTCTAACTCTCCCCTGGTGGAGCTAGAAGCCCTTCTGTGTGGTTCTGTCACTAACGACCTATGAGAAGAGCCCAGCACCAGCATCTCTGCAGGGTCCTTTCAGACAGCTGTGGAGAGTGATGAAGTCTCCCCTCAGCCTCCTCTTCCTTAAACTAACCGGCCCAAACTCTCTCCATCTCTCCTCATCAGACTCATTCTCCAAGCCCTTCCCCAGCTCCGTTGCCCTCCACTGCCCTCTCTCCAGCCCCTTGATGCCTCCCTTGTCCTGACATGCCCAAACTGGATCCAGGACTCAAGGTGCAGCCTCCCCAGTGCTGAGGGCTGGGGACAACCCCCTCCCTACTTCATGCACCTCTCAACTGGCCTGAAGAGCCTCCCCCTGCCAGGGCACACGAACAGGCTCTCGCAACTCAAAACGCACGCACCCCCCTCTGGCTCAACACCGCAGCCGGTGCCGCCGGCCTGGCAGCAGCAGACACATCGCACGTCCCTCACTTGGGGATCCCACCCAGAGCCCAGCGGAGCTGTCGGCAGTGCCAGTGCCTCTCAGGTCAGGCGTCACAACCTCCTACCGCACAGCTCTTGGGCTCTGTTTCCACACTCTTCCCACCCCACTGCTGAGGGCTGAGCGGTGCCAAGAGCACAGTCACACAGACACAGACCATCAGGGATTGGAAGGGACCCCCAAAGACCATCCAGCCAGACCGACGGAACGGTCCTGATGCTGCCACACTGTTGGTCACAGACACCCAGGACGTCCCAGGGATGTGGCTCTCGCTCGGAGTGGCACAGGGCAGCCGGCAGCTCTGAATGCCTGTGGCTGATCTCTTGTTCGAGTGACCAGTGCTGCCCACGGGAGTCTCATGGGATGCTCAAAAATAACTTCAGAAACGGAATTTGCCTAAAACCTCATTTTCCAGTGGAAAACGTAGCAGGGGAACGTCTCAAACACTCATGAAGGAAGCGTTTTCAGTGGAAAAAAGAAGTGGTGACTTGGTGAAGAACTTCAGCAGCGCCTGCAGCTAAGAACCACATCTGCAGTCCCAGATGTGCTGCTGCACTTCACGGGAGCCTCAGGCGCGAGTCACGGTGCCACTCCAGCGCCTTGCACAGCCGACTGCCCTTCTCCTCCTGAGCGGGATCCCTGTGACAGCCTCTTCCCCTCCAGGGATGGGCGTGCACCACAAAGTCCCCAGTGGAACCTTAAAAAGAATCCAGAGCATCAAACAACCCCAACAACCCAAACCACAACCCTACAGAGAAGCTTCCGGGAGATAAGGACAGGCGGAGCCGCAGGAAAACACATTCCACTGCTGCATTTCACTGGCAGTAACTGGAGCATCTCCCTGCTGAGGAAGGGCTGAGGGAGCTGGGGCTCTTGAGCTGGGAGAAAAGGAGTGACCCCCTGGATGTTGATCAATATGGGAAGGGTGGGTGTCAGGAGGATGGAGCCAGGCTCTGCTCTGGGGCACCCAGTGATAGGACAGGGGGCAGTGGGTGTGAGCTGGAGCAGAGGAGGTTCCACATCAGTGTGAGAAGGACCTTCTTCCCAGTGACGGAGCCCTGGCAGGGGCTGCCCAGGGAGTTATGGAGTCTCCTTCTCTGGAGATGTTTCAAACCCACCTGAACATCCCCTCCCTCCATCATCTCTGTGGCTCTGCACTGGACCCTCTCCAGTAGCTCTGTGTCCTCCTGGAGCTAAGGGGCCCAGCACTGGACACAAGATTCCAGATGTGGTCCCAGCAGGGCAGAGCACCGGGGCAGGAGAACCTCTCTCATCTACTAACCACCCTCATTCTGATCCACCCCTGGATGCTGTTGGCCTTCTTGGTCACCAGGGCCCACTGCTGGCTCCTGGCCATTCTGCTGGTCAGTCCCCAGCCTACCCTGGCCCGTGGGGTTGTTCTTGCCCTGATGCCAGACCTGGACTGCCCCTGCCAACAGCTAACCCGGAGCACAGGTACCGTCCCTCAGGCTGAGCGCTGAGGAGCCGCGTGGTTTCACGTCAGGATGGAGAAAACCACAAGCCCAGGACCAGAGGCTGCAGCCTTTATTCACAGGCTGCACGTGCCTGGGCTTGTGCCCTGGCAGTGACCCAGCTGGCAGGGGCAGCCTCAGTCCCCACTACTCTAGCACCTCCCTCCCCTAACTGGCCTGGAGCAGCTCCGGCGCTGGTCTTGACCTCAGCTGCACGAGGGACACTGGTGATGGGGGACACCACAGAGGACCGAGCCCAGCGCTGGGAGATGTTCTCGGACACGACGCAGCCTCCCCGTGCGAACGCCTGCAAGAGCCCGCAGGCAGGACGCTGCCTCTCAGAGAGGCGACTGGCACCAGCCCTCGGAGACGGGGACGCGAGGCTGCACCGCCAGGAGCGAAGCAAGGAGGGAGAAGCAGCAGCACGGCCTCTGTTTTCCTGCTGCTTCTGTCCTCGTGTCAGACCAGCGCGGCCGCCCGACCTCGAGAACGCAGATGAAAAGGGGTCCTGCCCATCACTGATCCCAGAGTCACAGGAGCCTTCCGGCTGGAGAAGACCCTTGGGGTCATCGAGTCCAGCCAGCAGCCCTCCTCTACAAGGTCACCCCCCAACACCACATCTCAGCGACTTCTAAACTCACCCGAGCTGACACTGGAGGGACAAGACCCCACCCGCAGCACTGCATCCAGCCTCGGAGTCCTCAGCAGAAGGGAGGCACAGACCTGCTGGAGCACGTCCAGGGCTGGCCCATCAAAGCCATCAGAGGGCTGGAGCACCTGGCTCTGCCGACAGCCTGGTAGAACTGGGGTTGCTCAGCCTGGAGAGGTCTTCGGGGAGACCTCGCCGAGGTCTCTCGGCACTTACCGGCGGCTCACAAGACATCGGGGATGACACCTTCAGCACGGCCTGTCGCAACAGGACCTGGGGTTTAGTACTCTGCTAGAAGAGCCAAACACAGCTCCAAGGCTCGAGACAGGGCGACTGTGGAGCAGGTCGCCCAGAGAGGTGGCAGAAGCGTCGTCCCTGGACACACTTGGCAGAGGGGCTGGAACCAGATGAGATTTACAGCCCCTCCAAGCTCAATCTTCCTATGACTCTGTGATTCCACATCAGGTTTGACAGGACTCCAGTCAGCCTGATCCAGCTGAAGATTCTCTTTCTGGACTAGATGACCTTTAAAGGTGCCTTCCACCACAAAGCACTTTGCTATTACATGACTCATCTAGGTCACGGCCAGATGACCGCAGACCCAATTTAAGGCCAAGTGACAGAAGACTCAACGCAGCCGAGTCAGGCAAGTTCTTACAAAGCTGACGCGGAGGCTTCGTGTCCCTGGATGCCGTTTTCTCATGAAGCAGTGAGGCTGCTCCTCCAGAAGTACCTAGGAGGCTGCACGCTGCAGTTAACCAGACCAGAGGAAGCTCCTAGTGTTCTTCACAGACAGCACCTGGCACTTTTTCACCTACTGGCCATCCACGCCATGGCCGGTGGGACTTCATGTCCAAGCAGCTCCGCACACGATGGCATGTGCTGCTCAGGGACAGTCAAACCAGCAGATCTCTCAAAACACAGAGGGTACCTTTCTCTTGTCCACACTGATGCGTTCAGCTCTCGGCACCCTCGGCTGCTGGCAGTCCTCAGCTCCCCAAGAGCACAGGAGCGATGCTCACGCTGTGCGTTGACACCAGGTTGTTGAGCTCTCTAGGTCGAGTTTTGCTGCCTTCAATCCACGGGATCACAGAACATGAGGGACTGGAAGGGACCTCGACAGATCATCCAGTCCAACCCCCCTGCCACAGCAGGGTACTCCAGGAGAAACCCCATGAATGTTGGTAACTATGAGAAGGGCGGGCGTCAGGAGGATGGAGCCAGGCTCTGCTCAGTGACAGGACAAGGGGCAGTGGGTGTGAGCTGGAACACAGGAGGTTCCACATCAGTGCGAGGAGGACCTTGTTCCCAGTGAGGGTGCCAGAGCCCTGGAAGGGGCTGCACAGGGGGGTTGTGGAGTCTCCTTCTCTGGAAATATTTAAAACCCACCTGGCCATGTTTCTGTGTGACTGGATCTGGGGGATCCTGCTGTGGCAGGGGATGGGACTGGGTGATCTTTGGAGGCCCCTTCCAAACCCTAATGACTGGATGTAGGGGATCCTGCTGTGTAGGGGCACTGGACTGCGTGATCTCTCGAGGTCCCTTCCAATCCCTAACGCTCCGTGGTTCTCTGTGACTACCCCCTCACTCTGATGCAGGCTTCTGCAGAGGTCACCCCCAATGCCTGTCAGCAAGACGAATGCACTGTACCCCTACAGCAGAGCACGAGACGTGAATTACACACTTGGCACCAAACTCCATCGCCTCTGGGCACGAAGACAGACAACAGCCAGGAAAGGCAGAAGAGTCCAGCTGCAGCAAGGGAGGGGTCTTCAAGGCAGCTCTCAGATAAGTACTTTTACCAAGTTGCTCCAGAAACTTTTCCACAAGGTGTCTCAAAAACACAGACCAACCCCAAGAAGCCCTGGAAGAGCAGCTCCCCGCTGCAAGCGGGGACCACGCACAGCGCTCAAACCCACTGTTTTCTGAAGGCTCTGCCTGCTCCCGTGTTCCTCTCTCAGAACCTTCTGAAGATGTGCTGCTGGCAAGTGCTCCTGCACTGCTTCTCCACGACACCCAGTCCCTCTGCTCTTAGTCCTCATGAACTGGGCTTCAGAACTCGGGGAACTGCCCTCGGAGACCGCAGAGACGACAGAGACCAAAACCAGTCCAACCATTCGCATTCCGTTGGAAGACAGAGTCCGAGGTCCAGAGGAACTTTATCACCATTTTGCTGTTCCCTGCAAACCGCCAACAACCCAGCTCTCCAAACAGAAAGCAGATTTCTCCCCGGCATCCACCGCCCGCTTGTTTCCACTTCAGTCCAGATGCTAATGGATGAGCAAACGGGTTTTAGCTGGTATCACGACAGACGGCTGGATGTGAGCCAGCAGGGTGCCTGGGTGGCCAAGAAGGCCACTGGCATCCTGGCCTGGACCACAAACGCGTGTCCAGCAGGAGGAGGGAGGGGACTGTCCCCCTGTACCCAGCACTGGGGAGGCTGCACCTTGAGTCCTGGGTCCAGTTTGGCACCTCAGTCCAAGGCAGACATGGAGGGGCTTGAGCGAGTCGCCGCGGCTACGATCTCCGACTCGGCTCAGAATGCTGAGAAGCGCTGAATGTTGGCAAAAGGTTATCTGCGTCAGAGAAACTTGATCAGGACACTAGGAAAAGACCATCTCAGGTCCTGGAAACTCTGAGAGCTGCTTTCTTTCCTGCTAGTACACAAGTATTTCCCATTCCTCTAAGACCAGATGGCTTTAATTCCTGAACCCCGTGACCTGCAGCAGCAGAGTAACTGCAAACACAGTCCAGTTTAGACCTTAGAGTCACAGATCGTGCAGGCTGGAAAAGCCCCCAGGACCTTGGTCTAGGGGATCCTGCTGTGGCAGGGAGCCTGGACCAGATGATCTCTCGAGGTCCCTTCCTATCCCTAAATGTTCTGTGATTCTGTGATCATCAAGTTCAACCACCAACCCTACTCCACAGGGTCACCCCTGAACCAGATCCCCCAGCACCACATCTGAGCAACTTTTAAACTCATCCACAGACGGGGGCTCAACCCCCACCCAGGACAGCCCAGTCCAGGCCTGACCACTCTCTCCAGGAAGAATTTCTTCCTGATGGCCAGTCCAACCCTCCCCTGTTGAAGGTTGAAGCCCTTCCCTCTGCTTGTGTCGCTAATGGCCTGTGAGAAGAGCCCAGCACCAGCATCTCCGCAGGGTCCTTGCAGATGGCTGCAGAGAGCAAAGCTTCACTTTGTACATTCAAGACTTGTCAGTGTCTCTGACATCTCACTGACACCTCCATGCAGGCAACTCTAGGCCAGAGACTCCAGGGACTGCAGACTCACCTGAAAACCCAGGTACTTCAGAAGACCTGCTCTGAACGAGTCCAACCCCACGGACGCATCAGCCCTTCTGTCACACAGAGGCTGCGTGTTTTCCGCGCTGAATCACTTCACCAGGCGCTGCCGCGGGACCGCTGCTGTGCGGTACCCAAAGGACACCAACAGCCCTCTCCACAAAGCGCTGCCGTCGCAGGTATTGCTTCTGACTCAGAGCTGACTCAGATCAACGCAGCGCTTGCCTCTGCCGTCTGTTCTGAGAATCACCGACCCGCTCCGGCTGCAAGAAGCCTTTAAGGTCATAATCACAGACTCAGAGCATTAGGGATCAGAAGGGCCCTCGAGAGATCATCCAGTCCCATCCCCCTGCCACAGCAGATCCCCCAGATCCAGTCGCATAGGAACAGTCCAGGAGGGTTGGAAATGTCTCTAGAGAAGGAGACTCCACAGCCCCCCTGGGCAGCCCCTGCCAGGGCTCTGGCACCCTCACTGGGAAGGAGGTCCTCCTCAGACTGGTGTGGAACTGGCATGTCAGAGGAAGATGCATATCGAACGACGCAAATGGAATGAAGACTTCACTTTACAGGACCATGAGTCCTTCAGAAACACAAACATGTAGGACCACAGCCTCTGCAACAGACAGGGGCACCCATGGGCCGCTCGGTGGCCAAGGCACCATGTGCTCCAGAAGGCACCAAGACGGCAGCACCGTCTCCTGACAGCACAGCCAGCTTCCCCAAGTGGCGCCGCCCTGCTTTTCCCCAGTTTCATCCTTGGAGCTCACTGGGGAGAAAGGGCAAGCCCCCTCCTTTGGTAGCCCACGAGCCATCACCCACCGCCTCAGGAAAGGAAACAAAGTGCGGGCCCCATTGCCACTGCACGAGAGCTCTCAGAAAGGCCGGCTTGGTTTCACTCCCCGCTCCTTCGGGATTAGAGAGACTAGGAAATCAGAATTCCAAAAAGCCAAGGTATTTCAGGCACGTTGACTTGCTCTCCAAAATCAATCCATCTCGTGCCATCGGCCGTGCCTGCCCCCACTAACCCTCCTGCTCAGGGAGCTCTCTAACTGCAGCAACAGAATCCCAGAGGATCAGGGGTTGGCAGGGACCTCGAGAGATCACCCAGTCCCACAGCAGGATCCAGTCGCACGGGAGCATGCCCGGGGGGTTTGAAACGTCTCCAGAGAAGGAGACTCCACAGCCCCCCTGGGCAGCCCCTGACAGGGCTCTGGCACCCTCACTGGGAACAAGGTCCTTCTCAGATCAATGTGGAACCTCCTCTGCTCCAGCTCACACCCGCTGCCCCTTGTCCTAGCATTAGATGCCCCTGAGCAGAGCCTGGCTCCCTCCTCCTGACACCCACCCTTCACATAGTGATCAACACCCATGGGGTCACCCCTCGGGCTCCTGTTTGCCCTGTAACGATGCTGTGCAGCCCTTCACAGAGCAGGAGGGCACGTGGGCACGATGCGCCCGCATGGAGCAGGCAACTTGAGGAAGGTAAGAAAATCACCTGCCTCTTGCTGAGCTCCTTCTTCCTGCAGCTGTCAGGTCACTTCTGGAGAAAAGGGCACCCTCTGTAAACACACAAAACCTCGGCACAGGGTGCTGCTGGTATCAGCACGGAGATCAGCGACGCCTGAAGAGGCCCCACTTGCTCTAACCACAGCCAGCCTGCTACTGCAGGAGACTATTAACTGGGAAAAACACTCTCTGCAAGACAGACTGGGAAAGAAAACCCGGAGCCTCCTAACACAAAGGATCAAGTCAGGCTGAGGGAGTGAGAAGTACTGACTATGTGAAAGGTGGGGGAAAAGGAGCCTGAGGGATGACCCCATGAATGTTGATCACTACGTGAAGGGAGGGTGTCAGGAGGATGGAGCCAGGGGCACCCAGTGACAGGACAAGGGGCAGTGGGTGTGAGCTGGAGCAGAGGAGGTTCCACATCACTTTGAGAAGGACCTTGTTCCCAGTGAGGGTGCCAGAGCCCTGTCAGGGGCTGCCCAGGGGGGTTGTGGAGTCTCCTTCTCTGGGGACATTTCAAACCCACCTGGCCATGTTCCTGTGCGACTGGATCCAGAGGACCCTCCTGTGGCAGGGGGATTGGACTGGGTGATCCTCTGAGGTCCCTTCCAACCCCTAATGTCTGTGATTCCATGACCCCACTAGGTGAAAAGCAAAGAGTAAAGCAGAAGAGGAGCTTACAAAGAGAAAATGAAAACCAAGGCAAGACAGCTTGAAATTAATGGATATTCATCAAGAAGGCAAAACAGTTCTGCTCTCCCCAAGGGATTAATATCTGTTTCTCTTGATACAAGTTCACATGCAAAGTCTATTTATTGTTCCTGCCTAAAAATTCCAGCAAAGTAAAAGTCTTCTCAAGTCTAAGGCAACCATGGGAAACTTCTCCCACTGCCTGCTACCATCAGCTTAACTGCCCCGTTCCAAGGAGCACAACATGCCCAACAAGAACAGCACCAAGTGGCTCCGGTGGTTCTCCTCCATCACTTCTACCATCACAGCCCTGTAGAATGACTGAACAACATCCTCTGGAAAAGAGCCGAGCTGGGAATTCCTTCTGGGCCTCAGAGGGATTCCCTGCAGCTCAAAGCTGCTTGCGGAATGCAGCTGCCACGGGGGGCTTCATCCCTTCACTGAGCAGGAGTGAAGGCCTCCCACTAGACACCAGTTGTCCACAGACAACATTACTTGCAGCGAGTTCAGTCAGGAAACAGCGAGTCTCCTTCTCTGGGGACATTTCAAACCCACTTGGCCATGGTCCTGTGCTACTGGATCCAGTGACCCTGCTGTGTCCTTCGAGGTCCCCTCCAGTCCCTAACGCTCTGTGATCCTAAGAGAAGTGCCCTCTATTAACCTGAGCGAATCTGCAAGTTACCACGTGTTAGAGTTCAACACGTCCACGGAACTTCAAACCCAGCACTCTGTGACTCCACAGAACCGTCCCCGGGCAGGGTCCAGCAGAGTCGTCCAAGTGCCCCTCCACTGTGAAGGGAGCTGCTGGTGAGGGCAGGGCCAGGGAGCTCTCTGGACACGGGCTCCTACTTCACATGACTGAGCCTTAGAATTTTAGGTTGGAGCAGCGAGTGTTATTGTAGGGCTGAACAAGCTTCTCCTGAAGCCAACAGTGCAAAGAGCATGCGTGCTGCTGCTGTCAGCAGCTCACACCGCCCCTCGCATCGAGCTGGCAGCGTGCAAACCCAGCCCCTGCTCAGCAGGGCAGCAGAGAAAACACAAACCTCACAGTCTCGAGGGTAGCAGCTGGGTGGAGCAGGTCAACGGGCTGGACACGCAGAGCAGGGACGAGGGTGGAACAGGCTCGCATCGGTACCACAGAACACTGGGGACTGGAAGGGACTCCGAGAGATCAGCCAGTCCCGTCCCCCCAGCACAGCAGGGTCCCCCACATCCAGTCGCACAGGAACGTGGGTTTGAAACATCTCCACAGGAGACTCCACAACACCCCCAGGCAGCCCCTGCCAGGGCTCTGGCACCCTCACGGGGAGGAAGGTCCTTCTCAGATCAATGCGGAACCTCCTCTGCTCCAGCTCACACCCGCTGCCCCTTGTCCCGTCACTGGGTGCCCCTGAGCAGAGCCTGGCTCCATCCTCCTGACACCCACCCTTCACACATTGATCAACATCCATGGGGTCACTCCTCAGGCTCCCTTTCTCCCAGCTCCCTCAGCCCTTCCTCAGCAGGGAGATGCTCCCCTCCCTTCACCATCCTCACGGCTCTCCTCAGCATAAGGCAGGACGTATCGTGCGAGACTCCCACTTCACGTTCAGACGCCTCATGTCCGAGCCGTGCCAGAGGCGCTCTGTGCCCCAGGGCGTTCTCCTAGTGCACATGCAGCCCTGTCTCACCAGAGCGTTGGTCAGTCCTCTGACCCACAAGCGGAGCAGGACCGTGCAGAACTCATCCTCAAAGCCCTGCGCAGGTACCAGCTGACCGGTGAGCGCTGGATGGAGGCGCCAGTGCGGAACTCGCACGGCCGCAGCTCCGTAGGCAGCGAAGGTTTACGGTCAGCACCCAGTCCGAGTGCCTGGCTTCACCCTCCAAGAGAGGCTGCTCCCTCAAGCCAGGTCATCCGTCTGCCTGCGCGGGAAGGGTGAGAACCAGGAAGCAGCAGCTGACTCGGTGCCAGACTCGGCCTAACAGTGGAAAAAGCTGTTTCAGAAAAGCCTGGAATCATCCCAAAACCTCCCTGCCTCCCAGGCCAAGTGAAGAGAGAGAGAGAGAACTTGAGGGGTGGCGAGACAGCAGCAGAGGTGGCCGGCATTTCGAGGCTCAGTGCGCTGAGCTGGAAGGGCAAACCTCGGCAGACAATGCACAATCACAGAACCATTCGGGTGGGAAAAGACTCCCCGGATCAGCATCCAACCATCAGCCCTACTCTGTGAGGTCACCTCTAAACTAGACCCCCCAACACCACATCTAAGCGACACTTCCACGCCTCCAGGGACGGGGACTCAACAGCCACCTGGGCAGCCCAGTCCAGTCCCTGACCGCTCTCCCGAGGACGATTTTCCTCCTCTGTGCAGTTTTTCAGTTCAGCTTTCGCCAACCTGCCTCCGGCTGCTGGTCACAGCCACAACTTGCCCACTCATTTCCGAGGTCCAGTCTGAACAGAGAGGCCACACGGCTGCCCGGCAGCTGCTCTGAAGCGGCAAAGGAACTGCACCAAGGAGCTGCACCAGATCATTATCTGCCTGCAAAATCTGGGTTGGTGGAAGTTCCTGCAACTCTCACGGTGAGGGTGCCAGAGCCCTGGCAGGGGCTGCCCAAGTTTGCTGTGGAGTCTCCTCCTCTGGAGACGTTTCAAACCCCCCTGGACTGTTCCTGTGCAACTGCATCTAGGGGATCCTGCTGTGTGAGGGGGACAGAACTGGATGATCTGTCGAGGTCCCTTCCCATCCCCAACGCTCCGTGATGCCTGTGCCCGGGCTGGCTCTGCACTGCTGCTAAGTGCAGGGCCAGCAGAACTTCCCTCCTGCCAGAAGCCTGTATCCTCTTCCATTTGTTCTGTCACCCATCATCATTCCTACATTTAAAACAAACCTCGAACTCTATGGTAACCACAGGCAGTTTAAACAACTTTGCAGAAACAATCATGGTGGGGAGGAAGGGAGAGGATGAGAAGAGAGGAAACGAGGATTAAGGCGGCTCTGCCCCGTGACACCTACATCCAGCACAGCTCCTCAAGGCAGAACACGGACCGCGTTCGCCCCAGAAAACAGCACTCGCACAGCTGCCTGAACCCTTGCTCGCCGCTACGTAAATCACCTCTTCTCCGCTGTCTCCGCAAAGATCAGGCCGTCTCACTAACGCGGCCGAGCTGGGCAAACAAAGAGTCATTTCTCAGACCAAGCTCGTAAATTACCGACCGCTTTAACACACGGGAACCTTGGCAGGCAGCAGGGAAGGTGCGTCAGTCACACAGGGCTCTGCACCGTCACTCGTCCCCGCTCCCATCAGAAGAGCGTTGGTTGCTGCAGCAACCGTCAGACCGCGCTCCGGCCCCTCTTCCTTCAAGACAGACGCTTCTCCAAAACACTCACATGCAGCACAGTCCTCCCCCATCCACAGGACAGGGTTCTGGTGCTTCTGCAGTGCTTGAGTGGGGACCTTGTTCCCAAGCGCTTCCGGAGACCATCACCCGAGACCCTTCCCATTCCTCTCGGTCTCTCCTGCCTCCACCTCCTCCTCACTCACTTCAGCTCTTCCCCCCACCTTGCTCTGCATTACAGTTTCCCTGGATGAGTTTAAAAGTCGCTCCCGTTCCCTCCCTCATGCCTTCACCCACAGCACACACTCCGACAGTTCCACGTCAGGAAAGGCAAAGGCAGAGCCAGCTCTCCTACACGACACCCAGAGAGACAACCCCTCTCCACAACACAGCATCGCAGAACATTAGGGGTTGGAAGGGACCTCGAAAGACCATCCAGTCCCATCCCCCTGCCACAGCAGGATCCCCTGGATCCAGTCACACAGCAACACGTCCAGGCAGGTTTGAAACGTTTCCAGAGAAGGAGACTCCACAGCCCCCCTGGGCAGCCCCTGCCAGGGCTCTGACATCACTTTTCAGGGACTCCCAGGAGATGCCTGCTCTGCCACACAGGAGAACAAGGCTGAAATTCTCCCTGCACTGGAGAGATCTGCGCAGGCTACAATCAAACGAGAGAGGAAGCCATCAGCGTGAAGAGAGCCCTTGAGAAAGTTCTGTCAGCGAGGACGGATGACGCAGCGCTGAGGAGGATCTCATGAGAAAGTGGAAAACACGTTGGTCCCCTCTGTGCAGCGTGCCCGTGCCAACGATGAGCAAAGCTCCCTGGGAAGCTCTTCCACGTTCAAGGACACCGCACAGGGCAGGCTGCTTGCACAGGGAGCGGTCTGACCCCCTCAATCCCCAGCAGCTCCATTCTGCTTTTAAGCAACAAATGTTCAAAGCATCCCAGAACATGAGGGATTGGAAGGGATCTCCAAAGATCACCCAGTGCAGTCCCCCTGCCACAGCAGGATCCCCTAGATCCAGTCACACAGGAACATGTCCAGTCAGGTGGGTTTTAAACGTCTCCAGAGAAGGAGACTCCACAACCCCCCTGGGCAGCCCCTGCCAGAGCTCTGTCACCCTCACTGTGAAGAAGGTCCTTCTCACACTGATGTGCAACCTCCTCTGTTCCAGCTCACACCTGCTGCCCCTTGTCCCGTCACTGGGTGCCCCAGATCCCCTTGGTTTCTTCAGTGCCATAAGCCTCACCTTGGTTTCTTCCTACCAACTCCTCTGTCCCTCCGACAAGGCAAAGCACAAACTCGGAACGTACAGGGTACTTACTGTGTCGGCGGCAGCAGAAAGCGCCCAGGCAGCCGTGTGCGGAGGGGTCAGCGCGCGTCCACACAAAATCAATCGCCAAGCGCCAGCACTGCTGGACACCCGCGCTCCGTGCGCGCTCGCAGCGGGAACAGCTGCACCCGAGCCCAGACACAAACAAGTCACTTGACTCCTGGGAGCACTGACTCGCAACCACCCACCTGAGCTGCAGCACTGACCTGCTCCCACTTAGCAGAGATCACAGACTCACAGAGCACTAGGGGTTGGAAGGGACCTCAGAAGATCATCCAGTCCTGCCCCGCTGCCACAGCAGGATCCCCTACATCCAGTCACACAGGAACACCCAGGAGGGTTTGAAATATCTCCGGAGAAGGAGACTCCACAACCCCCCTGGGCAGCCCCTGCCAGGGCTCTGGCACCCTCACTGTGAAGAAGGTCCTTCTCACACTGATGTGGAACCTCCTCTGCTCCAGCTCACACCCACTGCCCCTTGTCCTGTAACTGGGTGCCCCCGAGCAGAGCCTGGCTCCATCCTCCTGACACCCACCCTTCACACATTGATCAACATCCATGGGGTCACCCCTCAGGCTCCTTCTTTCCCAGCTCCAGAGCCCCAGCTCCCTCAGCCTCTCCTCAGCAGGGAGATGCTCCCCTCCCTCCATCATCCCTGTTTCTCTGCACTGGGCAATCTCCAGCAGCTCCGTGTCCTTCTGGCACTGAGGGGCCCAGAACCGGACACAAGATTCCAGATGCAGCAGTAGAGGGAGAGGAGAAGCTCTTGATCTGCTCACCACCTCTGCAATTAGAGTGAGGAGCCCTGACAGTAGATACTGCTGGAGGAGGAACCATCCTCAACGAGCTGCCCGAAGGGACTGCTGGGCTGCTCGGCACCTTCACACTTCTGGTGTCTCTCTTGAATCTCAAGGCTGGGCAGACACTCTCAGCAGCTTCGCTCTCCTGTGTTTGGTCTTTTCCCCTCACACCTGCAGCCGACTCTGCTGCTTCTCCACCACATCCCCTGCTCCTGCAGCACCACAGTCTGTCGGGGCTGCCCTGCTGCTCAGCCCCCCCCCCCCCAAGGAAAANGCCCCCCCCCCCCGAAGGAAATGCAAGGTGCTGTCTGCTCCTTGCTGCCTCCGGCAGTTGTAGGTCTTCTGTGCGCAATGAAGACGCGCGGCAGCCGTGGCCTGCGGCCACCGTGTGACAGCGTAGCTGTGAGACTCGGGCCGAGCCCAGGAGCCCCCGGGCTGTAAGCGCGGGCTGCTGCAATCCGCGCCGAGGTCCTCAGGCCAGCGCCGCGAGGTTTACATCCAAAAATGGTATCGCAGAGCTCAGCCCCACTAACTACAAAGCGAAGCAGGCGATTCCACCCCGCTAATTCGCTAGCCAAGATAAGGCAGGAATCTGGCCAGGGATGCTCACCCTAGGCACGAGGACAGTCGGGCTGTCGCACAGCCCTATGGAGGCACTTTCACATGTGCTGGCAGGCTGGACGGAGACGTTAGTGACCCCACAGACTCAGTACCACTTCACGGGTGGCCAATCTCACTTGAGTCACAGAACGTGAGGGACTGGAAGGGACCTCGACAGGCCCTCCGCAGTCCAAACGACGCTGTGCGAGACGGAGCGGTGCCTCATCGATCAGCGCAGCGCTCTCCTGAACGCTGCTGTGAAGGGACGCACGCTCGAGTCAGGTTTCACCCCGACATCAGCAGCCTGACCCTTGAAGCACGGGAGTCACAAGATGTGGAAGAGGAACCATCTGCCTCAGTCACACAGACGGAGGAGAAAACACTGCGCTGGCCTCTCCAACCTCAGATTCCTGCTTTGCAAGACGTTGTCTCCACCTGCTTGGGAGCAGGGAGACAAACCTGTTCTTTAAAGCAAGAAAACACTGGACAACGTTGTCTTCAGAGTCCTGCTGTAGCTCTAAACCAAACCTCACCTTGTATCCCACAGGCCCTGGCCTGAGGCTGACGGCACCACTCCCTTCAGATGAAAAACAGAGACTAGAGGAGAGAGAAAGAAGTTCAAACCCATTTTCTAAGACAGGAAACTTGAGTGCACGGGGCCCCATAGGACAAACCCCCCCGTATCTGAGGCCAGCAGCTTGGCAACTGACATCTTACCAGGATGCAGCAAGTTCCTCCTCCCAAAAAAGCCTGATGAGTCAGACCACAGCACAAGCCCCTCGGCCGCTCGTCGGCTTTTCTTCCAGTTTCTAAACAAATCCCCAAACCGCTCACAGCGCTGGAGAGGAGCGAGCAGCTTCCCAGGAGGACACGGAAACACGCAGCGTGCCCTCGGAGGGGCTCTGCGCACCACCAGCCGCCACGGCACTCGACAAAGACCACTCCCTGAGAGAGGTTCCTCGGGCCCCCCTTTTACAGCAGGAGCTGCTGCTCGGTGAGGCAGACGGACTGCACCCGGCTGTGTAGCCGTGGGGACGGAGCTTCTGCTCCCCCTGCCTCAGAGGCTGCCGAGAAAAATAAGCCAAAGCACCACACACCGGCACAAAACAACCCCAAAGGCTGGACACCCCCTGGGGGAGCAGCGGGAGCAGTTGGAAACGGCTGATGACAACCCGTCCCCAGACACTCGAGGACCAGCAGCTCCTGCCAAACATGACAGCAAAAAGCAAGGTGGAGCACTGCCACCACCCTAACCAACGCAGAATTAGCCTGTTACACCCCTTATGTCACGGAGTCGCTCAGGCTGGAAAAGACCCTGGGACTGGCGAGTCCAACCAGCAGCCCTGCTCCACAAGGTCACCCCTAAATTGTATTCCCAACACCACATTCAAGTGGCGTCTAAACTCATCCAGGGATGGGGACTCAGCCCCCGCCGTGGGCAGCCCAGCCCAGGGCCAAGATACAGACTCCTGCATGCACTCAAGACATGTTCTGAGCTTTGCCCTGGGAAGAAACCTTCCAGAGCCCAGATGCCCTCACTAAGCTTGAGTCCAGCTGCCTTAAGCTCAGTCTAACACCAGATGTGAGATCTAAGCTTTGCCTTAACAGCCAACCTCAGAAGGAGCACGTGGAGCTACACTCGGTGGGAACATCGTCAGGCGCCCGTACAGAGCTCTGGCTGGCAACCAGGCAAGGGCAGGGGCTCGGGCAAGCTAGGAGCTTATTTCCAAAAGCCACATTATTCTAATAACTTAAGCACTATACACACACACACACATCTAGGTAGTACGTCAGGTGTAGCTACACACAGCAAGCTACACAAAACACACCTGTGGCTGTATAAGGGGGTGACAGTTTTCCAGCCACCCCCCGCCACGCTCTCGCCTGCGGCTGGGCACCCCGGCTGCTGCTGCCCTTACAAAGCTGCAGTTGCCACCTGAATGACCGCCATGGCTCAGGTCACGACAAGCAGGTTACCCACACGCTTAAACAGAACAGCAGCGGCGGCACGACCCGTCTCTGCTGCAAGGAAGGTGGCCTCGGAGCCTCTCTCACGCCGTGACGCAGACGCGCCGTGGGCTTTCTGTGCGGCGCACGCGAGGCTCCGAAGCCACGACGCTGGCAAGTGGGGAGTGGCAGCAGCCCAGCTTTGTACCCGAGCGAATCGATGTCCCGTCTAAACACGACCGGCTCTGCCAGCTGTCAGCACAAACGGCAAAGCGGGGTTTGGGCTGCCCGTAAGCACCCCAGAAGGGCAGGAAGAAGCAAAGCAGCAGCTGGATGCAGCTGAGCAGACGGGAGAACGGAGGAAACCTGAGGCTGCAGCAGTCTGCACGACAGGCAAAGCTTAGGAGGAGAAAGGGCTGTCCGTCACACACCCCCAGCCAGCACCACCTACCACTGCTCCCCATCTCTGCTCAGAACCAGACCGCTTCTGCCACCTCAGTTAGAGGTTTCCAAGTCAGCACAAAATCAGCTCCAAGAGGTTTGCGAGTCCCCAGGAGGGAGCACTCTGCAGCAACTTCCAATCCCAAGCAGCTCCGATGAAACAGCCGCGTAACCAAACAGCCGCTGAACCACAAGATCGTGCAGGTCAGAAAAGACCTTCAAGGTCAGAGTCTAACAACGACCTGTGCAGCTCTGGGACTGTATCGGGGTGATCTCGAGAGAAGGGGTCTCCCTTCTACTGTATCTGATTGTCTAAGCCCACCGCCCACAGCACTGGCAGAATGAACACTGCCACCCTCGGAAAGTCTTTGATGGGGCCAGAAGACAAAGAGCCAAACGCAGAAGTTAACGGTTGGGAAAAGCACCTCCCAAAGAAAGCAGCAGTAACAAGGGTCTCGGGGGCAACAGCCGAGACTGAAAGAGTGCGAAGCGCAGCAGCATCCTCCCAGCCACACTGCAGAGCCAGCGGGCAGACACTGATCTCTGCCGACTTATCTACCTGTCCAACCACCACCTGTCTCTAACAGGAGGGGCTGCCCCTTAAAAGTCAGGAAATGAGAGCAAACAAGCTGTGCCCATGGAGCAGCACTCGGGACAAGCACGAACGATCACTCCGATCATTGTTTACCCAAAATGTGAGTGTTCACGGAATCACAGAGCACGAGGGATTGCAAGGGACCTCGAAAGATCACCCAGTCCCATCCCCTGCCACAGCAGGATCCCCTAGATCCAGTCGCACAGGAACATGTCCAGGTGGGTTTGAAACATCTCCAGAGAAGGAGACTCCACAACCCCCCTGGGCAGCCCCTGCCAGGGCTCTGGCACCCTCACTGGGAAGAAGGTCCTTCTCACATTGATGTGGAACCTCCTCTGCTCCAGCTCACCTGCTACCCCCTGTCCTATCAGCAGATGTCACTGAGCAGAGCCTGGCTCCCTCCTCCTGACACCTGCCCTTCACATATCTGCAGCTCATCCTCTCCCCTCTGTTCCAACAACTCTGAGAACCTGAAAAGTCACCCCCTTGTTCCTGGGCTCTGCAGTGTGGGGAGCAGCAGGAAGTCCCACAGCCTCGTTGTGCAAGAAGCAGCCAAACCCCCCCGAGCCGTGTCGCAGCAGCACTGAGCGCAGACGCACAGCGCGTCGGCAGGCGCCCAGAGCAAGCACGCAGCTTGCATCCCAGCCTCAGAGCAGCGACTGGGAAGCCAGCCGCTCGGTGCCGTCGCATCCTTTGAGCTGCCACGGCTGCACAGCTCTGCCCAAGAGAGCTGGCGAGCAGCGAGGTGGCGTTTCTAGTGCTGAACTCTTCACAGAGCCACTGAACACTAGGGGCACCTCCAGGGTGGAAACCACTGACGACGGCCGGTCTTGACTCCAGCGTTCCATGAGACAGCAGCAGAGTCACGGCAAGGGCAGCGGACGGTCTCTTCTAGAGAGCCCAGGACTAAACACAAGGGTCATTTCACAGCACAGAGATCACGAGTAAGCAACAGTCACGCTGAAAACAGGCAACGCTGAGTGGATCTCGTGTCGTTCATCTGGGGGCCTCTGCGAAAGCCTCCCGCGCAGAGCTCGGCGACAACAGGGCTTCCCTGCACGTTGCAGCAGAGGCACCAGAGCAGAGAGAGCGATGGATCGCTGCTCCGAGAAGAGACGCAGACACCCCTGTGCTGGCCATTGCTCAAAGGCCAGGAGGGATTTCACAGAGCAGAACTGGGTTGGACACTGCAGAGCACACCTGACGTGCTGCTGGAAAGGAGAGGCCAGTTCCAAGGCAAAGCAGCCCTCCACTTGGAGATGGAGAAGGCAGCGGGGGAGAATTAATCTTGAGCATTCATCTCAGCATTCCTTGCGAGTGACTCAGGCTGCAGAGGAAAACATTCCCACTATCTGCTCAGAAAACATCGTGTTTCCCACACAGAAAGGGGAGAGGAGCCTGCGCAGCGCTGCTCCGACGAGCAGCTCTGCAGACCCCTCAGCTGCTCAGGGTCCCAAACTGCAGGAAAAGCGTTTCCCGTCACCAGCAAAAGGTGAAGGAACCCTCAGATCAGAGCCTTCCTGAACGATCAGAGAGTCTGTTTGCTCATACCAGCCCTCAGTAAAAGCATTTTGGAGCCACAAGCAGCAGCAGAGGAGAAGAGATGCTGGTACCTGCGTGGCAGTCCCTCCTCGCACGCTGGGGAGCTATAAACACACACTTCAGGTGGTGATGAGCATTACGAGAGGCCAGCAATTACAAGCAGGAAATACTCCTGGTGAGCTGCAGGAGTGAGAACGATCATAAAGCCACCCACGGCCTCTAAACCTCTGCCTCAGCCCAGTGCCTCCTCCTTTCCAGTGGATGCCCAGTCCCACTGGGAGCTGCCATCGCAGGCGGCTCTCATTCACTGCAGTAGGAGCCACCGTAACCACCCGCCAGGGAAAAGCACACTCCAAAGGTCACATCTGCAAGAAAGGACGGTCAGTCCTGCTGCTTCACGCTTAAATCCTCAACACTGTCAAGAGAAGGATGAACCACAGAATATGAGGGATTGGAAGGGACCTCCAAAGACCACCCATTCCAATCCCCCACCACAGCAGGGTCCCCCCCAGATCCAGTTGCACAGGAACACGGCCAGGAGGGTTTGAAATGCCTGCAGAGAAGGAGACTCCACAGCCTCCCCGGGCAGCCCCTTCCAGGGCTCTGTCACCCTCACTGGGTCTTCTGCACCCTGAATGATTCTGTGTGACTACAACTGCTATGCCAGGAGAGGACGCGGGAGCGGTTTTCTTGCGGTGCTCTTGTCCGGTCACAAACTCCCCTGACTTCCCCCCACTTCTGCCACCAGGTGCTCAAAAATCCCACCCAGGCCAAAAGCCAAGCAGGCATCCACACGTGTCCCTTGACATCATCCAGGAACACAGTGATAAAGACATTAAAAACGTTTGCCTTTAATAATTGAGATAAATGATGATAATGCCCTCTACAACTGTCTGAAAGAGGTGGTGGAGTCTCCTTCTCTGGAGACATTTCAAACCCGCCTGGCCATGTTCCTGTGTGATCGGACCTAGGGGACCCTGCTGTGGCAGGGGGACTGGACTGGGTGATCTTTTGAGGTCCCTTCCCATCCCTGATGCTCTAGGATTCTGTGAAACCCTCCCGTGTCTGCAGCGCCAGCAGGGATGGAAGGAGATCAGGGGCCTGAAGCGAACCAGGTCACCTACAGCCAGTTGAGAGGATGCTTAACCAACACGCGTGCCCAGCATCGTGCTCTGTGCGTGCGTTCTCCAGGTCTAGGGAGATAACACGGCTCGGAGAGCCAGCTGCTTCTGCCTGGGGAGGCTGTCTGGAAGAGGAGTTATGGAGCAAGGATTCTCCCTTTGCGCTGGGCTTCAGCCCAGACGAGGCAACGGGATGAAAGGACCTGACCTCTGAAACTTGCCCGAGGACTAAATGAGCTTCTTCACATTGCGTTCGAGTGCAACTGTTTTGATTGTGGTCTGGTGTCCTGCTGAGTGGAGTTTTTCTCTCAGCACAAACCAGTTACATCAGCCCGATGCACGTGGGACTGCCGGCTCACTTCTTCCTCCACCAGAACCTGGAGAGTCTCCTTCTCCGGGGACGCTCAGAACCTGCCTGGGTGCAGAGCTCAGCAACATGCTCTAGGCAGCACTGCTTCAGCGGGGCACTGGACTAGATGATCTCCAGAGATCCCTTCCGACTCCAGACAATCCTGTGACGAGCATCCGCTCCGTGTGACACAACTGTCATACAAACCCCTCTCCTCACCAGGGAGCAACAGCCCTGCTGAACCACAGGCAGGTCATGGCAGCACAGACAGACTCTTGGTGGACAGCACAGTGCTCAGATGGTCACAGAACAGCAGAGGCTGGAAGGGACCTCGCAAGACCATCCAGTCCAATCCCCCGTCAGTTAAAGAACCACAGCTGAAAGCTCAGTGACAGGCATTTGCAGACGCAGAAGGAGGAGCACCGGAGGAAGTCATATACCAGCAGAGTTTAGGGCAGAGGGAAGAGCCTGTGGACTCCTTCAGCCGACTGCAGCCAGAGCAGAGAACTCCCATTCAAGTTAAAGGGATCAGGATCCAAGTCCTGCAGCCGGAGGACTGCTACGGGCCACACAGGAGCCCCACAGGTCTTTAAAGCGACGTGGACCACGGGAGCGATGCCCACTGTTTTATCAGCACAGGCTTCACTGCACTGCGCTCACTCGTGGCCAGGGCACAGCTCACGGCCGGTGCCCACTGCAGGGGAGCAGCCTCAGCGAAGCCACGGCCGCTCCAGAGACGCTTCCCCGACGAGGAGACGCACTAAGGGGTGATTCCACATTTTGCTAATCCAAGTGATACCAGGCTCATCCCTGCGCTCAAAGCTGAAGTAGGAAAAGGCAGACGGGACTGCTGTAGCAGCTCGAGCGCCCAGCACCTTGTGCCCACCAACCCGACAGCACTCTGGAGCCAAGACCCACCGTGACGAGCAGCGGTGCTCAGCTGGGGTGCTGGTCACAGCCCTCCCCTGCAGCTGCAGGCTGGGCGCAGGGTGGCTGGGCAGCAGGCTGGCACAGAGGGACCTGCGGGTTCTAACCAACAGGCGGCTGAACGGGAGACAGCAGGGTGCCCACGTGGCCAAGAAGGCCAGTGGCATCCTGGCCTGGATCACAAACTGTGTGTCCTGCAGGAGTAGGGAGGGGATTGTAGAGTTGGAGCTCTTTAGTTTGAGGAAGAGGAGGCTGAGGGGAGCCCTCATCGCTCTCTACAACTGTCCGAAAAGGACCCTGCAGAGATGTTGGTGCTGGGCTCTTCTCACAGGGAATTAGAGACAGAAGGAGAGGGAAGGGCTTCAGGCTCCAACAGAGGAGGGTTAGACTGGCCATCAGGAAGAAATTCTTCCCGGAGAGAGTGGTCAGGGACTGGGATGGGCTGTCCAGGGTGGTGGTTGAGTGCCCATCCCTGGATGTGTTTAAGAGTCACGTAGATGTGGTGTTGGGGGATGTGGTTTAGGGGTGACCTTGTAGAGTGGGGTTGCTGGCTGGACTGGAAGATCCCAGGGGTCTTTTCCAACGTGAATGATCCTGTGATACCCAATGACAGCCAGCGGAGCACAGTGCCTGGGGGGGGGAAGGCTGAGCACAACCTGAGCACAGGACCTTGGAATGGAAAAAGCCAGACCCACAGGAGAGAGCGAACGTGTCCTAAAGCAGCGATGGCACTTCTCACTGCGCTCAAAGGCTTTCAGCACTCGCCTGCTGCAAACGGGGAGCCGGGAGCTAAGGGAGCAGCTTACAGAACTGACAGGCAAACAAGCACTCGACCCATTCCTCCCTCAGCTTCCCATCAGCAAACCCTACACGCTGAAATCATAAAAGCCTCCAGCGCTGCGTTCCCCAACCGTTCAGCAAAGCCAATTCCCAAGTGCTCGTAAAACACTCTTCGCACCCTTCAGTACCCCAGCTCAGCTCCATCCACGGAACAGCAACACACCACAGACATCCCAATCAGCTGAATCACTTTTAAGGCAAAGAACCCATGAACTGAATCAAGCCTCGAGGTAACTTCACAGAACATGAGGGACTGGAAGGGACCCCGAAAGATCATCCAGTCCCATCCCCCTGCCACAGCAGGATCCCCTAGATCCTGTTGTACAGGAACAGCCCAAGAGGGTTTGAAATGTCTCCAGAGAAGGAGACCCCACAGCCTCCTGGGCAGCCCCTTCCAGGGCTCTGGCGCCCTCACCGTGAAGAAGGTCCTTCTCACACTGATGTGGAACCTCCTCTGCTCCAGCGCACTGCCTCTGCCCCTTGTCCCATCATTAGGTGCCCTGAGCAGAGCCTGGCTCCATCCTCCTGACCCTGTGTTTCTTCTGCCACTTACAGTCCCTGTTGTGCCACCTGCAGTTCCCTACTCACTTACAGTTCATCTCCTGCTAGTTAATCCACGTATGCAGTGACTTAGGCAGCACCTATATCCTCAGCCATCAGCCGTCCTGCTCAGCCAGCCTTACAAGGACTTGCTTAGATTTGCAGGGTGAGGAGGAGAGGGGTTCCTTCTGCATGTCTTATCTCGAGGCAGTTAGAAGCCCACAGACACCGAGTGCCCGCTTCTAAGAGGCAAATTATGAAAACAGTCCTCATGCTGCTTCTCCTAAACTCAGCTTCACGATTCCGCTCGCAGCAAGAGACAGGATCTGCATTTCAGTGAGGAACTGTATGCGGAGAGCTCCGCACTTTTCACTGTAAAAGGCTGCAGGAATTGCTGCCTCCTTACAAATTTGACATATTCAGCACACACACAAAAATTTAAACAAGTCCTTTTAAGGCTGCAAAGCTTCTGGCGTAAAAAAAAACAACAACCCTCACAGATCTGCTGCACTGGCTTGCTAGCACTTCGCAGGGCTCGTCCCATCCCTCTGCACATGCCGAGGGAAAAAACATCATATAAGGTGATGGGCGCCATACAAAGGGTTAACAAAAGGATGGCCAGGAGCCAGCAATGGGCCCTGGTGGCCGAGAAGGCCAACACCATCCTGGGGTGGATCAGAACAGGGGTGGTTAGTAGATGAGAGAGGTTCTCCTCCTGCTCTGCTCTGCCCTGCTGAGACCACAGCTGGAATCTTGTGTCCAGCTCTGGGTCCCTCAGTGCCAGAAGGGGACAGAGCTGCTGGAGAGGGTCCAGTGCAGAGACACAGGGGTGATGAAGGGAGGGGAGCATCTCCCTGCTGAGGGAAGGCTGAGGGAGCTGGGGCTCTGGAGCTTGGAGGAACAGAGCCTGAGGGGTGACCCCACTGATGTTGATCAATGTGTGAAGGGTGAGTGTCAGGGGGATGGAGCCAGGCTCTGCTCAGGGGCACCCAGTGACAGGACAAGGGGCAGCGGGTGTGAGCTGGAACAGAGGAGGTTCCACATCAGTGTGAGAAGGACCTTCTTCCAGGTGAGGGTGACAGAGCCCTGGCAGGGGCTGCCCAGGGAGGTGTGGAGTCTCCTTCTCTGGAGACCTTTCAAACCCACCTGGACATGTCCCTGTGTGACTGGATCTAGGGGATCCTGCTGTGGTGGGAGATGGGACTGGATGATCCCCTCAGGTCCCTTCCAATCCTTAATGCTCTGTGATTCTGTGTGAAACCCGGGAAAAAGTGAGCAAGCCGTTATTCTCGCTCGTTTTCCTAAGGCCCGTGACCCCCCTCTTCGTTTGCTGAAGCCCTGCCTGTGCGGTGTTGACGTGCTGCAAAGCCCCGCGCCCGGCCGGGAACCGCGGTTCTACTCGCGGTGATCTGCCCCCAGCACACACATGGTCCTTTGAATACAAAAGCCTAGAGATGAAAACACATCGTCTAACTTCAGTCACAAACTTCAGTCTACGTCCCGCAGCACACTGCGTCTCCATGGATACCCAAGGCTCTGTTATTCCGAGAGGGGCACGAGCCTTTGAGCAGATGCACACGGTGCTGAGGGTCCTCGCACGCAGAACCCACCATGCGTTCCTCAGCGCGGACCGTTCTAACCTAAAACTGCTCCTCTGCGAAGAGCGGCGCTCCTGACGGACGCCGTCAGTCCGGGCGGGTCCGACACACCTGCACCGGTGGCGATTCCACGACCCCCCGGGGCAGCCCCCTCCAGTGCTGTCACCGTCGCCATGAAGAAACGCCCCCGACGCCAGAACACACGAGGAAGGTGAGCACCATCTGGCTGAGAGGTCGTCTGAGAAACGCTGCTTCCACAGAAGCAGCCTCCTAATCGCTAACCCGAGCGTGCTGACGCCCAGCCTCTCCTCTTCACGTAAGGAGCCCTTTCTGCTTGTCCTGTTGCCACCAGCCCTCCCCCCACTTTCTTGTAGCCCCCTTCCTTCAGAGACTGGAAAGCTGCTCGAAGGTCACCTGGGAGCCTCCTCACCTCTGGGTCTCCAGCAGATTTTGCTCTTCGAGGCTGTGTAACAGGATCCATCAACATCTGAAAGACCTTCCAACACACTGAGGGACAGCGGCGCAGCCCCCTACCTGGCAGCCTATTCCAGCACCTGACGCTCTTTCCGTGACGACCTTTTTCCTGGTGTCAAGCCTAAACCTCCCCTGTTGCAGCTGGAATCCATTCCTCTCACTCTGGCTAACTGCTTGTGAGAGGAGACCAGCACAGGTCTCCGTTTACTGATGGACAAGCCTGAAGACGCGCGAAGGTTGACCTGGTGTTTCAGCAGCACCTCTGACCCCGCGGCGCAATGCTGGCCGCTCCAAGGAACGCCCGGGCAGTTGCATTTGGCCGCGCTGCGCATGAGTCACCGCTCGACAAAGCCCCACTCTGTCCCCGAACCATCCTGGCGTGGATTTCCTTCGAACACTGCGCGAGAGCTACCAAAACATTCCAGCCCCGGGGCAGGAGACGTGGGCGAGAACTGGCACGCTCACCGCTTCAACAAGGAGGCTCCTCTTCCTCCCCATGCGGAGCCACCACACACAAAACAATCACCTTCCCTTCACAGCCTCATCCTGAACATCCTACAAGCTGCACTTCCCCCACAAAATCACAGAACCAGTCAGGTTGGAAAAGACCCTCACATCGTCCAGTCCAACCATCAACCCCACTCTACAAGGTCACCCCCAAACCAGATCTCCCAGCACCACATCTCAGTGACTTTTCAACTCATCCAGGGATGGGGACTCAACCCCCCACCCTGGGCAGCCCATCCCAGGGCCTGACCACTCTCTCCAGGAAGAGTTTCTTCCTGATGGCCAGTCCAACCCTCCCCTGGTGGGCAGACAACCTCTCAGTCAGATGGTGCTCACCTTCCTCTTGTGTTCTGGCGTCGGGAGTGTTTCTTCATGGTGAGGGTGACAGCACTGGAGGGGGCTGCCTGGGGGGGTCGTGGAATCACCTTCTGAGCAGATGTGTCAGACCCACCTGGACTTGTGGGGTCCATCAGGAGTGCTGCTCGTCACAGAGGAAGCCCTTCGCTCTGCTTCTGTCTCTAATGACCTGTGAGAGGGGCCCAGCACCAACATCTCTGCAGGGTCCTTTCAGAGAGCTGTAGAGAGCGACAAGGTCTCCCCTCAGCCTCCTCCTCCTCCCCAAACTAACCAGCCCCAACTGCCCCCATCTCTCCTGCGGCAGCAGCAGTGGTGCCCACAAAGCAATCCCGTCACGTGAGCACAGGACTTCTCCACAGCAGTGGATGTCTGCTGGACTCACTGTGGTCCAACGTGGCACCAAGGCAGCCAGGAGTGTCTACCCAAGTGCAAGGGATCCTCATAGCCGCTGGGCCACGCTGGGGGTACTGGCTCAAGTGTGGGGGCTGCAGGGGCTGCCTTCCGGACCCGACGGTTGAGCTGTGTCCTCAGCCAGACCCTTCTCTCGCTCGTTTACGCTCGGCCTTTGTGTCTCCTTCCCCAGACCCACAGTCTGCTGGCTCCCAGCTCCAGCTCTCCGTCTGCTGTTCCCAAACACCCTGCGTCCAGCTTGCCCCTTCTCATCTGGCCGCGGAGGCAACAGATGTCAGCCTCAGAGATGCTGCTGCTTCTGAGGAGCTGCAGAACAAAGCTGATTAGGGCATCTATTTAAAAGGTGGGAAACAAGCACCACAAGGCAGGAGCTGAGAAGGTCGCCAAGGGCGGCCACGCATCTACGTGGAAACCGCTGCAGCACCGATGTAAACCGCTAAGCTCCAGCTCCATTTATAGCTGGCGGGGGAGGGCGTCTCCCCTTTGACCTCGGCCCTTGACACCAGTGCCCGTCACTCCTCGCAGCCCTTTGATTCCACTGTACCCCAAACCCACACCCGGAGCCAGCAACAGGAGCAACGCAGAGGCACAGGGGCCCAGCGGGCAGGGCGGGTCCGGCGGCACGGGACCTGGGCCCCTTCCTCAGCCAAAGCACAATGAAAGGGAAAGATCTCGGGGAGCAGCAGGGCAGCAAAAGTGCAGCTTAAGCTAAAAGCCCTGAGGCCAATATGAAAGGCAATGTAGGAGAGAGAGAGGGGGACCTGGGGGTCCTGGTGGCCAGCAGGATGGCCAGGAGCCAGCAATGGGCCCTGGTGACCAAGAAGGCTAACACCATCCTGGGGTGGATCAGAACAGGGGTGGTTAGCAGATCACAGATCGAAAGAGGTTCTCCTCTCCCTCTGCTCTGCCTTGGTGAGACTGCATCTGGAAAATTTGGTCCAGCTCTGGGCCCTCCAGCTCCAGAAGGACATAGAGCTGCTGGAGAGAGTCCAGCTCAGAGCCACAGGGCTGATGGAGGGAGGGGAGCATCTCCCTGATGAGGAGAGGCTGAGGGAGCTGGGAAAAATGGGGACTGAAGGGTGACCCCAAGAATGTTGATCAATATGTGAAGGGTGGGTGTGAGGAGGATGGAGCCAGGCTCTGCTCAGGGGCACCCAGTGACAGGACAAGGGGCAGCAGGTGTGAGCTGGAACAGAGGAGGTTCCACATCAATGTGAGAAGGACCTTCTTCACAGTGAGGGTGCCAGAGCCCTGGTAGGGGCTGCCCAAGGGGGTTGTGGAGTCTCCTTCTCTGGAGATATTTCAAACCCACCTGGGCATGTTCCTGTGTGACTGGATCTGGGGGATCCTGCTGTGTCAGGGGGATGGGACTGGATGGTCTTTGGAGGTCCCTTCCAAGCCCAAATGTCCTGCGGTTGTGTGAGAAGATGACCCTCAGGCACAGGACTCTGGAAGAGCCCTTCAGCTGGAAAAGTGAACTGAAACCAGCCTGACCCCTGAGGCAGAGGCGCTGTGTTTACGCGTGGGATCACGCGTTTGTCTGTGCCACAGCAAGGGACACGGCTCCCTGCCCAGGAGGTCTCCATGCCTCACATTCCTAGATACGGGCCACGTGCAGTTTTGCTTTCCAAACATTTTTCCCCCAGAAGAATCACTTTAAAGCCTCGAGCAAGCCTGAAGATCTACTGGCTCAAAGGCTGATTGTCTGACAACCAGAACTGTGCTGCCACAAGACCCTCAGGACAGGCTCAGTGCCCTGATCTGCCCAGCACACAGCAGTAACTGCACCAGCTCGCTTCCAGAGGGCTGCTTCTGTTGGCTGCCGCCCTCCTTTCTGAAGGAGGAAGGGAGTCTTGGGGGAACAATAATTAATAGACTCAGCCAAGAGATCATTTCCTCTGGTCCCTCTGGTCTACTAAATCGGTTCAGTCTCCAGGAAAGAGTAAAATCCAAGTGTTAAAACAGCTTGGACCCTGCTACAAAAGGGAGAGGAAGAGGGGCACCGAAAGAAGGGCGACGCGCAGGCAGTTAGAGGAGCGGGTTTGAAACAGCTCCAGGGAAGGACAACCCCCCCGGGCAGCCCCTTCCGGGGCTCTGGCACCCTCACTGGGAAGAAGGTCCTTCTCACACTGACGTGGAGCCTCCCGTGTTGCAGCTTCAGCCATCAGAAAGGACAGGAGTGTTTTCTGCAGACTACTGCTCACACTCTGTCATGCTTGGCAGACTGATGGAGCAGCGCCGAGGAGGGCTGCACAGGCTCCTCTTCCTCGGCCTTCTTCTCTCCCACGAGTCCAGCAGCGACTGACTGCAGCCCGTCAGAACGCGTTCCTCCCCTCCGATCCCCATTGGTGTGGGAGCTGGCAGCGCGCAGCCCGTGCAGCCCGCACGGGGAACCAGTCCTGGCTCAAACGCAGACCCAGCGCGGGCGGCGAGGTTTACCAGCTTGGCATTTCCCCAGTCTGCTGCCCGCAGCCAAGCACCGAGCTGCAGCCACACCTCAGTCTGAACCAGACTCTTGAATGAACTTCAGGCCGGGGCACACACAACGCAGCCCACAAACATTTGCGGAGTCACTCGTACTGGTGCTCCTCAGCTCCAAACCGGGGTCCACTTCACATTCTGCAGCCAAAACAATCCCCTGCAGGCTCACCTTGGCACCGGAAAAAGCAACCCACAAGCAGCTGGAGGCCAGAACTGTGCCCCAGCCTGACGGGCAAACCTCTGCCCTGGAGCTCAGCAAACCCAGCAGGAGCTCACCTGCTGCCGAGAAGCAGGGAATAGGAACCACCTCTGGACAACCTGGCAGCTTCAGAGCCAAAACTGCTGAGGACAGGGCTGCTTCACAGGACATGAAGCAAAGGATGCAATGCCCAGGTGATGCTGCACCTCCACCAGCAGCAGTCTCTGACACCCACCCCAGGCGGCACCGGGGCAAGTCAGCTCTGAGGCTCCCAAGGGCACAGGTCAGCAAGTCCCTACTAGAAAGGGTCGTCGCTAATCCCCGAGCTGAACAGGAGGGATCTGATGCACTGCCTGTCACTCACATGATGCTGAGAGCTCCTGAGGTATGTGCCAGTGAGAGCACCTCAGGGAACACGTCTCCCCCGGCCATCACTCCCACACAGCTTTTCCAAGACCC
This sequence comes from Rhinopomastus cyanomelas, assembly GCA_013400115.1. Classification (NCBI taxonomy): domain Eukaryota; kingdom Metazoa; phylum Chordata; class Aves; order Bucerotiformes; family Rhinopomastidae; genus Rhinopomastus; species Rhinopomastus cyanomelas. Next base: position 63,215 of record VXBP01001727.1, on the reverse strand, counting down.
TGCAGACAGCACGAGGATCCGCTGCCGCTCTGAAAGATCTCCATGCTCCAGCCAAAGCCAAGGTGGGCTTCGTTCTCTCCCACCACCCGTTTCTACCGCTGCCCAGTCCTGCTATGAAGCAGGAGCGAGCTCTGAACCAGAGCAGGAAACCACTCACAAGGAAAGACGGACAACACGGGCACCCGGGGCAGGAGGCAGCCACCTAACGGGGAGGCTCCCCACGTACTCTCGTGCAGGGCGCCTGACACTGGCGACACCCGTATCTCTAAAGCACAGCCGTGGCTTGGACAGATGGACCACTCGGTGCACAAGCAGCTGGCTGCACCGCCACACTCAGAGTGGTGGTCAACGGCTCCATGTCCAAGTGGGGATCAGCTGCTCCTCAGGGGTCTGTTTTGGGTCCAGCGCTGTTGAACATCTTCCTTAGTGACAAGGACAGTGGCGCTGAGCACATCCTCAGCAAGTCCCTCAGCACCCCTGAGCAGTGTGGGGTGGTCGACACACTGGAGAGAAGGGAGGCCACCCAGAGGGACCTTGACAGGCTGGAGAACTGGGCCTGTGCAACCCAAGTGAGGTTCAACAAGGCCAAGTGAAGGGCCCTCTGTCTGGCTGGGGGTAATCCCACACACTTGCTGGATGGGGAATGGATTGAGAGCAGCCCTGAGGAGAAGGACTCGGGGTGTCGCTAGATGAGCCGCTCAGCACGAGCCATGTGCTAGGGCAGCGCAGAAGGACAACTGTACCCTGGGCTGTGTCAAAAGAAGTGTCACCAGCAGGTCCAAAGGAGGCGACTCTTTCCCTCTGCTCTGCTTTTGTGAGCCCTTGCCTGGAGAACTGCACCCAGTTCTGGAGTCCCCAATGAATAAAGGGCATGGAACTGTTGGGGTGAGCCCGGAGGAGGGTCACAGGGATGATCAGAGGGCTGGAGCACCTCTCCCATGAGGACAGGCTGAGGGAACTGTGGCTGTTCAGCCTGGAGAAGAGAAGGTTTCATGAGGGACCCTACAGTAGCCCTCCAGTACCTGAAGGGGGCTACAGGAAAGCTACAGAGGGACTTCTTGTGAGGACTTGCAGCGACAGAACAAGCTAAAAAAGGGGAGATTTAGATTAGATCTCAGGAAGAAATTCCTCACTGTGAGCTCAGGTGGTGCGGCTCCGGAACCAGTTGCCCAGGGAGGTTGTGGATGCCCCCTCCTTGGAAGCGTTAAAAAGACAGGTTGGATGGGGCTCTGGGCAGCCTGCTCGGATCCTGCTCAGAGATCTGCTGGCAAACCAAGAGAAGTTCAGACTCTGCTCCAAGCTCCTCAGCACCAGCCACACTCTGCACTCAAGTCAACCCCCCGAATCGCTTTTATTGTCAATGCCTGGCTCAGAAATGGGGGCTGCTTCCTGCACACAGAGCTGCAGGAGCTGACATCAAAGGGCTCCGTGCCCGCTGCGTGCAAATATTAATGACAACCGGCAATCATTCGGGCCACAAGCAACTGACCACAGAGGAAGAGAGGGAACAGCCCAGGCCACCGCGCCAGCTAAAGGGTGTTTTGCCAGGAGGGCCGCTGGAACGCGAGACAGCTTGCCAAGGGAAGCAGAGAGGGGGGCCTCTCCGCAGAGCTCAACATCTGCTTCAAGAGCCAGGAGTCAGTTCAGCCAGAGCAGGACCAGGATGCAAGAACCCCTGGGCTTCTCCCTACCCAACTCACCGGTAGGTTTTGCTGTCACACAAACAGCCCCACGCGCCCTGCTCATTCCAGACCCCGCCGGCAAAGCACAGGCTCTACCCACGTTTCTGGGCAAGCCCAACACCAACTACACCAGAGGTCTCCAGATCCCCTTCCACAGCCCGGGATCGAACGACGACGCCCTCCGCACGCCTCGGGATATTTAGTAACAGGACCAGACTGGAAAACACATGGCAGCACGCTCAGAGCAGAATCTCCGCTGGCCAGGACACCGAACCCACTGGCCAAGTCACGTGTGGATGAGGAGAACAGGAGCCTCCACACACTAGCAGGCACAAGGAGAAAGTCGTCAAGACGAAGCACCACCTTGTCGAGGTGTCCAAATCAAACCTGGCACCCCAGGCAGCACCGTGGGCTTTCTAGACACACAAACCCCCGCCGGCACCACGGGCAAGCAGAGCCAGTCCCAGGAGACACGGGCGCTCGGAGCAGTCTGGGTGCCACGCGCCAGCCACACACCGAGCCGTTCGCAGTCCCCACTAAGGGAATATTTCATCTGTGGCAAACCAACCCAGCGAGGGCCGGCTCCGAGCTCGGGAGCCGAACAGCACAGCGGCCAGCGCAGCGCAGCGGCCAGCGCAGCGCAGCGGCCAGCGCAGCGCAGCGGCCAGCGCAGCGGCCGCTGCCCTCACGGCAGCACAGTCAAGGTGACTTATCACCAGATCTGGATCCAGTCAAGCACAAAAGTCCTGTTTAAAAGTAAACGATTTCTGTGATGAAATATCCAACACCGTAAGCATCGCTTCCAAAGGCTCAGAGCTGCTGCAGAGAGCCCAGCGCAGAGCCACGGGGGTGATGGAGGGAGGGGGGCATCTCCCTGCTGAGGAAGGGCTGAAGGAGCTGGGGCTCTGGAGATGGAAGAAGAGGAGCCTGAGGGGTGACCCCATGGATGTTGATCAATATGTGAAGGGTGGGTGTCAGGAGGATGGAGCCAGGCTCTGCTCAGGGGCACCTAGTGACAGGACGAGGGGCAGCGGGTGGGAGCTGGAGCAGAGGAGGTTCCACATTGATCTGAGACGGACCTTCTTCCCAGTGGGGTTGACAGAGCCCTGGCAAGGGCTGCCCCGGGGGGTTGTGGAGTCTGCTTCTCTGGAGACATTTCAAACCCTCGTGGACTGTTCCTGTGTGACTGGATGTAGGGATCCTGTTGTGTCAGGGGGGTTGGACTGGCTGATCTCTCGAGGTCCCTTCCAGTCCCCAACATTCGTTGATTCTCTGATTCACCTGATTGAAACATGTAAAGCATGAACCAGGAGCAGGCTGTCTCCGACTACCTCACACGTAGCTGTGACCAGCACTTCTCTTCTGCAGACCTGAGGGCAACCCAGCCTGAACAAACCCCAGCTTGCACTGCCCGCGGGGACTGAGCGCCACTACCACCATCTGTTTAATCACAGAACCCCGCGGATTGGGAGGGGCCTGGAAAGATCCTCCTGACACCCATCCTTCACATAGTGATCAACATTCAGGGGGTCACCCGTCAGTCTCCCTTCCTCCAAGCTAAAGAGACCGAGTCCCTTCAGCCTTCCCTCCCCTGGGAGATGCTTCCCTCCCTGTTCAGGCGCTGCTGTCGTACTCGATGCCCCACCAGCAGCTCCTAGCAGCTTCGCATGCCGTGGCGGTTCTGCGCAGGGGATCCATTTGGCCTGCCCTGCCAGCAACACTCATCATCAGGAAGAGCAACCAGACTGACTTTTCTCTCCGAGTCCGCCCAGCCCAGTGAGACCCAGCTGTCCCCCAAGGGAGCGTAAGCACTGGACTCCCCATCAGAGACACCGGCTGTGACTCGCGCGGACTCGGGCCACAGAGAGGCTGTCACAGTCTCTCTGCACCGACACGAAGCACACACACGCCTCCTCTGCTCTCTGGACAGAAGGAAGGAGACATTCACCCCGCGGAGCGCCCCGGCTCTCCGCATTCTCCAGCATCACAGGCAGGCAGGAAGAGGGTGAGGGACAGCCCATCCTTCCCAGGGCACGGAGACCTCTGCTGCACTCCCCAGGCAGGCACAGACATGCTGTCAGGAATGGAGCAGGGGACAGCCCTGGCACAGGCACAGCTGTCAGTGAAGGACAGAGGTGCTCTGGCAGAGCGCAGACGCCCAGAGGTGCCCAAAACACCCTTTGAACATGACGCACAAGCAGACTGCTTAAGTGTCACTTGACATTTCAACTCTAAATAAATTTGGAGAGCTGTGGCCAGCAGGACTACCTCATTCTTTTTAAAGCAAATGAGGGCTCTTTAGTCTGAGGAAGAGGAGGCTGAGATCTCATAACTCTCTACAGCTCTCTGCAAGGACACTGCAAAAATGCTGGTGCTGGGCTCTTCTCACAGGTCAGTAGTGGCAGAAGCAGAGGGAAGGGCTTCAGGCTCCACCAGAGGAGTGTTAGACTGGACATCAGGAAGAAATTCTTCCCAGAGAGACTGGTCAGGGACTGGGATGGGCTGCCCAGGGAGGTGGTTAAGTCCCCATCCCTGGATGACTTTAAAAGTCGCTTAGACGTGGTGTTGGGGGATGTGGTTTAGGGGTGACCTTGTAGAGTCGGGTTGCTGGTTGGACTGGATGATCCTGGGGATCTTTTCCAACCTCCAGGCCCTTCTTCATCACGGCCCTGCACCAGACTTCGCCAGCCTCGCCACACTCAACATTCATCGACCCCAGCTTTGCTCCCGCACACAGGAGAAGCAGGACATTCATAGCCACGTGTGTGTGGACAGCCCCAGGGACACATCAAGAGATCAAGCACTGGGAAAACAGCCGACCTGGTCAGAACTGAAATCTACTTCCTGCAACTTTTAAACAGCCCACGATGCACAAGAGCCGTTCACTCCTGGCTCTTCAGCACTAGCCCACGGCCACTTTGCACAGCAGACAAAGGCTGGTCGGGCTCCACCAACCCCAGCCAAAGCCCGGCCCCGGTGTTCTCCAGCGAGCAATGACCGGCACCTATTCCCTACAATCATATTTGCTCTCTCGAGATGAACAGGAAAATCACTTTCAGAAAAGGCAGAAGCGTGAGCGTGAATCATCAGCATCGCTGGGACCTTCTACACCCAAACGTAGAAGGAGGGACTGGGCTTAACGATGACTGAGACGCATCCTCCTCCAGCAGAACAGGAGGTCAGCTGCAGTCCCTGGTGAATGAAGTCTGGGCGGTGGACGCCAGCACCATGACCTTTAGCCAGTCTCTGCTGCTAACTGCCCCTCCTGTATCTCGACGCTCGGGTGCAGCTGGGAGCATCTCCACAGCTCCCCAACCTGACAACACCCACGGGGCGATTCAAGAGTTTTCAGGAATTAACTCTCTGAGCCCTCAGAACACACAGATCAAGCAGCCACCTCCTCAAACTGCAGAGACCTTTGACTTTGAGAACCCAGCGTGCAAAAACTGACTCTTGCGTCGAGCACTGCCTGGGTCCCACAGCCTGGCCTCCACCTCACCAGGTGAGGGCAGAGGGGGCAGCGGAGCTGCAGAAGGGCCTGGAGAATCTGTCTGATGGGGAGGGATGGGGCTGGTTAGTGTGAGGAAGAGGAGGCTGAGGGGAGACCTCATTGCTCTCTGCAGCTCTCTGAAAGGACCCTGCAGAGATGTTGGTGCTGGGCTCTTCTCACAGGTCATTAGTGACAGAAGCAGAGGGAAGGGCTTCCAGCTCCGACAGGGGAGGGTTAGACTGGATATCAGGAAGAAATTCTTCCTGGAGAAAGTGGTCAGGGACTGGAACGGGCTGCCCAGGGTGGGGGTTGAGTCCCCATCCCTGGATGAGTTTAAAAGTCTGGAACAGAGGGGGTTCCACATCAGTCTGAGAAGGACCTTCTTCCCAGCGAGGGTGACAAGAGCCCTGGAAGGGGCTGCGCAGGGGATTGTGGAGCCTCCTTCTCTGGAGACATTTCAAACCCACCTGGACTGTTCCTGTGTGACTGGATCTAGGGGGATCCTACTGTGGCAGGAGGACTGGACAGGATGATGTCCTGAGGTCACTTCCAATCCCTAATGTTCTGTGACTCCACAATTCAAGTGCCCAATGACTCTCCTAAAGTAAATTAGGGGCAATTTTGCTTCTGGCAAGGTTGTGTTTCAGCCAAAACACAGGCAGCAGCTTTCATCCCCCCCAAGCCCCCCCTGCGCCCCGTAACTGCTGCCAAGATGAAAAAAAACCAACCCACCTATGGGCTTAGGGCCCACCAAGAAGTGCCAAGTCAGGAAGACGACCGTGCCTCTGACTGACTTCATTTGTAGACCTGGTTCAGGGGTCAACTTGTGCAGTTGGGTTGATGGTTGGACTCTGTGACCCCAGGGGTCTTTTCCAACCGGAATGGTTCTGTCACTCTGTGACCTCAGTATCTGTTATAAGCACAACTACAGAGTAACCAACTTGTAAAGCAGAGCTCATTGAGCTGGGTGATGAGTGAGAGGCAAGCCAACGCCGGGGTAGAAACTCCAGGGTCCAGCCTGGCCAGGCGACACAACAACGAGGAGACGGCGTTTCACTTTACACAGGTTCTCATAACTGTGTCAGTACCAGAAAGGGAGAAGAGGTCTCTGGGCTGGTGAAGAGACATGGGAGGGGAGAGACCTGCTTCTGTGACTCACTGCAGGCAAAACCTTCTCTTACCAACACACAACCACCTTGTCCTTTAACCAGCCCTTCTTTAGTGACATGCTTGTGTTTGTCTGGAGCTGGCTCGTTTCTTTGAACTCACTTTTCACGGCCAGAAATGTTCCAGTTCAAACCACCTTTCTGCCTCCTGGAGCTCTCAAGTGAGTCAACAGCAACGCAGCTGGCAAAGCGTAGCTGTGGCATAATTATCAGGCATCCCACTCACACTTGGCATGCCTAGATCCAACGCGCTGTGCGCTCTGTGATCGTTCCCACACACGTTACAGCCTCACGGTGTCACATCTTGTTTTATGAGCTACGCCTGCAAACACACCGTGAGGCCTCAGAAGCCCAACAGCATCCCTACTGCTTTGAGGCTACAGCACATCCTGTGGCGCTGGCAGCAGCACAGGGCAGAGCCAAGGAGATGGCAGGGAGGACCCGAGCAGCACAGGGCAGAGCCAAGGAGATGGCAGGGAGGACCCGAGCAGCACAGGGCTGAGCCAAGGAGATGGCAGGGAGGACCTGAGCAGCACAGGGCTGAGCCAAGGAGATGGCAGGGAGGACCGAGCAGCACAGGGCAGAGCCAAGGAGATGGCAGGGAGGACCTGAGCAGCACAGGGCTGAGCCAAGGAGATGGCAGGGAGGACCCGAGCAGCACAGGGCAGAGCCAAGGAGATGGCAGGGCGGACCTGAGCAGCACAGGGCAGAGCCAAGGAGATGGCAGGGAGGACCTGAGCAGCACAGGGCTGAGCCAAGGAGATGGCAGGGAGGACCGAGCAGCACAGGGCAGAGCCAAGGAGATGGCAGGGAGGACCTGAGCAGCACAGGGCTGAGCCAAGGAGATGGCAGGGAGGACCCGAGCAGCACAGGGCAGAGCCAAGGAGATGGCAGGGAAGACCCGAGCAGCACAGGGCAGAGCCAAGGAGATGGCAGGGAGGACCTAATGCCCCAACCATATGCATTTCAGAACCCAAACTGTGTGCAAACCAGCACCACAGCCCCAAGTTCAGCATCACCTGAACAAGGACTGTTTCTCGCACTCCAGGGCTGCCTCGAGATGTGAACCGGGGCACACAAGTAGGGAAGACTGGAAGCAAAAACACTGAACCAAGATGCTAAAGATGATACTTCCCTACACACTTCTGCGACAATCATGGAACTTTAATTACTGGTCCTGAAAAGTACAAAACCAAGCCCACCACAGCACCCACTGTCATTTATTCTGCCACTACATTAATTGCTATTAAATATTATAACACTGAGTAATTTTTATTTCACAGTTATCAAAACAATCACTGAACCACAGAACAGGAGGGATTGGAAGGGACTTCCACAGACCATCTAGTCCAATCTCCATGCCACAGCAGGACAGGAACACACCCAGGTGGGTTTTAAACATCTCCAAGGAAGGAGACTCCACAACCCCCCTGCAATCCAAGGACTTGGTCTGCATTTACCTCACACAACTCCTCAATGTTAATGAGAGTGATTCCAAGTCACGTTTAAGCAGTAATGAGGAAGGCCTCACTTCAACAAAGCTCTGAAGTCTTAGCTTCTGGTCAACAAGCATTTGTGGGCAGTTAGGTCATTCACAGACCTCGCATCAAGCACAACCATGAGCAACGCACAGCACCCACATCCCTACTCACGCACAAACCCAGAGGCATCACCCGCAGAAGTCACTCACCTCCTAGACGTGTGTGTGTTGTTCCTTTTATTATTTAGGTGCAGCTTAAAACAGTAGGAACTACTCAGATTTAAAATACCCAGTGCACAGCTTTACCTTTGCTGCTACAAAGAGCGGGGGGTTCCCAACGGTCATCTGCGGCGGCCGGCCCTCCTGCCTTTCCCTTCGCACACCCACTGACCTGAACTTAATGCACTGGCTGCCGCTGGCTGGGGGTGAGCAAACAGCCTGACACCCAACTGACAGAAACCATAACGCGCTCGTGAGCAGCGGTCGATGCGGGACTGACGGGCACAATCGCAGGAAGCAATAAAAGTTTCATGGAGCCAGCACGTGATGGGACTGGCTCTGGTCTCCTAACGTGTCTGCATACGAACGGGACAACCACCCTACTAAAAGAAGCTTCGATTCATTCGATCCGCGGTAACACATTTCCCCCCAAATCATTCGTGCTGCTGCTACTCATTCGTGGTACAAAATTCACTTGCAGAAGTGCAACTACTTCAGCTGATGTGCCCTTCCCTCTAAAAGCTGGAGCATCACTACTACACCGACGTGCCCTTCCCTCTAAAAGCTGGAGCATCACTACTAGAGCAGTTGAAAGCACCTACAGCTGAGGGGGATCAGTGTTTACAGAGAGAGTGTTACCCACCCTGCTGCAAACAAACCATTTCCTCTGGCCCAAGTTTTCAAACATAAATAAACAAACATGTAAAAGCTTTAGAAGAAACTTAGTGTCTGGTACTGAAGGAATGCAAGTGAGCCGAGTGAGGAGAGCCCGTGGCTGCGCATCCCAGCAGCGAGGCGCTGATCAACCAGCCCATCCCAGCAGCACCAAGAGGGAGAGGGCAGCCAGCCCTGACCCCCCACAGACCTTCACCGGCAGCAACGAAACTACTCAGCGTTTACACGAGTGTGAACGAAAGCAGCACCAGAGCTCGCGTGTCGCGTTTACTGACGACTGTGCGAGAGGAGGCAGCTGGCTGGGCTCGTCCCGCCTGCTCCCTTTCTCCCTGCCCCAGCAGCCGAGCGAAGGCTCCTAATAAGGGCCGGTGGGAAGGAAGTGGCTCCTCGGCGGCTCAACCTCTTGTGAGAGAAACCGTAAAACGCGCTGCTCCCGTCTCAAAGGCAGCGGGAGCGGTGCCGGATCCAGCTGCCCGGAGCAGCGCTGGGGCTGGGAGGGGGAGCTCGCCCCGTCGGCCCCACTGCGGGCACAGGGTGGTGCGCGGACCCCGACGAGACAGGCCCCCCAACCCCGAACCGGACTCACCCACCCCCGCAGGCACCCGTGGGCGCAACCGCGCCCTCCGCCCCGCAGTCCCCGGCCGCCTCCCGCAGCCCCCCGGCCGCTCCGCGCAGCCCCCCCGGCCACCTC